>JASTVB010000031.1:17710-161113 GCA_031125705.1 Saccharomycopsis babjevae | reverse complement strand
TCATTGATCTGTTAATTAAATGATAATAGTCTTAATTATCTTATTATTAAATGGTTAAAATCCATAATATCTTGACAGAATCACGTAACTGCTTTGTGAATAATTTTGAGAACACATGTAATCAAAGACAAAACAAGATTAATTTTAATAAAATGATGAGCTCGGTAAAATATTAGCACACAATATTCCAAAAAAGTGTTGTTCGTATAGATAGATATCAGTGCTGTGCAGTAACATGCGGCTGTGGCCAATGATAAACGTAAATGTTTAAGTTACAAAATATTCAACTATCTCAATTCAAAATTACCTTAAGTGTTGATATTTTTTCAAAATTTCTTTTTCCATCATGTTGACCCAATATTATCTGTAGAAATGCTTGTTTGTGCGTAAATAAAGAAACCAAGCTGTGGCTAAGCAGTAAAAGAAGACAGTGCACAAATGGTAATTAAGATGAATATGAACGTAAATACCGACCTGATATCAAATGAAGAATGTTTCTTCAACAGTAGGCAGTGCGTTGATCTTTTTTATGTCCTGTTGTCTTTTATATTTCTAGGTTTAAAAAATCTGGTATTATCCAAATATATGATTATATAAAAGTACACTTTATTTTTTCTCAAAATGGAATTATAAGTGCATTTAAAATCAGAGAATTTTCGAAAAGAAGAAGAGCTCTAGAACACAAAATTTGGATAATTCAGATATATTGTATATCATGACAAATACCATGAAGCGTGAGAAAAGAAAAAAAAAAAGGTTAACTTTATCTAAGAAAGTTTAGGTTGTTTTGGTATTTCCTGATCAGCAACTTCTTTGTAATTATGTCTTTGTTTAATATTTAAGATTACTGTTTGTTTATCATTACTATTTGCAATTTATATGCAAACAATTGAAAAAATACAGATACTCAAAGCAATTCCTTCTCAACCAATACGAGTGCAAAAATTATTCAAACCTTACGATGTACGGTTCAAACTTAAGAATATAATAGATAAAAAAGACAATAAATGGGACTTTGAAAATTTTTTTCGAAAACCCCGCTGAAATACGGGATAACCTTTCTTTGTCATTCCAATCGCATATGAAAATTGGCTAGTATAGCTTAATATATGTTCGAAAGTATATACATTCAAAATAAGAATATTGGAAACTCGCAAAGCAAACTCCAAGCCTAGAGTTGCTATGATAAGTGTAAAACCTAAAATATCCTTGTTTTTGTGCACATTGTATTCATGGTGTGAAGACCTCACATTAAATTTAATAGTATTCCTTTTAGCATTTCATGTTTTCACTAAGTTTTTCATTATTATTGCTTGGTGTTTTTGAAAATTCTCTGGCTTCTCAGTATTGATACGCCGTTTTCAGTCATACATAGGATCAGAATTCAGAAGAGGCTGTTATATAGGCATTTCCGCTTCTTTGTTAAAAGTCCTTTTTTTTTCAATGCTAGCCTTTGTTTTTTCTTTGGTTGTGATATATCAAAAATCTATCAACGGTTTGCGGTTTGCAATTTTTCGAAATGAATACAATCATGTGTGTCTCCACGCACGTCATCGCTGAGGTAGTTTATATGGCTTCCTGAACCACCTGGGTTTCTTGATTTGTGTACTCCTTGATTGAAAAGAAGGTTTTGAAATGTGTTGATATATGCAGTCGCATGTAAAATTTCTGACAACTTGCTGCTAACTCAGCAACACAGTACATGACTTATGCAACGCTGTACGTGAATCTAAGCTTCGCTGTATCTTAATTTGCGAACCAATATCCTTGTTTCAGCTCGAATTCAATTATTTGACGCGTTTGTACAAAAAAAATAGCTGTCTTTCCTTCTTATTCCCATTCAGATTATTCTCATGTGGAAATTAAGCTTTTGGGATTGGTTTTCTTATTTATTCCTTATATATCACAAGCCAACTTATTCAACGAGTGGTCGAGACCTCTAATAAAAAGCAACCAAAAGAAATTTTCATGAAGTATGAAAAAGAGTAACCATGGAAACCAAAACCTTCAACTTATTTCCAATACTCTTAGTCTCCAAGTTTTCCCGTGTTTTTTTTTTCTGTCAACATCAGAAAGCAGAAGGCAATTAACAAGCGACTGGTATGCTATTCTGCTTGACCTATTACTTTAAACAATGTTCTTACTGGTGTTCAACTTTCTATTTTCTTTTTGCACTTTAAATCGCTTTTCTTTATGAAATTGTGTTTTGAGCTCTTTCAAGTTGACATGCGGCATACAGTGTTGTTGTTCTCTGACACACACATCAAACAAAACCTGTTTCTTTTGCGTGAATGTTTTCCCTGTTTTTGCATGTACACATTTTTGTCATGCAGAGCATGCATAGGTTTTATCCATTTTTTCAATTTTCTCAATTTTTTCAAACGCCTATCTTGATTAGGCGCATTAATTTCCAGTTAGTCTTTCTTTTTTCCCTTTTTTTCAGTACAACTGCGTTTGTTTTGACCTGTAACAGAAAACTTTCTTTTGTTTCACATCTAGATCCATACACCCACGCACAAAAAGGCTGCTGCATTTTGCCTTTTTCTTTTTTTTATTTACTGTTTCACACATTACTCCTTTCTTTTTTTGTTTGATGGGGGCCTGGGCTCACTATAGAAATTAGAGTTTCCCAAGCAGAAATCTCTTTATTTGGTGTGGTCGCGCTGTTTTACAGCTTACTTTTTTTTTCTTTTGGCCTCAATCTAACACATAATTTCTTTTAGCTTTCAATCTAACTTTTAGTTTTTCACTCAATAATAATATTCAGATTCCGTTTTTGGTCAGTTGTAGTCACAATTCTGTATCCACATGCGCATAATCACTGTATCAGATTCGGTTATTCAACAATAAGTGTGATCCATAATTTTCTGCAGTTTCTGTTTTATGTTTTACAATGTCACAAAGGATTGTTTCTTTTTGTTGATGCCTGTTGATAATTTCATCTTGATTTTTTTGGGTTTATTTGATCTGTAAGAAAACAAAAATCAAAGATCACTTTTAATTACTAGACTCATACCTGTTTAACAACCAAATCAGATAAAAAGAAACAAAATATAGGATTCTGAATACTATTATTTCCTAAAAAAGAAACAAAATGTTAACATCTGAAAGTAATAATTAAGCTAATGAGCCTGGTAAAGTTTCACTGGCACAAAATTCATACACACGATTTCTTATAGCATGGCCTATCCCTTGCCTATATAAGTTGACGAATATCCCTGAAATTCACATCGGTATTTTCCTTGTTTCCCAATAATTTGTATCCTTTTGTTTTTGTCAAGCATCAAACAAACCGCTCACTACCTTCATTCATTCACTCATTCCTTTTTGGCTGGTATTTTTCGTCGTTCACTACGCGTCATTCATTCCTTCTAAACAGCCAGTTACTATCTTTCAAATCAGCAAAAAGCTTTCACTAATTTTTTCACAGTTTTTTATCTACTAAATCCACAAATACGCAATAAAAATGCTTTCCTTGGTCTACATTCTTTCCTTAATCTTTTCTCTCTATGCTAGCATTACTGCTGCAGCACCTGTTAGCTCCTCCACCAGCACCAGCACAGATGCTTCTGCTACTTCCTCTAGCTCTTTGGATAAATATTCTGATGCCAAGGGTATTGCCTTCAGTCAATACACCAACTCTGGCTCTTGCAAGTCCGAGTCTGAATTGGCTACTAACTTTGAAGCTATGCAAAACTTCTCTACTATTCGTCTCTACAACACCGATTGCAACTTGGTTGAAATTGCTATGAAATACAAAAAAGCTAACCAAACTTTGTTGATCGGTATTTACGATCCATTGGATATCTCCAACAGTGTCAACCTTATCAAATCAGCTCTTAATGGCACCAACGCTACCGAACACATTGAAGCTATCACTTTAGGTAACGAACATGTCAACGATGGTAAATATACCGCAACTGAAATGGTCAACTACTTGGGTTCTTTGAAGAAACAATTGAGCGACTCTTTTAGCTACAGCGGAAACCTCTCTATTGTCGATACTTTCAATGCCATTGAAAGTAACCCAATCTTGTGTACCACCGATGACAGCAGCTTTGTCACCGCTAACGCCCATCCTTTCTTTTCTGGCGTTGATGCCTCAACCGCTGGTGACTGGCTTCAAAGCACCATCAGCACCTTGAACTCTGCCTGCAACAACAAAACTGTTTTGATCAGTGAATCCGGATGGCCAACCAAGGGTAACTCCATTGGTTCAGCTGTTCCTTCTTTAAACGACCAGGCCTCCGCATTGGGATCTGTTGTTAACGCTACTATCGCCAAGAGCGTTGTCTTGTTTTCTGGCTGGAACGAAATGTGGAAACAACCTGGTTCCTACAATGTTGAAAACTACTGGGGTATTAACCAAAGTGGTTACTAAACAATAACAAGCATTTTTGTACTTGCTAACAATTTTAATGATTTTCTCCCATTCTAATGCGCTTGCTAACACAATTTTAATGATTTTACCACATTTTAATGTGCTTGCTAAGAACATAATTTTAATGATTTTCCACCATTTCAATGAAGGACATGAATACCCTTATGACTTTTATATCTTCTATGGCTTTACTGCTTTTTTATTTTATTTGATTAGTACCTTTTTATTTTTATATATTTCCCTTTAGTATTTTCTTGTCGACTATTTTATTTTCGGTATACTTTATTATGTTAATGACCATCTATGTGATGAACTTACTTTATGAATATTTTAGCAACTTGTAGAGATTTTCAAATCTTAGTGTTATTAATATTGACAGTATGCAAAGAAACAACGTCATGTCAAAAAACAACAATTAACAAAATACGGGGCACATATGCTTATATTTCCCAAGTTTCTAAATTCAAACGATGGAGGCAACGTAAAAAAGTGGAGTATAAACAAGACAGAATAACTCACTTAAACATAGCAAATACCTTATTTCCTTCCACTTCCCAACATGAACTTCCCAGTTCAAAATAAACAAACTTCAAATAAATATAAATATAGGTATATATGTATATATATATATATATATATGTGTGTATATGTATATGATTAAATACAGTCCAAGAAAAGCATTATATTTAAAAAATAGTCTTACATTTAATTGTATCGCGGTTTTGAAGTTGGTATATATTAGAAATACATTAGTTCAGTATGTCTATTGAGGAACAGATAACGCATATGGTTATACAGAGGTATAACCAAACATTTAGCCATGATGGGGAAGCGCAAACTTTAAAGGATGAGCATAAAGAAACGAAATTGGGGATAATGACTTCTATAGAAAACAACATTTATATAACGTTTGATCTTATAATTAATTTGATTCTTAATATATTGAGGCTTCTTCCTATAGTAGCTCAGTTGATAGGCCCACCAAAAGAATATAACGCCATGGTTGATTCATTAATTTCTCAGCAAAAGGTTGCTACCAGTTACCGCCAGTGGAACGAGCTTTCCAAAAAGCTTGACACTTTAATGGGAAATGAGAAATGGAAGAATGATCCCGTCTCAGACCTCTATGATTATAAGTTGATTCAAGCAAGAACACAGCAGTTACGCACTTACCGCTTGAATAAAAATTATAAACAACTTTTGTACATCATCAGAACAACATTCAATAGAAATTTGGGAAATATTGGTAATGTCGATCTTTATAAGCACTCTTTAACAGGTACTAAGTCTTTGATTGAGGAATATCTTTCTGAGTGTAAATTGAGCATACTTGAACTCATGGCAACGAATGGTTCCATCTTGGATGACCAATATCTTTTGGGCATGCTTATTCAAACAAGAAAAGCTATTGGCCGTACAGCATTGGTTCTAAGTGGAGGTGGTTGTTTTGGTCTTCTCCACATTGGTGTTCTTTCTACTTTGTTAGAACAAGGCCTTTTACCAAAAGTGGTCTCTGGTTCTAGCGCTGGAGCAATAGTTGCCAGCATTTTGTCCGTTCATGCTCCTGAGGAGATTGTCCCTTTGTTAAATGGTGTGTTCGCAAAAGAATTTATAATATTTGACGAGCCAGGAACCGTAAATGATATGAAAACTATCATAGTTAAGTTACTACGTTTTTGTAAAACTGGTAATATATTTGATATATCTCATCTAAAAGACACTATGAAATCATTTCTTGGAAACTTAACATTTAGAGAAGCTTATAACAGAACCGGCAGAATTTTGAATATCACAGTATCTCCTGCAAATTTTTATGAGCAGCCAACATTACTTAATTATGTTACATCGCCAGACGTTGTGATCTGGTCAGCAGTAGTAGCATCATGTTCCTTACCTGGCGTGTTCTCCTCAAATGTGATCTACGAGAAAACTTCTACAGATAATGAAATAAGACCATGGAATCACGACCTGGTTAAGTTTCTTGATGGTTCCGTTGATCATGATTTACCTATCACTAGATTAAGCGAACTTTTTAATGTGAATCATATAATTGCTTGCCAAGTAAATCCTCATGTTGTTCCCTTGTTGAAGTTGAGTATCAACAACGATGCATTTGAACATGAATTTATTACAAAATTCAAAAATTTGATTAATCTTGCCTACAATTTTGTAGTGCAAGAGGTCACCCATTATTTGGATATCTTACAGGAACTTGGAATAGCAAGAAACTTGACAAAAAAGCTCAAATCTTTAATATCTCAAAAATATTCAGGCAATATTACGATTTTACCAGATATAAGAATTACTGAAATTGATAAATTACTAAGCAATCCAACACCTGAGTTTATAGTAGATGCTGCTGTTCGAGGGGCCAGAAGTACTTGGCCTAAAGTGGATATTATTTATAATCATTGTTTTATAGAATTTTTATTAGATAAATGTATCCTGGATTTAAGGGCACGGTTGATATTAGATAATAAGCTTTTGAATATGAACTCAGAGGTTTTTGTTAACTCTAATTCAGTAACACTTGAATCGTTCAATGAGCCAACTATCAATTCAAGATCCCCATCAACGCCAAAAGAACTGGTGTCAATTAAGAAATCAAATAGTTTCAAAAACTCTTTATCAATTCCTCCATCTATCAGCATTTATGACTCCACAGCAGAATCAAATAAATCAAATAAATCAAATAATGAAGATTTTCGAAAGTTTGAGGGAAGTTCTTCATTGGGGGCAATCAGATTACCCACATCTCATAGTGAGAAAAGATTGCAGCATCTTCTGTCAGCAAAAAAGGGTAATACAATCCCTTCGAGTGGTTTTTCATCCAGAGTTCGTGCTTCAAGATCAAGATCATTTCACAATCTTAAGAATACCAAATTGGGAAGTTCAACGAAATTAAAAAGGCAAAACTCTATTGCTGCTATTTCTTCTTCTTCACCATCTTCCCAATCCCTAAATTTATTGCCTTTATCAAAAGACTATCAAAATTACGCATTTTCAGGAACTACGGGAGCAGATATTTCAAGAAATAATGATAATGCCAAAAATGCTCTCAAAGTAGGATTCCGTACACCGGTTAAGAGAAGAAAGGATATTCAACCTCTCACCCCAAACAATCCAAACGGTAAACAATCGCTGGGGAATACTCAAATTGGTTTTGATTATCTAGAAATTGAGGATCAATCAAGCTTCGCGGAAAATTAGCCTTTTGATCACTGGCGTTATTTGATGCTATTACGAAGTAACAAATAACCCTATAATAAAAAACACAGCATATATTATCATTAAAATTTTCCTCAGGTGATTTAATCTATTTTGACATCAACTGTATATTAAATCTTATGAGCTTTCCTTTCAAGCCGCAGCCCTCAATTGTATTGAGCTATCTGCACTTAAGGGAATAAACGCGGCTTACCTAACTTTATTTTTACTGTTTATTTGTTTTGCAAATATAACTATTTTGATAAACGAGGATCATTTTTCAATTTTTTTAATATGTATGTGGTTTTTGAATATATATTTTTCGAAGGATTGTCTTCATGCTTCTTTGAAACATAGTTCTTCTCAATTTGTAAAATATACAAGATAAAAATAAATGTCTTTCATAACATTTTGATTAGATAAATTGACACACTAAATTGTAACAATAAAAAAAGGAAAGGCTTCATATTATTACTCATATAGAGTCTGGAATGCTTATTTCTTCGGAAATATTTTTCTCTTTTGATTATTCTAAGATATAAATAAGATATTTGTGCTACAAACTGTTGAGAATAGGGCAAAAAGTAGATCAATTGAAGAATTAAAACTAGTTGTGATTTATTATGGATAGTTAGAGTGAAGTACTATATAGCAAGATCCTTGGTTTAAACTTAAATGAATACGTGAAAATAGAATAATGAATGATGAATAGAGATAAGGAGCTTTTTGAAAAGTTATAATTTTTTATCATTGGAATCATGTGCAATTCACGTGACAACAAAACACAAACTGAAAAATCCACATGACTTTCAAGCCCGTTTTTTAGATTATTTAAGTCTTTTAAGAAAAAGTTTCAACAAAGCCTAGTTAGCACAATCGGTAGTGCATTCGACTCTTAATCGAAAGGTTGCGGGTTCGAGCCCCGCATTGGGCTTTCTTTTTTAATTTTTCCAACAATTAAAGTTGTAGCCTAATTATTATAGGAAATCAAAGTACAACTTTTTACAGTAAAAATTGATAATTAACAAATATTAAATTTAACACTCTCATCAAGCCACTGATAAGATAGCTATTATGATTCCTTTTTTCGCCAAAATTTGATACGTTGTTTAGAAGTAATGGAATTCAAAAAAATAAAGATGGAGAAATACAACAGAAATAATAGCTCTTTTTTACCGGTTTTACAAAACAAAGGGCCTTTTACAATCGATGGTTACTGTGATATCGACGCAGTTAAGGATTTAGGCACGAAAAAGATACTTGTATTGGGTGCTGGTGGATTGGGATGTGAAATAATAAAAAACTTGGCCCTTTCCGGATTTAAAAATATCCATGTTATTGATATGGATACGATTGATGTGTCAAATCTCAATCGTCAATTTTTGTTCAGACCATCAGACATTGGACAACTGAAAGCCATTGTAGCGGCAAATTTTATAAGGAAAAGGATGCAAGATGATAAGTTGAAAATAGTTTCTCATTTTAGCCGAATACAGGATTTGAGTATATCATTCTATCAGCAATTTGATGTTATTATATCTGGATTAGATAATGTTGAAGCCAGACGATGGATTAATAATCTAATAGTAAAATCTTATGATATTTCAGATGATGACTCATTAATACCAATGATTGATGGTGGGACCGAAGGCTTCAGAGGCCAGTCAAGAATTATATTTCCAAGAATTACAGCATGTTATGAGTGTACATTGAATTTGATGGGTGATGATACACACAAAAAATATCCTATTTGTACAATTGCAAACACACCAAGATTACCAGAACATTGTATTGAGTATGTTAATTTGATTGAGTGGGCTAATTCTTCTCCTTTCAAGAATATGGAGTTTGACCCAGACATTCCTGAGCATGTTAATTGGGTTTATGACCAGGCTCTAAAAAGGGCAAGAGAATACCAGATTGAGGGTGTCACTCGACAATTGACTTTGGGGGTAGTCAAAAATATTATTCCTTCAATAGCCAGTACAAATGCTATTATAGCTGCTAGTTGTTGCAATGAAGCATTCAAACTAATAACTAATTGTAATCCTACGTTAGAGTACACAATGCAGTACGCAGGAGACCAAGAGCCTTACAGCCTTGTTTTTGAATCAGAGAGAGACCCGAATTGTCCTGTTTGTGGTGACAATGTTTAGTCTAATTGTATCTTAAAGACTGAGAATCAAAAACAACTGAAGAAAAACAAAGTAGAAAAATATATGAAACTGGGGATCTGTGTCCAAAGGTGTATAATTTTAGTTAAATGATTATCGTTATACTCGGTTATAGATTGTATAATTATTACTTCATTCATAATTTTTTTGAGAAAACATTTTAGAAGAGCTAATTTATATTTGCTTTTTCAGAACATGTAATAATGAAAATGCTAAATGTCGGTTTTATACTAAACTATACAGAAATAGAACAATTTTTAATTCAGAAACACAGGGTTGCTAATCAAGTGTAAATTCAATTGTTTTGATTTATTACTTCAAAAATGTTGACTGTTTTTGAACCTTTGACAGTCTGTTTCTCCAAATATTTTCGCGCGTCTAATGTGAGAATCCATCCGAAAAGAAAGAACATCATTTGGTCTATGTCAGTTAAACGGCGGGCAGATCATTTTCCTGAAATTAGGCTTTTATTTTTTCCATACATTAGAAAATCTGTTCTTAAAAAAAAAAAATTTCAGCCAAATATTTGTTCTTTTTTATTCAATTGATTTTATAATCTTTATTGTTCTTTTTAGTGCTGCAGTATGGTATCTTTCATTTGATATATATGTTGAATAATTTGATATAAGATAGTTTTTTTATTAAGATTTTTGGGGAAAACTTAGCGAGTGTCGAAAATATTTAGTATTTATTGTGGAATTAAAAATGGAACTAGGTCAGTCAATTGTGCTAGTTGTGTTTGCATATTTTGTGCATATTTCATATCAGCAATATCTATCGACATTTAAGGCAAATGAGAAAGATAGGCCTATCAAAGAAGTAGCTGATACCCTTCATGTTTCATTTCAAAATCAGCTAGAGACTCAAAAAGAAACTCATATAAAGGAGTTGGAAAATATTAAAAAAGAATTGGAGAGCAACAAAGGCATAATAGCCACTAAAAATAATCATATAACTTTGATAAATAAAGAATTCCATGATTTAAGAAGAAACTATGCGGTTTTACAGAAAGAAATTCTTTATCTTAAAGAATTGTTGTATCAGAACAAACAAGATTTGTCAGAGTTGGAGCTCGCGAACTCTCAAATGATGAAATATTTCCAGAAAGTTGGAAAATCGAGAAACGGAACCACCACTAGAAACCCTAGTTTCAGAAAAATCAGTACTCCAAGACAGAAGTCATCAAGGCCAACTAGTAAATACTCAAAGGGAGATGATAACAAATCAGATGGGGTTGGCATTAGTCCGATAGAGGAGCAGGCGGACTTAACCACAAATGAAAGTATTATGAGTAGCAAAAAATCCATGTTAAAGTCCGATTATAGTAACACATCAGATAATGCAAAATCGGAAGAAGAGACGAATCCTATTCCAAACGCGGCTTCCTTAAATAAGATTTCAGATTCGGTTCCAAGTATTACTGAACAAACAAACCTCAAGAAATCCGAAGTTTCTTCTGAAAAGAATGATGAGGACGTAATTCCCTTGAAATTAGCACCGGAACCTAATACAATTTCAGAAATCCCAATCAAATCTTCAAGCAAGACTGAACCTTTGGATACAATAAATAGTATTATGAGATTATCAGAACCCAAAATAGTTAAAAAAAAGTCATCCTCTAAGTTTTCTAAGGGTCTGCGAAAAATTTCTCTGTCGACAAATATGGACAACGCAAGTTTTGATTCAGATATGTATTCTTTTGCTTCCAATATTATTGTGCAAGATAACGACTTTATAACGAATGCTAATCCACCTTCGCCTGTGGGTAGAACTTCGAATGGTAAACCAATAACTACTAGGCAAACACCGATCAAATTTTCTGATCATCATGATAGGAAGCTGAGAACACATAAAGACATTTCAAGTCATACCAATACTTTTAATGATAATGAGTCAGATATCGTTTATTCTAGGAATGTCACAAATAAACCATCAAATCTTACAGATGCGTCACATAATGCAACCCCTCGCGGTAAATTTCTCGACATTGGAGGTACCACAATCGATGATGATAATGCTGATATTTCGTTAAATTTTTCCACTGGTTCTGATCCAACAGTAAGGAAAGCTGAAAGCCTTAGCAACCATGATTCACTGATGAATAGCGACGGTGACTACAGTATTTCTAATAGCCCCACTTTTAAAGTGACATATCTGAATAAAAGAAAAAGTGCCTTTTTTAAACAATTTAAAGGCAGTTCCAGTGACGCTGATTTATCTAATATTCTTGGGTCTACTAGAAAGGTGAGTAGCGAGAGTTCTGGAAGTGTGAGTGTTTTTGGTAGAATAAAGAAAAAGCATTGACTTTAATACTCTGACCCTTTTTTAAGTTTGTACCTTTTATTTGTTTCTTTTTTAACCACGAACATTATTTCGCTTAGCTTAAAAATTTGTACAATATTCCGGTTTTTTTTTCTTTGTTAAATTTTATTGTTTAGATTTTTCTTAGTATTTTGATATGGTTTACTTGTTTTTGATAGAGTAATTTTTCATTAGTTTATTAAAAAAAAAATAAGGTGGTAGGTTAATGAATATACAATTTTTTTTACTGAGCTGAAAAGCTTCATGATTGATTAAACTACTTCACACATAAACAAATACTGTAAAAATTGGTAAACTTCATCCTTTTCTTGATTTTCTGGATGTAGGCGGAGTTGGGACAGCAGGCTTTATTTGTCTTAAATCACCCGTACTCAAATTATGCTTATATATCGGAGTAGGCACAGCCAAGTGATTTGTTTTAGCAGATGCAAAAGAAGAAGGCGATCCAGAACGAGTGGAAGACAAAGAATTTACCGACGAATTCAAGGCGGAAGGCGGTGGAGGCGGAGGTGGCTTTTTCAGTAATTTAACAGATCTTGATACAGGTCTGTTGTGTGGCACCACTGGCAACCTTGGACTAGATAGAGGCGACGATGCAGCAGAACCTCTTCGTTCTGGCGGAGGTGGTGCAACCATTTCCTTGGTAGATGGAAAAATTGGCCTTGGTACTTTCGGAAAATCAAGTCCCTGACAACCAGATTCCAGCTTTTCATTTGGCAGAATGCGTTCGTTTGAGGGTTTTCCATTATAATATTGCAATGAATCGTCAAAGTAGCCAGTTCTATAATCATCTCGAACAGGGGAAGGTAGTTGAGGTGAGCCAATTGTCAATCTGTTTCTAGAAACATCCTGAGTAATTGGTGGCGACAAAGGCATATTCATAGACACAGAATTATTCAATTTTGACGATACACTACTTCCAGTACTATTATTAGAGACTCTCAAATTCGATAACTTTTTCGATAGAGTCAATCGCTCAGCCACCACAGCACCAGAAACAGGAAGGTAGCCAAATGAAGAGGTTGATGACACCGAAGTTTCACTACTGCCAGTATTAGTAGAATATAAAAAAAGCTGTTTTTTGTCTTCAATAAACATTTCGATATTCAAGGACTTCACACTCAAGCATTTTCTTGCAAGTTTTTTCGTTTCTTCATTTTGAGACGTGATTTTAGATTCAAAAGCATCATTATTAATATCCGTGATGTTTTTGATCAAATGATTATCTGGCTGTAAAATAAGCTCGTTTATATCATAGCCTGCTAAATATAATAATAATTCTATGATTTCTTTGCTTTTATAGTAGGTATTAGGTTTTTTGAGATCTAGACTATCCATTTGTGGATGCATTAACAATAGATGAAATACTCTTAAATAATTGTTAATTAATGTGATCTGTGTATCTGGAGATAAATTATATAACTCTCTAATAAATATATCAACCAAAATCTTAAGATCATTAATATAAAAGTCCCTGACCAGATTTTTTGAACCATTGAAATTATTTGATTCAAAATTATTGCTATCAATAGTAGGTGTGCCATCCGATAAAGAACAAGAATGTAAGTCAATTGTTGATACCGATTTATTATAACATTGTGTGAAAATTGAGTTTCTTTTATTTTTATGTTTATGATTATTATTGTTTTGCATTTCTTTGAGAATTAGATACAATATTTTTAAACTTAATATTTTGTTACAATTATTTGTTTCTCGGTTGAAAGAAAAAATAAAAAAAGAAACAAAATTTGTGTATCTTTCAATTGATTGACCAAGATTCTTCAAAAAATACTTATTTGCTCCAACCAAGCAGCAAAATATACTATTTTGTACGTTTGGTCTTATAATGGCCAAAGTTTCACTTCTCAGTAACGATAAATAATTTGACAAAAGATTGCTTGATTTTTCAATACCTTCTAATGACATATCTTTCAGTAAAATGCCCCAAAATTCATCGAGACTATCATTTTGTAGAAATAAGTTATTTTTAAAAGACTCTAAACTTTGCCTGTAATTGTTCTCATATATCGTTAGCTTGTCAAAATCATCTTTAAATAAAAATGCAACTTTTGAATATAAGTCCTCGGTATCAATACTGTATTCTACATTATTATCGTAGTACAGCTTTTCTTGCTCTAATAATTGCAACGTTTCTAGTTCTTCTTGATACTTGATTTTATAAGTCTTTTCCAATTGCTCGTTGATAACTAATTTCTTTCTAAGTAAAACATTAATTTCAGACTTGAGTTGAATAATCTTCAAATATTTATATTGATATAGTTTTGACATTATTATCGGGTTATAATCATTTTTTAATGATTCCTGATTATGTCTTGTAACCATATATTGCTCATTTAAAACAAGAATTAATTCATATTTAAAGTCACTTAGTTGCAATTCTCGAGACCTGTTTTTTTCTTTCAAAACTTTTTTATATTGCCCATACTGAAAAATTCCTTGGGCTAACTTATCATCTGGGACACTATTTCTTTTAAACGAATCCATTCTCGATAATAAACTTGACGAATTAGATCCTGTGGGGTCATCATCATCTGCTTCGAAAATAGATAGGTTTTTTAATAAAAAATGATAAATGAACTCAATATTGACATATATCAATTCGTTGAAAGTAACTGTCGTAACTTTGAGATAGTTTGATATCAATTTCATATAAACTTTTGAAAGAATAAGCTTCGAATATTGGTAGAGAATTGACTGTAGTTCTGAATCATTGCTTATAAGTTTTTGAAGAACTATATCCACATTTTTTATCTCATTATCAGTAAGTGAATCAAGGGTGAGGTCTATATCTTTTGATGAGTTAAAATTCAATATACTGCGTTCATTAGGTAAACAATTTTTCAAGTAGTATTGTTCGTCTTTTTCTAATTCTTTAGCAAACTTGTTATTAAAGTAAATATTATCCAAGTCATCATTTTTGTTATACAAAATGTTCGTGTACTCTATGTCATAAAATTCTACCAATATACGCTCATTGAGACTATCTTCAAAGGGTGGTTCTAATCTTTTAAGATTCTGGATTTCATTGGCTCTAATATTAATTCTAGTTTGGTAAAAGTTGATAAAATTATTAAAGTATAGAATCTTGTAGAATATTTTGAATGACGAATATGTTCGCAAGGTAAGTAGTGTTGATTCATTCAAATTGTTGACATTTTGGCCATTTTTATCTTCTTCCATTTTAATATCAGCAAGCTTAAAAGTATTGCCTTCGTTCTCTAGACCATCTGACGAATGGATTACATCTTCAGAAGACAAAACATCATCGTTATTAATGTTTGAATCTCCAATTTTTAGTAAGCTAAGTAATATGAAGCCAATTAGAATCTTCAAATTTATGTTATTCAACTGTAAGTTCAAATTAAGCATCGATAAAAGTTTAGAAATGACAAAATTTTTCATAGTTATATTAGTGAATAAGCTGGAGCTTACAAGCATTGACGCTGACTTGTAAAATATATGCTCAGGATTAGCCGATAGTAAAATTGAAAAATTATTGGAAGTACAAGGAGTAGAAACATCATATTTAGGTGGATTTGTGTAAAGTGAAATAAAAGAAATATAGAATACTAAACAGGTGTTCGCTTCTTCGAATGACGAACTCTTGACATCAATAGATAGAAGGTATGTATCCAAAAACCCGTAGAAATCACCCAAACTATTTATATTATACTTGGACCTATCAAGCTTTTGCATTATATAGGCTCTTTCTTCTTTGAACTTTAACTATTCTATAAATTTCCGATTAGTCCATGTGTAACTATTGATTGTTTCAACAAGTTCAGATATTGTGTTTTACTAGCCTTGGTTCATATTGACTGTTTATTCTCTACAAATTTAGCTGGTCAAATAATTTATCATCGCACTTTGATTTCTTATGTTATATTATGCATAATTGACCTCCCGCAATTTTTTTGTCGTGCGATTTATGGCAGATTACCTCTCAACATTGATTAACCATTTTGGCAAATCTTGTGATTCAGAAAATAAGTTTCCAGAGTTTAACGCTATTGAAAGAACTAAACCTTATTCAAAAGAGCGCTGTTCATTTATTATTAGATTGAAAGGGAAAACAGATTGTAATAGATGAGGCGAATGTAAGAATAGTAACAACGCTCCACTTACTAATTATTTCTACGGATTTAGGAACGATCAAAGTGGAATTAACAATTTTTCAGTCAAAACAGGTTTAACATATACTACATGAACTATTAACCATTATTAAACAATACTTTGAGTGTTCTGCAGAAAAATTTTAGTTTGAAGCGCCATCAAAAGTATTGATATAGCTATATATATACATAGATATATATATATATATACAGGATTCTTTGTATCACTTTAGTACTACTACATATCATTACTAGCCTCACCTATGATAGTATTATAGAGCTTTTGATTTCTAGAAAATTCTTTAATGTCATCGACACTGGCTTGCTCAATTTGATTACTACTTTTTAGTGTTGTTTGTTCAATCTTAACTCTTCTTTTGATTTCTTTTCCTGATTCATCAAATGACTTCATTTCGCAGTCTTCAAACAATCTCACAAATGGAATGCACGTGAATTCCATTTTAGCATTCGGTAAGCATTGGAATTGTGTTAATTTCTTCAATTTGCAATCGCTATACTTGAACCGCTGTTTACTAAAAATATTATCAGCTTCTGATTTCTTTAATAGTGGAACATTTGGTGACATGATTATTAAATATCTTGGTTCTAAAAGTTTGCTCTAACAATGATATTCAATTTGATTAGTGTAATCCTCATTCATGCTATGATGTTGTGCCACATATTAAAATATCAAGTGGAGCTGTATGATTGAATCAAGTGAACTTGAATGCTCTATTTTTTTTTTTTTTTTTTTTTTTTTTTTTTTTCATGTGTGTGTGTGTGGAAATACTTTTCTGTTTCACACTGAAAATTCAATCACATCTTCGTTTTCTTTACAAATCATGTCATTACCAAGAATTGTATTTACCGAAAACACATTATCCCAACTTATATCTAAACATTTTTTAGGATCTTGAAAACTCCTTTTTTGATTTTCAGGCGACTCTGCAAACGAAAACTGAATATTATTTGTTTTTTTGCAATCATTATTTTTACATTCATTCGCGACATTAAAGCCAAATGTTTTTTGGGATAGTAAACCCTTGAAAATTCTATCGTAAGTCGCGCTGTATTGATTTATCAAGGATTCTCTCACGCTATTTATGTCAATATTGGTGTTGTTTGCTAATTGTATCCCTAAGCCTTTTGATAAACTGTTTTTAGATGCATGAAGATTTTGCAGTAATTTGCCAAGATCAATTTCTATTTGGTTGCTATTGAGATCTCTTCTGATCATGTTATATTTAGAGCTATTAGTTTTTGAAAAATTACCTGTTTCAAACATGTGTATGTTGTGTAGCTTAATATCTTCATGTTTTATTTCCTTGTCAATTTCACTGTTCTCGTCATACTCCTCAAGTTTGTTTTTCTTGTGACTGATATTTTCCTCATTATTTGTATCTCTTTCATTATTTATACTAAAACTATATTCATTTACAGATTTTTGAGCACTATCGGGATTAAGAAAACCTGTATCTTCATATCCTTTTTTTTCAAAATTCATGAAAGAATCTAAATAATTTCCAGAGAACAAAGCAGGATTAAATTTTGGCTTGTAATTCAAATTTTCGTTATTAGCTTCTTCAGAACTGTAATCTTCATTAATTATGTAAAGGGATTGTTTTGCTTCACTATTATCTGAAGTTACACTTGCGGAATCTGAATCTTTATAAACAGTTTCAGCACTTTCGTTCCAGGGATCCAAAGAGGGCTCACTATCTATCTCTCTTTTAAAGAGTTTTTGATTTGAAATGGGAAAAAATTGAATGGACTTTGAATCAACAGATAAGCAATATTCCTGATCTGCTTTTATATTTAAAGAACAAAATTCAGCTCTGGATAAAGAATCAATTCCCAAATTACTAATAAATGCTTTGGACAATGCGTCAAAATATGTCAATCTTTCATGAGCATTGAAACTATCAAAGTAACTCAATAATGTTGTATCTATAAAATCAAATTTTTTTTTCTCTTTTGCTAAAGTAGCATTTAACAGATTTTCATCGTCAAAACTTTCAAATTGAATTACAAAAAGCGGTTTGCTGGAATTTGAAAACGCTGCTAATGAATTCAATTGCGACAGTTTCGTATTTATATCTTTTGAAATTCTTTGAATTTTCCATGAGGCGGCTACCAAATTTGACCCAGAAGTAACAGGAGTCATTAGTCTTGAGTAAAGTTTATCGAAATTTGGGAAAGTTTTTTCAGAAAGATAATTTTTATTCAATAATAAATAAAAATCAGACACTCGAACATATTTTTGAATTTTAAATGGAGGTGAAAATTGTTGTAATGCTGAAATGTTATTCAACTGGCTCAATTGAACAGTTGGTGACTCCAGGCTATTAAATACAAACATAACATTAGCCTCAGACGGAATATAAATAGAATTATTGTTATTTTCCAATTTTTCTTCATTTTGTTGTCTATCGATAAATAGTTCTGGAAATTGTAACTTCTTAACTTTCAAATCCAGAGTTGTTGAGTTTTTAACATCGCTGTTGGTGATGTTCTCGTTAAATCCTAAATCATTCAATGTCTTCAAATCCTTTAACAATTTTGAGTTGATTATCAAAAATTCAGGATTTAAAGAAGAAAAAAAACTAACATCTTTTGATTCGTTGTAAACATGAAGTATTTCTTTATAATACGGGTTTTTATTTATTGAATGTTTAAGTTCCAAGCTTATGCCTGGAATAATTAACGCTCCTATAAAAGAAGTTAAATACAATATTAAAATAATAATCTTTTTCAGTGACTTGACCATTTTACAGGATTATTATTGTTGAATGTGAGAAAAAACGAAAAAATAATTTCAATAATACTCAAAATGCATTAAATGTTTTAGGTAATAATATATATTATCGGTTGCTTGATATTTATCTTTGTTTGCTTATTCTTATTTTTTTTTTAAATTGGTTTTCGTTGTATTACTCAAAAAACGCTTCATTAATATCTTCTACAGAATTTTAAATCTCAGGTTGTTACTAATTTATTACAAGTTCTTCGATTTTTTTATTAAAAAAAAATGATCAATTTTTGTTTCTATTATTAAAATTATAGATACAAGATTTTTTTTTCTTTGTTTTTGTATGTGTTCCAAAATAAGTTTATTTTGTGAGACACCATTTTTCAAGAAAATACAACAAAATATGAATAAAACAGATCTCAATAGATTATCACTCAAAATATGGGAACAAACTAAAATAAAAAGTATAGGATTAGCAAATAGGAAGTTCCCAAAAATAATTAAAAAAGAGTCAAGAAAAATCGTAAATCATAAATAAGAAAAGAATAGAAATGACGTAATTAACTTTAAAAAAAATATTTAATCTGAGGGTCTTGGGTTAGCCATAATATTTAAGATCCAATCATGAACCCATTCGATTTATAATTAACTGGCTTATATTTTATATTGGTTTACCTAGTGTTAAAGTTACTAGGATCGTTTTTTTTAGGTTCATCAACATACAATTCCACCTTGACTTTGTTTTGTAATTCTTTTTCATTTGTCACCGGCTCCATACCATTTTCTGTAATTATATACTTCTTGATAATGAAATTTTGGTTAATATCTTGTATGGTTGCCTCATCTGAGTCATATTGATTATTATCATGATCTATAAAGGATTTTTCTTCAGCTATAAATGGCCGATTTTCCATTCTCCTTAAGGCAGGGATTGGTAATACATCTTCAAGCAGAGCCACCAAGATGATTGTAAAAAATATAACCATTTCACTCAACCAAATAAAGGTACTCAAACTAACCATTCCTGTGGTAGCTCGTCTAAAGTGACAAACTTGAAGATCATTTGCAGTACATTCCGAATTCATTAGAAAACCTAGAACAAGACCAAAGGCAACAAAGGTTAATATGGCACTTATTGAGGCATAAAACATAGAACCTCTATAATTGACTCGAACAATTCTCAAAAGAAAAAAAAGGCTCACAAGCAAGTTGATAGCGGCTTGCGCTATCAAGTAGGAAAAAACTTGGATAGGTACTGCCGAGTCTTTTCTCTGAATCGATTCCGCAGTTATTGCAATAACTGCTATTTGACATGAAACTTGCAAAAGCTTTGTTATTGTTGACAAAGTGAATGCATCCAGCGGAAATCCAAAAATCTCAGTGACTGATGGGGGGATTAAAAATAATGGTTTTTCTAATATATGTTCTACCAATAATTGCATAGTAGTTTGAAATCTTTCGAATTTGAGAAGCTCCATTTCTTCTTCACAATTAATCTCATTGTTTGAGTGATTTTGTATCCATACCGAATATTTTTGCAGAGCATGGTTTTTGATCTTCAGCAATACGCTGTTGGTCTTTTCTTTTATTCCGGAATTTTGAGAGTGTTTTGCTTCACCACCTTTCTTATTTCTGTAGCTATTCGCGTAATTGTTCTGATTAATCGGATCCCTACCAGTATTGTGAAACATTTCTGGACTATTGAACTTATTCCGGTTCCCAAATTCAGATGCACTTAAATGATCTGGATGTAAATGTGATTTGATATTGAGGGATTCTCTAAAATTTTCTTGAGCTCCAGGATCGTAGTAAGTGTTTTGGTAAGTTTTTGGATCCATCGCTTTTTCTGGAACTCTAACCCCTTCATTTCCATATTCAAATGTATAATTTTGATTTGGACTTAATTGATTTTCTTTATTAAAAAGAGGAGGACTTCTCAAAGCTTCAGACTTATATGATCGACTATTTTTTCGAGATGCTGAATTCTTTATTGTCAGCAGCCTGCTATTTGTATCTATAGGAGGATACTGCAAATTATTTGTTAAATTTGGGCTGCTAAAATCCTGCCGGACATATTTTTGTGGTGATTTGATATGGCTCATTTAGCGCTTTGAATTATTATTTTTGAAGACAATTGTAAACAAGAGACTGGCTAAAAAAAAAAATTGTAAATTTGCTTTAGTTGCAGTTATTAGGAGCAAAATAAGGAATATTGTATTTACTTATATAAAACATCTGAAATTCCTATGCTGATAAAGAATCCCAAGAAACTTTAAATAGAAAAGCCAGTAAACTCAAAACTGTTTGATAGTTTTGCAGACGAGGGAACCGGATAACATGAGAATACCAGTATTTAAAATATGGTTGCATCTATTTCTAGATGTATTTAGTTTAAGAGCAGAGCCATATCCTTTAAAAATTTTACTTCTTTCCGCTTTTTTCTATTTTTAATAGAGGCAAGTACTGCATAAACAAGCATATAATCAATTGGAAACTTTCAAATTTCTGATGTTTTTTTGTTCTTTCAAAATTTCTAATGTTTATTATGCTTTGGATTAACAATCTGTAGATTATGACGGATATAGGAATTATGCATGTTGAATTAAACGGGGTTTTTTTTCACGTTAGTTAGATGCTTTGACGGATCTGTACAGCAAAAAAATAAAGACGAAAACAAAAATAAAAACCAGGCAGGAGCTCATATATATTATTGGTTTGTCTTTATTTCCTGATGAAACATAAGACCTTTGAAAACAATTCTAGAAACGAATAATAAATATCTTGAATAGAAGGTAATAAGTTTTTGCCTCTCAAGGATTGTCAGGAATAAGTTAAAAGTGACCTTGATTCTATTACTTAAACAATGGGATCATGAAACCAAAAACTGTATCATATTTCTTAGCAGATCTTATCAACTTATATTTCTGAAAAGACAAATAAAATTAGAATTTATTGTTTACTATTGATGAAAATATACCTTTTTTTTTTTTTTTTTTTTTTTTTTTTTGCTTTATGTCGACTGCACTGCAATTTAGTAAGTAAGAATAGAAGCTTGACTTTTGAATCCTTGTTTTCACTATTTTCTTAACTTTTCATTCCAGCTTTTTGGATCAAATATGAGAATTTCAATAATAAATTAAACTTGGTTCTTCTCTTCCTGGAAAGTTTTGACAGCGACAACATAATTACTTACACAAAAAAGAGTTTATTGCTTTTAATAAGATTCTTGATCATTATCTTACCTTATCTGTCTATTTAATCTCTGTTAATTACAATGTAAAATCTGTTTATAAAAAGTGAAACCAAATTCATTAATGAAAAATATCTGCTTCTATTTTAAGTTGTGACTATAACAATAATCAATTGATGCTGATATTTTCCACAAACTTCTCCAAGTATTTTACGAAATTTTGAGCTTCCGCCACTCAAAGAAACAATCTTCAAAGTTTTCGAGCCATTGGAATTGAATATAAAATTTGTTTCTAAACAGAAAATTCAGCTTGGAATATTAATATTGGAATATTGAATTATTTTGAAGAATTTCCACAGATAGAAAAGATTTAAAATTCAAAAAAATATGCATGCTGACGTTATCATGATGTGTATGCTATATAAGCTTGCGCAAGTAAACATTAGGCGTTACCCCATAATTTGAAAAAAAAAAAGAATTTTCCTTGTAAGATTAGTTGATTAAAGTTTAATATAAAACAAGGAGCTCTCCATCCGTTTTGATAATTTTTTTTCATTTTACATCTACATATTTAAATTGTTCAGATCTTATTTAATTATACATAGTTAGCATGGAGATAAATCATTAGAATATCCAGAAAGTAACGATACATAGAAAAAAAAAAAATGCAGTCAAAATTAGTGGTTGTTGGTTCATTGAATTACGATCTTGTAACGTACACAAGAACCGTTCCAGAGGGCGGTGAAACCATACATGCTGAAAAATTTGAGACTCATTGTGGCGGCAAAGGGCTTAATGAAGCAATTGCTTTAAGCAGGCTCTTGCCCAAGGAAAGATTGTACAATGAAGGTTCCAAGGTTTCGAACGTTCGCATGATTGGTAAAGTTGGTGATGATATTTTCGGAAAAGAATTGATTGAAAAATTGGATGCAAATAAAGTTGACTCCAGTTTAGTAAAAATTGAGGAAAAGTCAGCTTCTGGTGTTGCTACTATTCTTGTTGAAACAGAAACAGGAGAAAACAGAATTCTTGTAACATCTGGTGCGAACGGCAAGCTTAAATTTACGAATGAAGAAAATTTCAATCAATTATTTCCAGCAGAGGAAGAAAATGAATGCCAATTCGTTTTATTACAGAATGAATTTCCAGATCCGTACGAAGTAATGAGGTGGTTATCACAAAACCGACCAAAGTTCACAATAGCATATAATCCATCGCCATATGATGAAAAAAACTCTATAAAGAAGTTTTTGAAATATATTGACTTACTAATTGTGAATGATCTGGAGGCAAAATTACTTGTTTCTGATTTAGAAAGAACTGAACTGTCAATTGACCAAGAAACGGAGAGAAAATCTTGGTCTTTCTTAGAGAATGAAGAAACTGCCAAAGAAACATGCCGCAAGATTTTGCAGGAGATGAAAACAACATCCGTCCATATGATTGTCGTAACATTAGGCTCTAAAGGTGCGTGTTTTGGAACTCTCAAGGAAAATAGTGCAACAAAAGATAGTACGCTGGATGATTTGACTTTTGACTACGTGAAGCCATTGAAAGTTGAGCATGTTGTCGATACTACTGGGGCAGGGGATACTTTTTTTGGAGGTTTAGTTTCTCAGTTAAGTATTAACAGCAAAAACTACAAACTCGCTTTGAAATTTGCAACATGTGCAGCAGCTTTAGCTATTCAAAAAAAAGGAGCTAGTGACAGTATTCCAGTTTATGAAGACGTAATGAATTTAATAGAATGAATTACGGATTGCTTAAATAATTGAAATTTACAGTAGATGAAAACAGCAAATTTCGTACTCACATGGAGTTTGAAACTTTTTTTTTTTCGTTCGATTGTATTGCATTGTAAGAAAAATGAATTATTTATAAATCTAAAACATTCGTAATTACAAAAGAACAGATTACGAATAAATAGCTTCAAAACCTATGAATATTCTATCTATAGCCAAATTTTAATTTTCATTATTGCTCTTTGAAGTTCTTCCGTCGAATAAGATAGGTGTATTACTGTTAATATAGAGATCATAGCATTTTTTTTTAATTCTACAATAATGAATTTTTTAGCTAGTGCATTAGGGTCGCTATCAAACTATAGTTTGCCATACACATTGGGGGAAAAAATTCAAGAAGCCAATTGTGAAAATAGTCAACAAAGTATAATATGGAATATATATGATGGTGTATCCAAACTGGATAATAAGATCAAGGTTTCTGTATTCGAATTTGATTTGAAAAACCCAAAAAATTACAATTATATCCCATTGGCCAAAAATTTTCTAAAAAAGATTAAATCTTTCAGAGTTCCAGGCATATTGAGATGCTTGGACACAGTGGAAAACGATTCTTATATTTATATTTTTACTGAAAGGGTGGAACCCTTGTCTCACTACTTTAAAAGTTTGAAAGATAGACATCCTAATTTCGAATTAAGTCACGACACACTTTTTTTAGGACTATATGTTATTAGTAATGCCGTCAAGTTTTTGAATGTTGAAGGTAATAGTGTTCATGGAAACATTGATGTGAATTCCATTTTTGTGACAGAAACAGGGGAATGGAGACTTGGTGGCTTAGAATTGACCACTGGTATTCAAAATGATCCGGAAGATTGCATTTTCAGATATTCCTCTCAATTTTTCAATTTTTCAACTATATTGCCAAGTGAGGTGAGAAACAAGGGTATTTCCTACTATAAAGATTATCCTCAAAGAATCACTAAATTAGACTCATATAAATTTGCGGGACTCATTTATTGCATTTTCAATGGTATTTACGATATCAACGATATTTCTGGAAGCTATCCAAGTTTGAACAATGTGTCCAAAATTCCAAAGAAATTACAACAGTTATACAAAAAATTAGTTACCGATAATGTGAGTATGCGAATCACAGTGGAGACATTTTTTCTGGATGCCAATAAAACTTTGTTTTACAATATTGACTTAATTCAAGTATTCAAAGAGCTTGACGAATTAAGCTTCAAAGCAAATACGGAAAAGCTAGAATTCATGAAACTGATAGATTCAGTGAAATCTATTACTCCACCTGGTTTCTTGGAATACCGAATCATACCAGAAGTAATTAAGTTGTTCAAAACAAGTGCAGCCCCTAACAATTATCAACAAGACAGTACTAGTGCAGCATCTTATTTATTCTATATTTTGGCATTTTCAGAAAATCTTTTGACAAATGATAGTGATGATGATTTTTTCAAGAATAATGTCGGCCCAGTGATTATTCAAGCTTTCCACTTGCCAGATAGAGCCATTCGCGCTACCTTATTGACCTCCTTACCTAAGTACGTGAACAAATTGAATAAATATGATGTTGCAGATAAGATATTTACGAATTTGTTAACAGGATTCTCAGATACTAATCCCGTAATTAGAGAAGAAACATTGAAAGCAGTTTTGCATATTTATGACAAGCTATCTGATAGACAATTAAATAACGAGCTTCTCAGATATTTAGCGAAACTCCAAAATGATGAAAAACCAGAAATTCGAACCAATACTGTCGTGTGTCTTTGCAAGATTGCGAAAAATTTGAATTCCAATTCTAGGGCAAATGTTTTGATTACAGCTTATGGTAAAGCGTTGAAAGATAAATTTGCACCATCCAAATATGCAGCATTATTGGCATTTGAACAATGTATTGAATTTTTCAATGCTGAAATTTGTTGTTCGAAAGTCTTGAGTGTTTTGGCACCAAGCTTATTAGATAAGAGTAGTAAAGTGCGACTCGAGGCTGGCCGGGTATTTGAACTTTACATGGGAAAAATTAAAGAAGAAGCTTCAAAATTGCCTACTACAATAGATGATGATGAAGAACAAGAAAGTATGATGACGAATTCTGAATTAATGGGAAAGGAAAATGGCGGAGGTTCGCTTGCCTCCATGGGAATAAGCTTTGCTTTGGGCGCAATCTCGAAAGTTGGTGGAGGTAATTTAGAACCGAGCAAACTGATGAATAATTCTACAGAATCCTTTGCGCTGCCTGTGAGTAGTAATAGCAATTTACGTAAAAACAATGTTCATGTTCTTGGACACACCAAACCAAACAGCAACGTGAAGCATAATTTTGTTACTGACATAGACAGACATGCAATTAAATCTTTTGGAGCAACACACGGAGAACAGGAAGCCTCGGCATGGGGTGACGACGAAGAAATCGATTTTTACGATGAAGACGGTGATGGTGGATGGGGCAATGAAGATGTGTGGGATACGGAAGAGCAGGAAGAATCGCTGGTTGATCCAACAAAAGCCAAGGCAACATCTGTTGTTGCTAAACACAGTAACACTCCATCGAGCAAAGGATTGCTGTTGGGCAAGAAAAACAGCCATATTCTGTTAAAGAAAAAGGTGAACGAGACGGAGAAAAAGGTGAGCAAGTTGAATTTAAGTTTCGACGACGAAGAGCTTGCTGAGGGCTGGGGAGATGAGTGGTAGAATGGGCTGCAGACGGGCCACGTGAATGCTCGTGCAGACAGCACGCGGGCTGTTCAGATACCCAGAATGATGGGGCTGGCTACCTGGGTATTTTATGAAAACAAAATTTATAGTGTACTAAATAAAGACTGCATTCTTTTCAAAAGTAAAATCTGTGCTATTTACAAAAGCATGAAATACAGTGTAGCGCATTGGGAACACTGCCACAATTGTAAAAGCTAATATGAGGAATTTGCAAAAAAATCGTTCCCGAAAAACTGGCTATTAGCAACAAATCAACGTTAAATGTCAATCGAAACTGCTGTGAGCCTATGGGAGACGATTAACATTTAAGGGGCTTTATAACCACCCTTCAGACTTTTCTAAACCCATCAGCTGAATCGCGAATTAAGCAAACCAACTCCACAAATGTTCAACTGACGCAAAAAACACGAAAACACAAATCATTCTGCAAACAACAGCAGCCTTACAGAAAATATTGCTGAGCTGCCTTTCCTGCACTTTCACAAGTCTGGCAAGGACAGCTGATTCGACTCTTTCAAATGTACTGTAGAAGGTAATTTTTCCATGTTTTTGTCCAAAAAGCGTTTTTTTCCAGTTATATTTTTAGTGCGCCAGGGGTTTTTCCAAATTGGGCAACTTCCGTATCCTGTTTTGACCTCTCTTGAACCTTTTCGGGTTAAAAGCTGTTTAATGAATTTTCCGTAGGCCGAATAGATTAAAATAGTACTCGAATTATGTGTTAAGCCTATTTTTTTTTTTTTTTTTTCAATGGGCGTTTCTTTTTTGAATGTTCATTAATATGCTTTTTCATATTATTTTTCCTCTATATTCTATGAGGAAAATGGTTTGTTGTCAATTATTATGCTAACAACGTGAAAAAAAAAAATATTATGAACACAGCGCGAATCGTCGAAGAGTGGACAATACATCATTAAATATTGAAAAATATATTTAGTTTTATATATAGAAAAAAAAAAAAAAAGTAAATATCCAATTACACCTATTTTCTAATATTTGTTTTCTATTTTTGATATTTGTTCTGTTTCTTTTCTTTTTCTTTTTTCTTCTTTCTTTCCTCTTTCTTCTTTCCTTCCTCTTTTTTCTTTCTTTCTTGTTTCTTCTTCTGCTTTTCTTATTTGTGTTTTGTTCCTCTACATTATTATTTTTCACATTCGTTGACTCCTCTATCATTTTCTCGAATACAGTTGTTTTCTTCCTAAGGTAGAACACAAATTTACGTATTTTTTCTAGAGTTGTTTTTGATTTATTTCTATTTGCTGTCGTTTCTGTTGCAGAAAACACGTTGGTAGAAAGCCAAAAGAAATCACTGTTGTCACTGTATCTCTTTTCTCATAAACAAGAAAAGAAGTAGCCTGTTGCAGCAAAGTTCCACCCCTAAATATCTCCCGTTGATTAGTTTCCCCCTACACACACAAAATGAAAGGTTTGATTCTTGTTGGTGGTTACGGTACTCGTTTGAGACCTTTGACCTTGACCGTTCCAAAGCCATTAGTTGAGTTCGGTAACAGACCAATGATCTTGCATCAAATTGAAGCCTTGGCCAACGCTGGGGTCACAGACATTGTTCTTGCTGTCAACTACAGACCAGAAGTCATGGTCTCTACCTTAAAAAAATACGAAGAAGAATACGGTGTCAAGATCACCTTCTCCGTTGAAACCGAACCATTGGGCACTGGTGGCCCATTGAAGTTGGCTCAAGACATCTTGGCTAAGGACAAATCCCCATTCTTTGTCTTGAACTCTGACGTCATCTGCGAATACCCATTCAAAGAGTTGGCCGCATTCCACAAGGCTCACGGTGGTGCTGGTACCATTGTCGCCACTAAGGTTGATGAACCAAGTAAGTACGGTGTTATTGTTCACGACAGAGATGTTCCAAACAAGATCGAACGTTTCGTCGAAAAGCCAGTCGAGTTCGTCGGTAACAGAATTAATGCTGGTTTATACATTTTGAACCCGGAGGTCATCGACTTGATCGATTTGAAGCCAACTTCCATCGAAAAAGAAGTTTTCCCTCAATTAGTCGAAGAAGGTAAATTATTCTCATTTGACTTAGAAGGTTTCTGGATGGACGTCGGTCAACCAAAGGATTTCCTCAGTGGTACCTGCTTGTACTTGTCTTCCTTGACCAAGAAAAACTCCCCATTATTGACCAATGTCAACGAGGAATTTGTTCAAGAAGGTAACGTCATGATTGACTCCAGTGCCAAGATTGGAAAGGGCTGTAAGATTGGTCCAAATGTCACTATTGGTCCAAATGTTGTCATTGGCGATGGTGTCAGAATCCAAAGATCCGTTGTTTTGGCCAACTCTGTTATCAAGGACCATGCTTGCGTAAAATCATCCATTGTTGGATGGAACTCAGAAGTTGGTAAATGGGCTAGATTGGAAGGTAACACCGTTTTGGGTGATGACGTCAAGGTCAAGGATGAAGTCTTCATCAACGGTGGTAAAGTCTTACCTCACAAGTCTATTTCCTCCAACGTTTACCAAGAATCCATTATTATGTAAGGTAGTAACAAGTTTATATAGGGTATTTTTTATTTATTTGTTGATAATATACACATCTTAGTATTTTTTTAATTTGAAAGAAAAAATGAGCAAGGTTGGTCTCTCATTTTGTAGCAACGACGCCACCTTGCCTAAGGATGTTGCTTTACTGCCAGATATCAATGGGGGATAAAAATCTTACAGCAAAATGGTGAATAGAAAAGTTCTTGGTGCAAATTGAGAAGTTGAGAAATTCCTAATGCGGACCGCCAAATAAGGAAACTTCTGATGCAATTTTCTTATTGATTACATCGATACTTGCAAAAATGTCTAGCTCTTTTCAACGCTTGCAAAAATGCTCTCACAACATATCTATATACGGAGGTATCACTTGTCTTGCTTCAAATGCCGCCACAGACAAAGTAATGCATTTTGATGAATTGCTATGTTTCTGAATTAATTTTTTTTTTCTTTAATTCATCGACTTTACTAGAAAGACGTGTCAGTGGATATATCGAAGCGTCCGTAAGCTGCTTTTTGTAAGCTAGCAATTATGTATTTGATACTGATACGACACTATCAAGTATGCATCTTAAGAAACACATATTTACAAAGCCGATACCATTTAGATATTATTAATAACAAATAAGAGCAAACAATGCAATGGGTTCATTTAGGCTCGTGTTCGTTAAGCAAGACAGGTAAGGGTTCATCTGAAAACAATCCATCAAAACTACTAATTCAATCGCAACTCGCTGCAGACAACCTAAAAAAGCCCTAGAAACATCATTGTAGCAGTAGAAGAAAGTACATTTTTTTGCAGTAATCGAGTCGATATGAACTGACAAGGAATTTCTATATCTGATCAACTAACTTTGATGTCCTGAAGAAGAAGTCAAATTTCCCGATTAGTATATTCATTTTGAGAAACTTTAACATCAACTTGCCCCGAAGATTTGCCCTTTGCTCACTAGAAAAATACTAGTTCAGGTTATGTTTAGTTAAGTATTCTCTTTTATAAACTCTCTCTGCGATTAATGCTACAAAAATAGCAGGATGTAATGAGGCAGTGCACATAATGTTAGGCAGTCTGATAACAGGAAAAAAAAAATTGAAAGGATATCTTTGGATTTTTAGGAGCAAGGGAAAAAAAAAAGCTAAAGCAGATGAAAAAGACTATGTGGCTTACAGGGTGAACTAAATATAGAAACTACACTTGAACCCACAATAATTTGAGTTGATATCTACCATTGGAAGATACACCGTCACAATACATGGATGTATTTGTTGAGATTTGTTTGGTGAGAGTTGGTTACATAGCTATTCAAAACTGAGGGAAAAAAAGTATTATTTTCGTAAAGGGAACTCCACAGGCATACAGACAGAGAGACCTTGACTGCTATAAATTATCGAAAAAGCCATACAGACATTAGTTGAATCAAAACAGGGACAAAATGGCTAATGTTACAGCAAAATATGCTTCTGCTGCACTCTCGGGTAAAGGCACAACGACTGCTTCTCCCGCACTGACCAGCAACCCTCCTGCCGCGGTCAAGCCTAAAGATGGTGGTTGGGCAGCGGTGGCTAGAGGCGGATCGAGCTCTAAAACTGCTCCGTTGTCAGGAGCTGCTAGCACACCTGCCTCTCGTTCTTCTGTGGCAAGCACATTACCAGCAAAAACTAACAGCGCTGCTGCTGGCAGTAGTAGCATCTCCAATTCAAAAGAAACAAAGATACCGAGCTTCAATTCCGAGGAGGTAAACAAATATTTGCAACTGAAGTTCCAAGAATACTATAAGCTCGCAAAAGATGCAAAGTCTAGACATTCAGAGCATGAAATTGCTATTTTCAAACCTGTTGAAAGTGGTTGGATCAGCAATGATGGAAACCACAAGAAGAATTCAAGTAAAAACAATTCTAACGTCTCTGCTACCTCGGGAACAGGGCCAGCAAGTGGAAGTCCTTCTGGAAAAGCGTTAACGCACACATTTCTTAGCGAGATTGCCAGGTCGCTCTGATGCTCCCTTGGCTTCAACTATTTGATATGTAACTACATTAGATAGCCAACAATAAACACGTATTTTTTATTTAAACGGAAAAGTTTTGTGTAGATGCATCAAATAAGGACAGCGAAAAGCTTTATTTATTCAATCGAAAAAGAAAAAGAGAAATATTACAAAAAAATTTAAGTAACTGATATTTACAAAAGGACTGATGTCAATTTCGACGATTATCACTCAGGCGCTTGACATTTAATTTATTTGTCGACCTTTAATTATTGATTTTTGTCATTTTCTTGAGGGTGCTCTTTGAGATACTCTTCAGCTGCTATTTTTCTCTTTTCTAAAACTTCTGGTTTTAACTCTAGTGGACGAGTTTCCCTGAAACTGACTCTGAAAGGAACTTTTTTAGGGGTTCCATCCTCATTGAACTCTAATGGTGCAGGTGGAAGCTTTCTAATCTGAAATTAAGAGAAAAAACTCTTGTTAGTAATCTGCTGAAACGTTATTCACTTGGCTGCCAGTCAATATACAGTATCGAATACTTACTATTTGATAATCAGACAACGAATAAAAACCGATTGCTGTACCTATTGTGCAACCAACTAGGACCGCAAAAAATCTTCCTGTTGTAGTTGTCGGTGTAGGACGGGGCATATTTTGTAATAAATTAACTCTCTCTACACGAGTCTCCTCTTTTGTTTAAAACTAGCAGTTGCTTTGATTTTGATTGTATTATCAACGGGATACTTCATATAGAACTATAGTCTACCTTGATGTAAGATTGAACCATCTAATAGCGTTTATGGTGTGTCAATATTTCACTTGAGTGTAATTATGAGCCCGATCCTCACCTTTTTTTTTGACGGATTTTCCGACAATAAATGCTAGAGTTCCTTCAACGTTCTCATCTGATCTTTTCTGCTAAAAAAAAATAGAATCAAACCCACCTAAAAAAAATACGGAGGCAAGTAATCTGACAGTGTATTTCTTGATTAGTGAATCGGTAGTAATATATACCTTACGAGGTATTTTGATAGTTATCCTAATGCAGATCAGCTGAACTAGACGCCGCAAACATCGAAACTCACTGGATATTTAGACATATACAACCATAAAAGGCTAAATTAAATCTTCAATCTACCACTATTGCTTCCTTAAATTAAACTGTTATCTGAATCGCCAAGAAGCCTTTGAGCACAGAATACTGCCATAAAAGAAGATATGTCAACCTTAAAGAGAATTATAAAAGTAAGTTACCTAGCAGTAAATTGCAGCATCGAATGAATCAGCTAAAGATAGTTTCCTTTGTGAAGATTGTGAATTTGTTTGTTTATTTACTGTTTTTTGCTTTAGTTTTTACGTTACTAACAAATTGTGATTTGCAGGAAACCGAAAGATTGGTTTCTGACCCAGTACCTGGGATTACCGCTCTTCCACACGATGATAACATGAGATATTTTTCAGTATCAATCAACGGACCAGAGCAATCTCCTTATGAAGGGGGTGTTTTCAAATTGGAATTGTTCTTGCCTGAGGGTTACCCAATGGCAGCCCCAAAGGTTCGTTTTTTAACCAAGATATATCACCCAAACATTGACAGACTAGGAAGAATCTGTTTGGACACTTTGAAGAAGAATTGGACTCCGGCACTTCAAATTAGAACTTTGTTGCTAAGTATCCAATCGCTTTTAACCTCGCCTAATCCGGATGATCCGCTAGATAACGAGGTGGCTGAGAAATGGAAGAAGGACGAAGCCAGCGCAATAGAAACAGCAAAGGAATGGACCGCCAAGTATGCTAAGCCTGAGTGATGGTTCGCGAGATACGCTGAGCTTGAAGAAGTACACGGTACGTTGCCAATGATGTATATATAAACACCCTTATGTATTTTTGTTGTTGACACCCTGACGTCTTTTGCGGACGGCTGTCTAATAAATGCATGACTTTTGAAAGGAAAGTAGCAGAAAAGACTGTTTCTTTTGTTTTCCAGGCAGAAGAGACGTGGCCAAATCGATTATTTATTAGCAAACGTCTGTTTTTGGGAGAGAGAAAACAAGCTGAGCAGCCTCATGAATGAGATAAGTACCACAGAAATCCCTTTATGTTGAAAATCAAATATTTAGTACTGCCAAACTCCCCAAAAGGAGCTGTGTCTATTTCTTTCGTCCCCTGAGCACGATTTTATTTTTTAAAAAAATTTTACGGTTCGAAAATACATTCCAACCCGTTAAAAGGCTCTCCGCAGAAGTTTCGGACACAAAAGCTGTGATACAACGTATTCTACAAACTAGATATCGAATTCGACAAGGTTTTGCAAGAATTGTGCTCATGATTGCAGTCTTCTCTACGATTTCTAAGATTGAGTCCAGCATCTCTGTGCTAGAATTGTGTCAGTGAAGAAGCTTTAGCATATAGATCCAAGGAAAGTTAATCGGTGATCACTCGAAGTGCGCATAATCAATGACACGAACAAAGCTTACTCGCAGGAAAAAATATACTCTGACAAACGTGATTTATGAGTATCCACATACTATGTGCGTTTCAGCTACTCATACGCTACTCGCGACATTTTTTTTTTTTTCTCGGAATTCCCACTACTAAGAATTTTTCTCAGATTAGTTAACAGAATGATTCTCATATAGTTTTTATTATTTTATTTTTATTTTTTTTTTGTAGTGAACAAACGAGGTATGAAGCATATTCTGTAGATTTTGGATTTTAAACCTATTTACTCCAAGATTTTCTTATTTATCATAAACTTTCCTTCCATTTACACTTTCTATCTTAACAGTTCCCACCAAGATTTATATATATTTATTTATATATTATAAAGCTTTGTGTAACCCATAACAAGACTGTCATCGACAAAAAAAGGTATGTATATAACAGTGTTATTTACAAGCAATCAGCGGTGATTTATGACAGACAGAGAGCGTGCTACCATGTGTCACATAAAACGTTCGTTTGTGTAAATTCTGGAAGCAACCCGAAATCCCTGTTGGAATCTACGACAGGAGCCATTGGAGACATATCAGGAGAGTTAAGTGGCATATAAAACGGTGTTTCTGCCGTTTTTGATGGAAATTTTAATGACGATTTGGGTGAAGAGCGGGGGTTCAACCTCGCAATCTGTTGTTGTTCAAGGCTCGCCACCGCTATTTGATCCAATTAATGTCTAATTTTTGGCCCATCGACGCAGACTTCAGCGAGAACATATGTTGCAGCTAACTAGCGAATTTGTCGTGCTCGTGGGACTCTGTCGTGACCCTCTTTCAGGGCTCTTTAGGGAACCATATGGCCGACAGATCTCAAACCAGCTGTTTCTGCATTTCTGCTGGCTGCTCGAGGTTTTCTGGCATTTTTCGGGCTCTGGTGGCTTTCCTGCTTTTGGAAATGACACACAACGCTTCAAGACTAGCTGTTGGTCCCCATGTCAGATATAGAATGGTCTTGTGTGTGCGTATGTGTCTCTCGCTTAGGCTCAAACCCATGGTGCACGGAGGTTGATTCAACCTGTTGTGTGGCGTGCCCGTGTCTGGGTGGACGCCCTCAGGGTAAGGCTATAGTTAATTTTTTTTGCCGCCTGGCGCTGTCTCTTTGTCTTTTCAAGGTGGCGCCCCTCTGCAAAAGAACAACAAACGGGAAGCAAAAAAAAATTTTTTTTTACTGTGTGATTACTACGCAGATAGAACAGAATGGAACAAAATAGAACAAATAGGTGAATAATCCACGGACAGCAGCAAACAAGAGTTTTTTTTTTAAAAAAAAAAGGGTTGTTGTAAACCGCACTACAATATAGTAGTTTACCGATCCGGCTGACAAGCGGATCAACCAGATTTTTTTTTTGGTGCTTTTCTCTTGTGAACAACAACAACAAAATTCTGGGCTAACAAAAAAAAGAAAATAGCAGAAAACATAAAAAAGAAAAAAAAATTTTTTTGTTATTAGTGACTTACTGTGTTACTCTGTTTGTTTAATTCACCGGTTTATCAACTATCGTCACACCTTAAACAAGCCAAATCAACTAACTAACCGACAGTACTTCTAGCGTATTTCGCAGCTGATATAGCCAACAAGAACAATAAAAACAACCATAATGTCCACCTCACGTGAAGATTCCGTCTACTTAGCCAAGCTTGCTGAACAAGCCGAGCGTTATGAAGAAATGGTTGAAAACATGAAGGCTGTTGCCTCCTCCGGCAAAGAGCTCTCTGTTGAGGAACGTAACTTGTTATCTGTTGCCTACAAGAACGTCATTGGATCCCGTCGTGCTTCCTGGAGAATCGTCTCTTCTATTGAACAAAAGGAAGAAAGTAAGGGTAACGAGCCTCAAGTTACCTTGATTCGTGAATACAGATCTAAAATCGAAAAAGAGTTATCGGAAATCTGCGAAGACATATTAGACGTCTTGGTCAAGCACTTGATTCCATCTGCTCAAACTGGTGAATCCAAGGTCTTTTACTACAAGATGAAGGGTGACTATCACCGTTACTTGGCAGAATTCGCTGTTGGTGAAAAACGTAAAGAAACCGCTGAATTATCTTTGGAAGCTTACAAGGCCGCATCTGCTGTTGCCGTCACTGACTTACCTCCAACTCATCCTATCAGATTAGGTTTGGCCCTTAACTTTTCTGTCTTCTACTACGAAATCCTTAGTTCTCCAGACAGAGCTTGTCACTTGGCTAAACAAGCCTTTGATGATGCTATTGCCGAATTAGATACCTTGAGCGAAGAATCTTACAAGGACTCCACCCTCATCATGCAATTGTTACGTGACAACTTGACTTTGTGGACCACAGATATGTCTGAAACTGGCCAAGATGAACAAGAAAAGGCTGCTGCCGCCACTGCTGAAAAGCCAGCCGCCGCCGAAGCTAAGCCAGAAGAGAAAGAAGCTCCAGCTGCCGAAGAGTAAATGTTTCATTGCTAGTACGTAATGAATTACAATTTGTTACTAGAAAGAAGCAGATATTCTTATGAAAGCAAAAGTATATAAAAGAAAAATCCCCATAAAAAGAAAAAAAAACAAAAAAAATTTTTTTTTTCACAAATACACACTACTCCCCAACTCATAAATATAAATAATTGATTATACTTCAAATAAATATTGTTAGCCCTTATTGCTGTTTTGAATATTGTTGATTGAAGGAGAAAATTGAAATTGGCTGAAATTTTGTCTTCTAATTTGTATCTCATACTTGTTTGCAATATCGGTTCCTTATATTTGTTGTTCATTAATTAATATATCTGGCTATATACATTTACATATATATCGCATATATGTAATGAAATTAAATGTTGTTATTATATTCTTTGATTAAAGATCTCTCCCTCTTTATTTTTTTTCTTAAATTGGGCGTAATTCATTAAATGTTGTTCTATTTAGTTTTTTAAATGGACTATATAAAATCCTGTTTGTATTCTCAGAAAATTATTTTTGTTTCGTTATCTTGTTTCAATTCCTGAAATTACTTTAAGCCAGATCTCTTGTCTTACAAATTATCAAAACCAGTTGATCAGTTTGGCATATACTAAAATTATGTAATATGTGTGCATTTTCTTTTACTTTTTTTTTTTTTTTTTTTTTTTTTTTTTTAGATAGATCTTTTGAATAGTTTTCGTACAATACCTGGCAAAAAAAATAGAAGCATTAAACGGTGGCTGCGTTGTATCGGCGGTAAATAGACAGCTATAAATGAATCAGTCTACAGTTGAATGTGAAGTTACAGGCTTATATAATATTGATCACTACAATTATTCACGAATTGGAAAACACAGAATAGATATTTACTTGTGTAAATAATATTCTTTCTTACTCTTACAATTATTTTATCCTTTATCGTTATTTTTATTATTGGTGAGCAACCTTCGCAATGGATTTATCTGGTATTGAAACTCAAGAACAGACTCGCGATTATAGCAATATTTTTAAGATAACAAATATTGCAGTTGGGTCCCTAAGTGTATGCCTATTCAGTCTTTAATTTACTTAGAAAGTAAAACTATTTTTTCCTATTTATTCATTACTAACCGCTTAATATTTATAGATTATTTGTGCATTTACACAATTATTCAATGGTTTGTAAGTATTTCCCATTATTTCATCTTAAAGTTATTTTTTTTCCGATTTCAATTGAAAAAAACGTATTAATTATAATGTTCTGGATAACTAACAATAAATTATATCAAAAGCCAATCATTCTTATTAGCATTGTACGTCCTTGCGTCAGGTGCTGGTATCATCTTTTTGGAATTCCGGTTACCTCAAGAACTCTATTCTTATGCTTCATTCATGTTTTCATTTATCGGCAGAGGGATTTTTTATTTACTTATTGGTATAATTGTTTCACATGATCATATTGCCAGAATATTCCCAGGTTTCATTATTGCATTTGTTGGTATCGCATACATCGGTTTACAATTTTATAACAAGATTCCTCCTCCAACTAATATGAGATCAGATGGATTCGATGCTTTGGCACAACATGATGAAGACGTTATTTAAATGTATATAAAAATTTATGGAAAATAATATATTACAATTTCTCAACGACACATATACATTTATTTATTGATATTTACCTAAACAATTTTTATAAACAATTTCGTAATTGAAAATTGACGCTTTAATATTAAAAACATACAATTTCAGAATTCATGAAGGCTTTGTGGTTTTGATTTTATGTATATCTATTTTGCTCAGTATCAATATTTGAAAATCGACAAATATTTTATTGTTATTTTTGGATCATGAAGTTATGCTTTTTGATTGGCAGCCTGCTGAGAAATATTTGCATTATCATCCAAATCAGATTGATCTGTTCTCAAAAATTGGTCCCACAAATTTTTTGATCTGAAGTCATTAGGTCTGAAAAATTTTATTAAGTAATTTATAATTTTTTGAGACATCGAGTAGTCAACTTTTGGGATGTTCAGCTTTTGAATTTCAAAGTTTAATATATCAATCATAATTTTTTCGTCTAACTTCAAATCATATTCTCCTAGAAAAGGAGCACATTTGCTTATCATTGGTTCATCTATATTTGAGAGATCTAATGCCTTTTTACTTTCTAATAATTTGATACCATGTGGAATAACTTTTGCCTCAATTGACGAAATTATGCTCAATGGCTTCACTTCGTTTTCTTCTTTCTTAAGATACTCAACAGATATTTCCTCAGGTTGATCAGTAATTTCTGGGTGTTTTAATTTTGATAGATCTTCTAATAAGGAAATTTCAGTTGGTTTTTCAATTCCTGAAATACTTTTTCTAGATATTACTGTATTTTCACCAACGGTACTGAGGGTTGTTAAGCTGTTCTTCTTGCCATTTTTGGCTCTTTTATTTTCTTTTTTCTTTGTAGGTTTAGCTTTATGGTTTTTCTTCTTATTGTTATTGTTGAAACTATGATTTATACTATCGCCTGTCTGAATGTCATTATCTAAGAGGATTGTGCTAAAGCTCATCTCAGGCTTTTGAAGAAGATTATGAAAATCATTTGAAAGGCTAGAAACATTTATATCTTCGTTGAAAATATCTAGATTTTTCAAATTATTAGTGCTGATGGTAGTGTTATTTATATCACCTAAAGTAAGAGTTTTGCTAGCTTCAGTAAGATCGTTCTGTTTCATAAATAACGATGAAACTTCGCTTTTCATTTCCTTGATAATACTAGTTTTGTCATCATTTTCAGATTCATTATCAAATGATCCTGGAACATATAATTTTTTGTTTGTTTTTTGCTCTATTGATGAAAAATTATTTCCAGAAATAACCTTTAGATTAGTTTCATTTACCTTTTGACGTTGTTTAATGTGATCTTCCTCAAAATTATTTGTTGTCTTAATATCTAAGCTTGAAGAATCACAAAAATTTTCATTTTTAATTGCATGAACAAGGTTTTTGGGGTTATTTTCTTGTTGATCTTTGGCGCTAGTTGAGAGCTTTAAATCTGTTTCATTGATGTTTGTAGAGTTAGAAGACAATCCAATGAATGTAGTTAGATTGCTACTAAGATGATCAAATGAATTGAAAGATGTCATTTTATTTTTGTTATCAATATGATTGACTTTTTCTTTTTATGAAAAGCAATATTAACTTTGTGATATTACTTAATAGGATAAAGTAACAGTAGACAGTACACTGTTTGCTTGATTGTTCTTATAGTATTTTGAATTTTTGAATTATTTATTTGATCAAAATTTAATTGTGATTAAGTTGAACTCAAAGGGTTTTCTACACAGATGTACTTAAACTGATTTTGAGATTCTCCTTAATCCAATGTAGGAGATCAAAATATTTTGCCAGCGTTTAATTTCATTATTTCCAATAAAATGCTCTTAATAAATCTAATAATTCCAGATCTATAAGAAATTAAAAAATAAATTGCTAGCACATCCAAAATAATGTATTGCAATACAAATAAAATACTAATTAACTAAGAAATAAGAAATCCGTAAATAAAGAGAAACTTCAAAAGTAAAACACAATCAATAATTAATAAAATACAAAGCCTTCTAGAAAATTAATATTAAAATCCGCCAAAACCACTTCCACCTCCAAAACCACTTCCACCTCCAAAACCACTTCCACCTCCGAAACCATTTCCACCTCCAAAACCATTTCCACCTCCAAAACCGTTTCCATTAAAACCACCAAAACTTTTGTTATTGCTATTATTATTAGGATCAAAATTTGGTTGTAAAGGATCACTAGAGTTTCCGTTTCCAAATAGAGGATCGTCCCATCTTGCACCTGGTGGTCTCATTAGTGATCCACCATTATTGTTAGTTGCTTTATTATTATTTCTGGAAAATATTGGATCATTGGAGGTTGGTGTCATACCACCACCTACTTGCGGAGATCCTCCTGAAAGTGGATCAATGAAGGGTTTCATAGGTGGGTATTTTCCAGTTCCCATTGGATAAAGATCATGATCTCCAAGATTGACTGTGTTATCATTTGCTCCATTAGATGTTGGAAGCATTTGGTACTCATCCTCAAATCCTGGAGGTTCGTTAGGATTTCTGAGTTGTGTATTTGTATGGCTATTAGGATGATTTCCTGCAAACAATGGTGGCGAAAAACTTTCTTGCTTTTTTTCTTGAAAATCCTTTTCCGAATTTGACATGTTATGTGTTGATGATTCAATTATAAGAAAACTTAGTTTACTGATTTAGTTTTCCTGATCAAAACTATTATCTAGTAAAATGCCAAACTGCTTTTCAAAAAACGTTCTCAAAGCTAGCTCGTCATCGGAGCTTATGTTAGCAAAATTGTTTTTCATGAACTCTTGAAGCTTAAGCGCAATTTTCACATGCGTGCATTCCGGATTGATTGGAGCAATCTTATTCAAAAATTCAATAATGTACAAACCTGACTCCTCCTTATTAAATATGAAGAAAGATTCATCTTCCAATAGCACCTTAAAACTATGATCAGATAGTTCTAATGAAGTGGAATTAATCTTTTTATCTTCAAAAAGCCAATCTCTGAAAAAAGACACCAAGCTCGATATTTCTTGAGTCATTTTCAATCGTTTTCGCAATATAAGAAGTAACTTATGTTTACTGAATACTTATTTTATTTTCAATAAAATCTTGATGATATTGTTTTATTCAGTTATTTGGGAAGAGGTAGCTGGAATTTTATTGATTAGTAAACATACAATAAAAAAATCTCAATAATACTCTATTAGCATTTTTTCATGATAAGAATGCATTTCTCTCTCTCCATGTATATATATAGTATGTAATAAAACTGTCAAAAGAAACCTTGAATGAAAATTAAACTCAAGTCACATGCTGCGTCTATGTAAAATCATTTCAATTATGAAGAGCTGTTTTGAATTTCAACATGGAGCTTGCAAATAAAAGTGAGAGCATAAAATTAACGATTAATTAATTATATTCTTACATAGATGAAACAACTTAGGTAATTTTTACCTTTTATTTTTCAAAGCTATATTTATGTTGTTTATTATGTTTCATCTACTCTACAAATAAAGGCACTATAATCTCCAGATATTAATGGCATATATAAACTATTAATACTTACTATAAAGAAATAATTTATTAATAAGATCTATTTACAGAACATATGTACATATTGATTGAAATCTATCTTTGAGTGCTTGTTCTTTGGATTGATCAGCAAAAACGGTAATAAAAATGACATAAGAGGGGGACAAGTAAATAATAATACCTTAAATGAAACGAAACAAAAAAAAAATAAAACAAAATCAATATCAGTCAAAAAGTAATATGTAAAGGATAACAGTTATAGTCATGAAAGGTATGAATTGAGGGCTCTTGGAAAATAGCTTCTATTTATTTTTCTTTTGTTTTTCTCAATAATAAAGAAGAAGTACAATCATGGACGGTAAGATAGGAGTAAGAATAAGCTTAGAAGAATCAATCAAATAGGGAAAGGTAACTTTTCATTCCCTGCTTCTTTATAAAAAAAAAATTATTTATTTCATGCTGATATGATAACGCTTACCTCTGATACCAAATATTTGTTGATTGAATTGATAAACTTCTTGTGGATCAAAATCATTCAATTCCCATTTGGTTGAACCAAAGGTGTTCTCTGATTTATTGAAAATAATATCCATTTTATCCTTGAAATTTTCTTCCAACCAGACAAAATCACTAATTGAATCCTTTTCATGATAGCCAGTGATAAATATTGGACATTTAGTTTCAAGTAATCCTTCGACACTTCTTAACCAAGATTCATTGTTTGCTTCAGATGCACCAAAGCCTGGATGAAAAAGGAAAAATACGTCTAAATATGGATCATATGGGAAAAAGTCTTGGTAATCATGAAGTGTGTGGAAATAGTCTGTGTGATAAATCAAACCTAATTCAGAATCTACTCTTTGTACTATTGGATTTTCGCTTATTTCTATTTGTTGTTTTTCTGGATTAAAATAACTTTCAGGGCCAATAAAATGAATGTCAATAGCAGTTTCCGGGAACAAATAATTAAGTTGTTTCCAAACATGTGCTGGGAGTTGTGATTCTGTACGAGCACCCACGATGAAAAATCTCAAAGGTCTGTCCTTTAAAGAAGATGTCAATGAGTCTGGAGGATATAAAGTATAACGCAAAGCAGCTAAAGATTTCATACCTTCCAAGGTGACAGGTCCTTTTGGTTCGAAACTATAAGGAGAATACTGATGTAGAACAGAACCCATAGTAATCGGATAGGACAACATCTTGGTAATAGCAGCTAATTGAAACTCAGTATCCATGGAGTAAAAGGATCTAGTATATAAAAATGTATCCCAGTTGGCAAAATTCAAGGCTCTGTTAAAGTCTTGTGGACCAGGGAAATTGAATTCAGGGAAGTTTCTGCCAGATCTCAAGTCGTGCTCATAGATATTGACCTTTTTCAATATTTCGTACTTCTTGGTTTTATGATACTCCTCATCATTTTGCCAAGCATCGTCAGAATGATGAGTAGGAATACCCGATAATGGACATGTATAAGCAATTTCTTTGTGGGTCACTGGACATTTAGCGTTGGCCTTGATGAACGCAGCTCTGGTTCTTAAATCTGCCGATGGAGAAGAATCCCAAGGATGAAATCTGTTCTCAGGAGTTGGTGTATCTGGGTTTTCCGGTGAGTCTAACCCAAAAACATTTCTCACAAAGTTCACAAGGTTTCTTTTGTGGGAGAGATTCAGCCCTGGAAGTGCTCTTCTTGATGAACCTTTGCACGTATCTGCTATCACTTGCGTGTTTCTTAAAAGAATCTTACTCATTATTAAAGGTTCTATTATGCTTTAACACACCTGCAACAATAACTTTACAACTGAGAAAAGAATATAACAGCTTCAACACTAACGTGTATTTTTCTCTAATATATGTTTGAAATTTGAATATTTATTTAAGAATATTATGTAGTTAGCTTAAATAGAAAATTGGCTTTATAATAACTATGCCACTGAAAGAAAATTTTTTATTTATTTATTCTGCCTGCTCAAAGTTGACTTTTACTATAGTTTTAAAGACAGTTATTTGCGCACTACAGAAGAAAGATAGTAGTGCAGCTAAAAAGTCATAGATCACGTGACCACATTTGGTCGTGAGAAATGGATAACGTTGCACCAATGTATATAATAGTTAGTTCCAAAAAACTTACAAAGAATCAATATTTTATGAAAGAGCATTATATCAAAGAAGTTTACTACCTGGTTGTGAAATTTCATATATTAGTTTATATACTTATCGTTGTCCTCTATTTTTTTTTTTCTTACTGTAGCTTTTTTTTCCTTTTTTTTAGTTTTTTGGTGTCTCGTTTTTATCAACATTCTTCTTAATATGTACAAATAGAATCATCAATAATGACAACTATGTAGCTTGAGAACAATTCATTCAGAATTCAAAAGACCTGGTAAAGAATAGTAGATAGTAAAACTAAGAACAACGATGGAATGAACATCGCAAACGAATTCCAAAAAAAAACAGCCTCTCCCTAACTAGACATTTCCTAAGTTTTGCAACGTATAACATGGTTAATAATATTCTCGATAACCACGAGAATGATTTGGTGGTTGCATTTGAACAGGGGAATACTGTCTTGGTTGTGATGTGACAACGTGCAGCTGCTGAGGCTGCAGCTGATGTGGAGCACCTAGTGGAGGCATACCGTTGCCCTGATGGTATTGTGGAGGTGGAGCAGTAGGATGAGGCTGCAGCAGCGGATGAATACCTGCTCTGTTTGAGGGATACCCATAGCCAGCAAGTGGCGGAGGACCACTCATATGCAGAGAAGGATGAACATGCGTAATACCAATTCCAATGTTAGCTGGTTGTTGTGAGACAGGAGCTTGCTGCTGCTGCTGCTGCAGTGGACCTTGAACTTGTGTCTGATGTTGCTGCTGCTCAAAGTTTTGTTCGTACTGTTGTTGTTGTATGTTCTGATTGTGTACCGACTCAATACGTTCCTCCGGAGAAAGCAAGATTAAGTCCCTAAGCAAAGTTAATGGTGGTTCGGGAGGGGAAAGCAACGCTGGTAAGTTAGAATTTCCACCTGAATTTTGAGCGGCCATCAAAGCATGTGCATGCTGTTCAAGATCGTTCATGGTTTTCATATCTTCTGAGAGCCTGGCATAGGCAGCAGCACGGTTGCAAGCATTTGCAGCATCAACAAATTGATTGTCACAGCGTTCATAGACACACACCAATCCTTTCCAAATAACCACATATGCAGGAAATCCAACAAGATCTTCCTTTAATTTGGCTGCTTTAGAATATGCTGCAAGCGAATCTCTGAGTTGGTTAAGCTGCAAATAAAGTCCACCGACAGATATCCATGGAAATGGAGAACTTGGAGCTCTACTCAATGCAACATGAAGTGCCTCATATGAACTATTTGGTTCATCTATGAAAGAATAAGCAACGCCTAAAAGATAATAGGGCAAAAAATCTTTTGTATCATTATCTGTATCTGAATTCATCGGAGCTCTTGTGTTTATGAGAGTTTTTTCATTGTCAATAACATGCTGAAGTAAATATATGGCTTTGTTCGCATTTTCAATAGTAGGGTGTAACAAAAGCAAATAAGCCTCAGTTATAATTAGTATTGGAATGAATCCAAGTGACTTTCTAGCGGATTCACATATTTGCAATGATCTTATTTGCTGTTCTGACTGATGACCAATCTGCTGCTCGTTAAGAGTGATTCGGTTATTTGGCCCATTATTAATTCCATTGGTCGCAGGTGAAGATTTCGTTTTATCACTTGCTGAAATGCTGGAATTATTACCACTAAATTCCATACTGAGTGCCAAGGCGCACCAAGCATATGAAAGTTCATATTTATATGAATCATTGATATAACCCAAAGATAAAGTATTGTTCAATTCGCTCAATGCCAATTCTAAATTACCTTCAGCCAATGCCAAAGCAGAAAGTTCTGTGTAGCATGATGTAGCAATCAATGCGAATTCTGAATTTTGTGAGATTGGTTTTGCCAATCTAGATAACGCTGTGCGGAATGCATCTACTGCGGCCTTATTATTAGTATTATTATTAACATCCAAGGGCTGCTGCTGTTGCATTGATTCGGATCGTATCAAGCACTTGCCCTCCATTAACCAGATCTTTGCATCATAATCATTGATTTGCAATATTCTTTCGCACGAGATTCTTGCTTGATCGTACATATTTTTAGTAAATTGGCATTCTGCCAATTCTTTTAATATTGTAATTTCGTTAGACAATGATGGATATAACTTAATAGCTTCATTCAACAAGTTTAATGCATGATCTACACCAATGCACTGTCTTGTTTTATAATCGTCTTCCCTATAAGTTGCTGAGATAGTGCACAAGGCCAACACATTGGCAGGGTTCTTTTCTAAGGAATTTTGACACGAGGAAAAAGCCAATTCAAGATCGCCTATAGCAAAGGCACATTTCGCACAACTGGCCCAGGTCTCACTTGTCTCGTAGTCTAACAGGTTGTCTTGTGCACCATTAATGGTCATCTGGGTGCTCTCTGCGGAAGACATGATTGGCGTGTGGTTTGCAGAGCTCCGGCCGCTATTATGGGCGTTACCCATATCTTGACGCTTTATTCTTGAATGAATCATTGTTGGAGAGTCTAATCGACTATGTTTTTGGGTGACCATGCTAGCTTCACTTAATTGAGAAGAAAATGAAGAAATAGGAGTGGAGTGAAGAGTTCTTTTCATAAACTTTTTTTTTTGTTTTTTCTTAATTAATTTTTTCCATTCCTTTAGCTATCTTAAGTGCAACTAAAGAAAGGAGAAACCAATAAATATTAGCTGTTAAAAACACTCAGATAGAAGTGCTGATCCAACTAAATAGTGTAGGGGGCGACGAATATGACAAAAAAAAAGCTCTGATTTTTCCAGGTTTTATGCTTTCAAAAACCTTTTTCGTTAATTTCTTTTCAAATATATTTGTTTATTTAGCTCTTTGATATTGATAATTCGACAAAGGTTTTGTCGCTTTTGGAAGCAGACTATCTTATCTGCTGAACAAATATATATTTTCGCCAAGTGTTGTCTACTCAATAAACAACAGGAAATAGGCCAATTAACAAAAGTTTAAAGCACAACTTCTTTAATATCAAGCAAAACGGATATCTTATTATCTTTATTGTTTAATATATATATTGAAAATGATTTTACCGAAACTCAATCTTGAAGTTATAGATAGTACATATGTGGATAGTAATAACAGATCGAAAGAAATACTGTAAAGAAGAATAATAACAGCAAAGAAAAAAAAAATCAGGATTTGAGAATTAACAAAAACAAAAAAAAAACTAGGCGTCCACATAGTTCAGAAAAAAAATCAACTAATAAAAAAAACAAACATTTTTCAGAACTGTAAATGAATGTAAATAATTCCTCAAATACGGACTACATATATATACATACAGACGTATCCGTATAGCATCGACTGCTGTCAAGTGTATGGATTGCCAATACGTCATCGGAAGGGTTCATTATATAATAGAGCATTGCAAGGAAATACTTGGAGTAGAAACAAAATATTTTAAATGAAGAAAATTGAGACATACTGAGATGCTTGAAGTACTATAGACTTAGGCAACCAGCTACGGCATATTATGGATCAACGTGCGATAAGAATTATCAAATTTCACCTTTTATTTATTGTTTACGCCGTATATATGCTAGATTGAAAGAAATTTGTTTATAAAATATTAAATTAACCTTTAATGATGATCAATTGATTGCTGATCCACGAAATAGTCCCCAATGCTTTTCTTTAACGTATGTTATTCGCTAATATGTATGTAATGACCGAGAAAAAAAATAAGAATTGCTGCTATCAAACAAGTTCATTTCTTGTCAGCATGTTGTGATTCAACTTTGACAACGGCCTCCAGATGATCCTGCTCCTCCTCTTCAACCTTTTTATGCTTCTTTTTTTGCTTGTCATTTTCCTTTTTTGAAGACTTATCAGATTTCATCTCACTTTTCTGACATTGTTCATTCTTCATATACGCCAGATCATCATCTATTCCGTTTCCGCGGCCTGTCTTATTGGCTTTAACTCTGCGGTTTTTGTCATTATTATGGTTATGATAGTGGTAATAGTACTGTCCTGAGTAGTCGTATACACTTGCTAACGCCAATGGAGATGGAATATACGTTTTGTTATCGTACGTTCCTGTGCCACCGCTTATCAACCCTTTGTTACCCACGGTAGGACTGCGGCTTGCGTTATCCAAACTATACGCATACTTAGTGTTTTGTATTTTTTTCACTATCAACGAGTAACGCTTGTATGGATTTCTCCAATAAAATCTGCCAAATACTTTTCCGTCATGACTCACCTTAGTGCTGCTGCCATGGTTACCAGTTGGTTCGTATAGCCCATCAACGTACTTTATAAATGGCATGGATCTAGAAGTGTGAATCAATATATCGGAATCAATCCTGTTTTTATTCAAAATTTTTTTCAAGCTCTCTTTCGAATGCTTGTAAATGCTGTAATCCAAAGAAGCAGCCATCCGTTTAATATTGCGGAAATAACTCCTCTTGAAACGCCTCTTGTTGTAGTCATTTTCCCGGAAATTATAAAGCATGCTGAATAACATATGGGTCTCATTATATATTATCTTTGCAATACGCTTTCTAAAATATAACTGATTACCTACGGTTCTTCTCTCGTAAAATAAAAATAGAGGAAGTTGATTTAATGCAGTTCTAGAAAATAGTTCGGTATCGTATTTTTTCCTCAATTCATTGTTCAACTTAATCTTTAAATTCTCTATGTTGTATTGCAAGGACAATTCTTTATCTTTAAGCAATTCATAATCAATGATTTCATCATGCGAGTTGCCATACAATAGACTAACGAATTCCTTGTCATTATACACAGTAAGAGCTAATTTTTCTAAATCTTCGTCCATTTGATTATTTTTACTAGTATAATTCGCTTTATCGCTCCTTGATTGCTTGCTTTGCTTTAATTTAGACTTTTCTATCAAATCGTTTTCCTTGTCGGCGATATCGGCTGTTTTGCTTGTTGCGTTCTCCATTTTGATATTGTGTATTATGATCTTTTTTTTTGTATCATTTATTGTATAATTGTTCATTAAACCCTCATCAACAATAGCGTTGTGGACTTTAAAATTGATGTATCTATTTTTTAGCTTTTCGGCAACTCGTTGCCTAGCCTCTTCCTTGGTGTTACCGGCAAGTGGAGGTCGTTCATCAGGAGGCTTTTTGAAAACTTTCAACTTTCTCACTATACTTCTGGGAACATTTTTGAACGGATGATCGTTGTAAATCATTCCTCCAACAGAAGCATCCCATGGAATCAACTTCTCTTTACTACCAGGTTCTTCGTATTCCCCAGCTATAACAACAGGACCGTTCAAATCTCTCATTGGATCACTGCCTGTGTTCTTGGTAGCTACAAAGGTACTATTGTGTAAGAAATCGTCCATGTCCTGAAGTTCTATGGTTGTCTCTGGACTGCTGGTACCTAGAAACAAGGGTTTGTAGCCGGCGAATAAACCTTCCAAATGCACTATCCTTTTGGAGATGTTGTTTGTGTCTCTCACTCTGGGAAGACGCAGAGCAACTTTCTTATTGGTAGAGGAAGACGATGTGAGACGGATCTGCTGGCTACCTTTGGTATGGCGCATCCGCGAAGTCAACGTGCTATTTGCTGGGAATCTTCTGGCGCAAAACATGGTCAACCAATAAATAATGTCTCTGTTATTAAGTCAAATGCCTTTGAAAATCAGTGGTTTTTAAGATATATAAGAGAGTCACAACGCGGATGACTGAACTGTTCTGCTATAAAATAAACTTGATCAATACTGGATGCTATATGGACTATTGAACTTTTCTAGAAGAAACTACTATCTGAGAACGATCTTCTGAGTTAAAAACCCTCTGGAGCTCTAAAAAGATCTTTTTTTTTTCTAAAAATACGCCAGTAGACTAAACAATTTTCTCTTTTTCGGAAATATTTTGGTTTAGATAATGTTCTGGCTATGTTATGTTGGGTTTCTTGTAATTTTGGACTGCTCTGTATTTTGGGGAAGAATCACTAGAATCTTTGATTTGATATTACTATGGATATCCTTAGAGAAAAAAATGTTCTTTTATACATATAAGTATTTTTTCTTCTTTCAATATGTAATTGCGCCGTTCTGTGATTTGATTGGTCACTTTTTCCGTCAGTACATATAACCTTAAAAGTAAAGAAAAAACAAATGAAACTACCGTCACGGCATGCCTGCGGAATCCGCGAATGTGTATTATCTTGCTCTGCTATTCTATTGTTATTATTACTATTAACTTATTATTACTATTAACTTATTATTATACTATTACATATTAGTACTTCTATTAACTTTTTATATGACATTGTCTAATTAGTATAGTGTCACCAATAATAAATTATCATAATTATTCTTTATTATTACCTGTTATAGTAGTAAATCGTTACATTGAACGCGTAAAAGACTTATTGCTCCTTTCATTCTTTGTATATTATTACATATGTTCTTCTATTTCAATTCTATTGATTACCATATATTCCAATTTTGTTTAATATATTACGTCCATTGCTTTGCTTACAAAGTTTATTTGTTCGATAGCATATGATAATGCTACTGTAATTCGACTGCAGTGGGATTCTCTGATTCAGTGAATATTTTTAAGCGCGGTCTGCTAGCGTGAGTCTTACCTTCGACAATATGAAAAAGCATAAAAACAAAAATCAATCACGTGCGGCACGTGATATAACATAGACCTTCTTTTCTCTGTCGTTCACGATGGCCTTTCGAATGTTTCAATAAAATAAAGACAACACAAGGTTGCAAAGTATTACATTACGCAACCAACGCTTTTGTGGAACGCCATAGATGTTTTGGTAAACAGCCAACAACTGCACCCAAGCAGGCTCATCAAATGCGTTCGAAATAATACAAAAGGTAGCTACAGAAGAAGTGCAGCTGAATATGAGGAGCAGCCGCCCAAAAACAAGTCACACAGGGCACATAACCATCAATACTGAGGTGTCCCCCCTTCTATAATCTGCCCAATTCATGCATTCTTGCACCAGCTTTAGTGGCAATTTCAGTCTCCCTCAGGATAATATCAGCATCAGTTTGCAGACTTTCAAGCAAACCGTTGAGTACCAGGCATCATAAGAGGCAGTTTGTCGAATATTTGGCAACTCAATTAACACTTTCTGGACACCCCTCAACGATCAATTCACCCAATTCAATATTTTCTAATCATGGATCAATCCAAATACGCTTTGGCCGCGGTTCTTGAAGGCCACACTCAAGACATAAAAGCATTGGACACATTCTCTGATGACACAATCGTGAGCTCCTCAAGAGATGCCAAGTTACTTCTCTGGAAAAAAGAGAGCGATGGGTCATGGTTTCAACACGAGAACTTCAAATCCTCCTCGTTCATCAACTCGGTGTGTATTTTGCCTAGCCATGCCTTGGTTGCCTCAGCAGGCCAGGACTGCATAATCAACATAACCAGTATGCAGATAGACCCAACAAAAACTGTTGATCCAGCAGAGTCAGTTGAGTTTGTTTTGCTCGGAGGTCACGACAAAAACATCTGTTCTTTGTGCTGTTTCGAGGATCTTCTTTTATCCAGTTCTTGGGACAAAACGGCTGTTGTATGGCAAAAGAATGAGTTAAAATTCAAATTGATTGGGCACGAAGCCGCAGTCTGGGACGCTCAATTTTTGACAAAAGACAAGATATTGACTTGTTCCGCAGATAGAACAATCAAACTATGGGACCGTCTGCATGTAATCAAGTCCTATGATCACGTACATAATGATGTTGTGAGATCCTTGGTCGTATTGCGTGAAAAAAACCAGTTCATATCTGCTTCGAATGATGGTTCAATCAAAGTTGTTGATATGGATACAGGTAAAATTATAAGATCAATGTTCACCTCTCATTTCGTTTATAAAATAAAGTTGTTGAATGATAAAACCTTGATAAGTTGTGGTGAAGATAGATCTATCAAAATTTGGAATATAGATACCGGAGATGTTTTGCAATCGTTCTTAGTTCCTAGCATTTCTGTTTGGTCTGTTGCTACTTTATCAAACGGTGATATATGTGTAGGTGGTAGCGACTGTAAAATTTACATTTTTTCAAAAGATCCATCAAGGCAGAACATGTTACTTCAGCAATCTCTAGACGAGGAAATTGCAAATTCCGCGATAAATACAGAGCAAATTGATTCCAAAAACGTATTGCCTTCGAATGCATTATTGAATTCAGGAAACAAAGAAGGTCAAGTAATTATGGTCAAAAACGACTCACTGGGATTAACGGAAGCCCATCAATGGGCAAACAATGAATGGGTAAAAATTGGAGAAGTTTTAGGAGCAGATAGCGCTTCAAGTAGTGGAAAAAAAGTTGAATATAAAGGTAAAATGTATGATTTTGTATTCGATGTTGATGTTAAGGACGATTCTCCTGCTTTAAAACTACCTTTTAATTTAACAGATAATCCATATACGGCTGCCGAAAATTTTTTGAGTGTCAATATGCTTCCTATGACATATCTACAAGATGTTGTTGATTTCATCTTACAGAATACGAAAGGTGTGTCTTTAGGTACTCAGAATAATAGTGCTTCAGATAACTCACGCTTAAACGACCCATATTCGGACAGATCATTCATTACATTCGAAACATTCAAGAAACCTTTAATAATTAAAGGTATAAACGCTTATAATGACAAAGTGGAGGACATATCAGGAAAATTCACCCAGTTGGAGTTAAAGCAGTTTGATTCTTTGCTCAACGATGTTTCAGTTAATGCTAATAGAATATATGCCGATTATTGTTCAAGAATAATTCTTACCACTGACGACCTTATTGGGTATGATTTATTGCGGATTATTATTAGATACCTATCTAATGCGGTTGCGCTAACTGCTGATAGTTTTTTTGCAAGCTTTTCAATCATGAATAAGAAATCTTCCGAGATTACGAATTCAGATGCTGCAAAGTTAATTATGATTGGTAGATGTATCTGTAATTTATTAGTGGTAAAAGATTCTACATTTAACAAATCTATGGTTGATATTGGTAAATGGGAATCCTTTTATGACGTTAGTATTAAACCAAGTATTAACGTCAAAGACTCGGTGAAGGAGAAATTTAAATTGACTCTAGATGGTTTGAAAAATAATTTGTCAATTTAGTTGTAACATTTACCAAAGTGACTTACACTTAAAGAGGAAAAACAGCAGACGAAGAAATATTTATATCACAGAGTGATCAAATTTTGTGACTAAGTATATTAAACTCAATGTATTAAGGGGGTTGTTTTGTATTACCATTTGTAAAGAAGAATATTTTGAATCAAAAAAAAAAGCTAGATTTTTTTTGTAGAAACTAAAATAAGATAAATCAACTCTTTATGCTTGCTTTCTTAATCATCACCCTTCTTTTTTTCAAAAGTAAACATTCAAAAAATTAATTACAAAATTTTCAACAGATATTATTATTTTACGGAACATAGAAGCATTGAAGATTGTAACGATACATCAATCAATAGTTCATACATTTTCAGTGCTTACTTTGTTCTGCTAATAGCTAGTAAACCAATTCAGAAAAGCAAATACTGTGACTCACTGTTTATCCATGGAATCTTTAATTGCAGCTATAACGGCAGAAGTCTGTATTTTTTTATTGCCGCCTTTACTAATACCATATTCTATTTCGCACAATTGTTGTAGCAAATCGCTTCTCACTTTATCAGAAAGTTGATATTTTGCCAAGATATCAGCAAATCCTTGAAGAATATCAATAATAGCCAATCCTTTCAGTTTGCAAAGCTTATCAAAATACAAATAACAAGTTGTAAAATCTTCTTTCAATATTGAATCTAGTAATAGTTCTATATCTTCAGGATTGGCGTTCCCCACGCATTCGTAAACCATTTGTTTATCAATTTTATCAGTCTTGTTATCCAATGCTGCCAGACAAGCCTGCAAAACATTCAAAGATTTACGCATATCACCTTTGCTCAATTGTAACAAAGCATCCAAAGCATCTTCGTCTATACTTAATTCTTCTTTGGAACAAACATCTTTGACTCTCTCCATAATAGCTTCAACAGGTAGGGGCTGAAATCTAAATCTTGTACATCTACTCAATAAAGCTGGATTCAATTTATGAGCATAGTTTGCAAGAATAACAAATCTGGCATTTTTTGTATATTTTTCTATAATTCTTCTAAGGGCATTCTGTGCTACGTTAGTCATTGAATCAGCCTCGTCTAATATTATCAATTTAAAGCCACTATTAAATATCTGTCTTGTACTTGCAAAATTTTTCACTTGCTCACGAACAACATCAATCCCACGATCATCACTTGCATTTAACTCTAAAATCATAGATTTATAGTGTTTTTCTCCATAAATTTTCTTCGCCATCGCCAAAACTGTCGACGTTTTACCAGTACCTGGAGGTCCATAAAACAATAAATGTGGAAGACTCTTAGTTTCAATAAATCTGTTTATTGTTGTAACAATCTCCTTTTGCCCATAAATTTCATCCATGGATGATGGTCTGTATTTTTCAATCCATGGTAAATTTTCTTTGGATTTTCCGTTGTTCATTTTCTGTATTAAACAAAATAAAGCAAAACTGCTATTACTACTACTGTTAGTGACTTAACAGAATAAATTTATTGAGTTAAAATTTATAATTTCTGTGGTTTTCAAAAGCAAAAAAGGTAAAGAAAAAAAGTATATCGTTGATTGCAATTAAATCAATAGTTAAGATGAACGTAAATACAAAAAGTCAGTTCTACAGAAGCGAAAAAATCGAAAATAATATTAGGAGGACGCGACGCGTAAAAATATTGGCTTCTTCAGAATTTCCAACACTTCGATTTCATCAAACTTTAATCTCACGCTCACGTGAATCTAACGTTTGATTTTGCATCACAGGCTCAATAATAAAGAATCTTTCAGAAAATGAATTGTGAAAATACCCCCCATGTGGTCTCATTTCAAGTTCAATTAAATGAAACCAATTTGCTATCCATATGTTTTCGTAAAAACAATTGAGAAATGTTAGATAAGGATTCCAAGTTTGTTTTGATTCATGTTGGCGCAGGGAATCATTCGGAAAAACTCATAAGGGGCGTGTATTCGAAGTTAATCAAAGATGCATGTGCTCGAGCTTTAAAATCAAAGCCGTCTTTGTACGCCTCATTGAGTGAATCATCCAAAGTCATTGAAGCTTCCCCGTTCACTAATTGCTCATATGGATCATCTTTGAGTCGAAATGGAAAAGTCATAAACGATGCGTGTGTCTTGATGAAAAGAGAAGGTCAAGAAAAACAATTTGCACTAACTGCCATTAAGAACTATAAATATGGGATCTCAAGATGCATAAATTTCCTAATTTTGAACGAGGTTAATGCCAAAGATGCTGCCGTAGGAATTAACAAACCCAATTTTATGATAGACAACAATGTTGACTATTACAATCAAGAAGCAGAAAATGGTTTTGCATGCAGTCTCATTGAGGATGGTAAATGCAAAAGTGATTCCGAATTAATCAGTCCAAACGCTTTAGACTCATACAACTACTGGAGATTGAGAACAGAAATTACAGATGGACAGTCACCTATGATACACGAACAAGTTACGGATACCATTGGTGTGATGGTATACGAGAATAACGAAATGATATGTGGTGTGTCTTCTGGTGGAAACTTGCTCAAAGATGAAAACAGGATTGGGTGTGCAGCACTTATTGGGGCAAGCTGCTACTCGATGAATAGCCATGATTTGTTCCCTCTTCTCGAGCTGCAAAACGAAACCTATTACGAGATTTCAATGTTTGCCAGCGGCAACGGCGAGCAGATAATCTGCAACGATATCTGCAGACTGTTTTGCTGGAAATTTTTGTTAATGATCCATCTCGAAAAGTTGGATATTTTCCAGATCCCCAGTCAACTAAAAGTGTTGTTGCAACCATACTACATCGGAGTTGTCGCAGTCATAAGCGAGTTTGATATACAGAAAAAGACTCTTCTTGATAGAAATATTGTTTTCGGTCATACTACGGAATCTTTTGTCTTTGGCTATTGTTCTCTAAAAAATGGCTATCAATATTGTGCAAGTACAATTAGTAAGGATTCTAAGGATTCAACAGCTGACAGAGGTTCACATGGCCTTCTTTCTTGCAAGTGATGGACGCATACAAAATAGGAAAACATGTTGTAAAAAAAAAAAAAAAAAAAAAACTTTAAAACAGATAAAGCTTCCCAAACAAATGCTTATTTTTTTTAAATGCTTAGATGAATAAATAAAAATCCCTTTTAAAGATGATTTGATATGTGGAATTTTTGGACAGAAAACAATAATAATCTCAGCTATTCAGATTCTGTAAAGATAAAAACAGAACAGGAGTAAAACAGGTTATAATATTCTTAGAAGTTTTATTTTATTTTATTCAAGATTAATTTTGCTCGACGAAGTGATAACATATTTTATATATCACAAGTTGAATATCATCAAGGATTTTGATTTCCAAGTTTTTTGATTTTACTTTAATATCTTAGAAATTATTGAATTTTTGATTGCACTAGATTCTGATCCTATTTTGAACAGAAACAAATTTTTTTATATTTTTTCTGATATAGCCATTGACAGAGGTGGTAAGGTAATAAAGTAGGTCAGTTATAATGATTGACGACAATGGTAGTCTTTTTGAGTTACATGCTCCCTCAGAACCAATACATAGGAGACGAAGAAGCTCGATAAATAGATTCAGTGTGGGATCAGTAATTTCCCATAACAACGATAACATCGAGATCAATTTAGAAGAAGATATCAACTTGGCAGAAAAAGCTTGTGATATTGATGAACTAACTTCCAACATTGACGATATAAATATCCATAAAGCTGATTTAGAAGATTCGTACGATCCTATATTTAATCCAAGAATCAAGGATTTTGAAACCCTTAAAGTATTAGGAGTGGGTGCCTATGGAAAGGTCCTATTGGTTCGCAATAAGTATTCTAAAAAATTGTTTGCGAGAAAGCAACTCAAGAAGGCGCTGATATTAGTAAGCAAAGTTGCTGTTAAGACGCCAATATTATCAAATACCAAGGAAAATGAAAACCCCAAAACAAATAACAACAATAAGAGTATCGAAAGAGCTATTGCCGAAAGAGATATTTTAGTCAAAATTAGACATCACTTCATTGTTAAGTTATTTTATTGTTTGCAGGATTTGCAAAAAATATACCTTTATTTGAAGTTTGTTCCAGGAGGTGAGTTATTTTACCATCTAGGATCCCAGTTTTTTGACGAGAAGAGTTGTGCTTTTTATGCAGCAGAAATGACTTTAGCTTTGCTACATTTACACAAACTAGGTATTGTATATCGCGACTTGAAACCCGAAAATTGTTTGCTAGACAGCAACGGTCATTTAATATTAACAGATTTTGGTTTGAGTAAAATAGGAACTATGCAAGATGAATATAGCTGCAATAGTATCATTGGCACACCTGAATATATGGCACCCGAAGTCTTGAAAGGAGAAGACTATGGATTCAAAGTAGATTGGTGGTCTTTAGGTGCTGTCATATTTGATATGATGACTGGAAAACCTCCATTCACAGGAAACAACCATAAAGTAATCTTTGAAAAAATTTTGACGAAAAAAATCAAATATCCATTTTATTTTTCAAGTTTTGCCAAAGAGTTGTTAAACAAGTTATTACAAAAAGATGCTAAAAAGCGTTTAGATATAGACGGAGAGTTTGATAAATTTAAAAAAATGAAGTTTTTCTCAAAAGTGGATTGGGATATGTTGGCTGATGAAAACAAGTTTCATAATATTAAACCTCCAATAGTACCGTTGGTCAGTGATCCAATATTGGCTGAGAATTTCGATTCAGAATTTACTAATATGAAAATCAGCCTCTACGACCAGGACTACGATCAGGCAGAAGAAGCCGTCGAAATTGATAATTCTTTAATCTCAGAAAATCAGGATTTGTTTCAAGGATTTAGTTACACTGCTAGTAACAGTTATATTGAGAAATTTTTGTGATATAATATTGAATAATTACCTTATAAAAAATAATTGCTTTACTTAATTTATTTATTAATTCCTTCTTGTTTCTCTTGCTTTTAATTAAAATTTAATAGATTCATATAGATAATCAAATTTTTGCAGTATATCATGTTTTTTTTGTTTTTCAATTGTTTATAGTAGTTGCAGTTGTCTTCTATACTAAAAAATTAAAGTTATTTACTTAATATTTATGCATCTTCAATTCACGACGCGTATATCGTGTTTTTCTCTGCATTTATAAAAAAAAAATATTGTATTTTTATTGTTTTGTTTAGTTTAAGCAAATGGCTTATTAATTATTACCACAAATTATTTGAAGTGACTATAATAATACCATTCATCAACGTTGACTAGAAAATCAAAATGGCTAGAAAAAGAATAATATATGATGAAGAGCAAGAAGAAAATCAGCCACAAAAGGAAGAAGAGATACCCAATAGTAATGAAGAAGAGATACCCAATAGTAATGAAGAAGAGGTAGACCAACAAGAAATTCAACACGATGAACTGAAGGAAAATAGTGAAAAAAATCAATTAGCAAAAAGACAAAAAACTGGATTCAGCTCAATAATGCACGACAAGGATTACGAGTTTGATGCTACAGTAGATGCAGTTATGCAAAATGTTCCTGACTCTTTTGATATTCCTGACACAATACCTGTGCTACCAACAATAAAGCGATCGATCCAGCATTTATCCTCCAGTAAAGGTATTCGAATGCTAACAATTATTAAAGATTTACAAAAAAAACTTATTGATTCTGTTGATGTTCAGCTACTTAATCGAATGTCAACTGAAAAAGACGCTTTGGATGGTTTGCTTGAGAAGCCCATAGATGATATTATTAGAGAAATTGGTTTGTTGAATTCAATTAAAGCCATAGATACATTGTGTGAATTAGAAGCGAAGGTTTTAACCTCAGATGAATCTATTGAAGACTTGAAATTATTTTTTAAACCTTCGACACAGCAAACAGATTTCACATTGGAAACTTTATCCGAATGTATTGATTCTACACAGCAAAATTCATTTCAGAAAATTGAGGATAAGTATAATACAGATTCTGCAGGTCTCATAGAAAAGCATAGAAAAGATACTAAAAATAGTGCATTAACTGTCCGTCAACATATATTTATTATTTTACATCCGAAGGAACCTCTTCCCGGTAATTTGCTTCCAAATTCAGATGATGAAGGAGATCTTGAAGTCAGTGGAGGTACAATAGAATTGGTTTGTCCTATTTCTAAAACATTGCTTACAGATCCAGTCATTGCACCTTGTGGACATAGTTTTTCTAAAAATGAGATCATGCAGTTTATTAGACAAAATCTGAACTGTCCTATTCCTGGTTGCAATAAAACGATATCCACAAGGAATTTAAAACCGGATTATTTAATGAAATTAAGGGTATCAAGCTATGAGGCGCAGAAAGAAAGCGAAATAAGAAAAAGAAGAAAAAACCTTGAAACTGTATTTTAGAAGTTTTCATTTTCAAAATAGATACATGAAAATAAAATGAAGCAAAATTCAAAAATAAAAAACAGAAAGTCTAGAAAACCTTATCATATATTCTCTATGCTATCATGAAAATTATTTATATATAAAAAGAAAACCTAACTACTCAGTGATTCAAACAAAATTATGAAAATCATCTTCTTTTTTTATGTGATCTATTTGAGGATCCGATTTTATTTCTTCCTACACTACTGTTATTAGCAGCAAAAGGGATAGGTAAAGTCCCGGTATAATTTGTAGCCAACACAGGTATAGAATGTGACAATCTAATACCATTATCTTCAAAAACAGCATCTTTGAATTTAGAAATAGTGTCGATTTCTTCTATGTTATTGTCAACCAAATCAGAAGGTTTCAACTTATGTATCATTATTTCCAAAATTCTTTTAGATTTATAATATAATTTTCTTTCAGTTGCACTAGGTTTAGTGACTTTTGATGTAGATGTATGTCTTTGAGAACGAAGCTTATTCATATCAATGAGTATCTTGCTGAGTAGCTGCTGCTCCTTACCTTGATTGAAAGCATTCAATTCGTCCTCCTCGAAAACATTACCATTTTTCCATTCAAGTATATTCTGAATGTTTATTGGTAAAATTCCTGGCTTTTCAACTGTATTATGCTTTACAATCTCTTTTTTTTCTGAATCGTTTCCATTGACTTCTCTTGATCTTGATATATCTGCCTCACTACTTGAACTTACATGCCCTTCAGATCCTTCTGCAATTTCTTTTTTATCTTCAAATAATGCAGCTTCTAACTCAGGCTTTGTTCCTTCAGTATCTGTGGTCTGTACCTCACTTTTTTCAACTTGCTCCAACTTTTCAACATCTTTTTCAACATTACTTACGCTGTCAGGTTCTAGGATATCTTTGTCATGCAGAAGGTTTTTGATGCTCATGGCTGCTTGCTGCAATTTTTTTAGACCTATTTGTTCATAATAAATTTTATTTTTATTTTTTACACTGATCACGCTTAATGTTTCATCGATCAAAGGAATAAAAGTGGTACTTGACTTAAAATCAAGCCATGGAATACTTGGAAGAGAAAACCAATTTGGATGAAATATAGGTCTCATGATCTCGATAGAAGGAACTCCGGTAGCATTTGCTACTTTATTGTTGCCAGTGATCGAACTATTATTCAAAGGATTGGTATTAGAGATGAATTTTAAATTGGTTGAAGGAGTATTTGTAGTTTGAGGTAAAATAGTTAAGCTGGAAAAAGGTTCAGGAATCTTATATTCGTTCATGTCTAATTCAGATTTATTTATCAAAGATGAAAATAGAGACAATGGTGTGGATGAGCTTTCCTCATTGGCGTTTGGAATTATTAAAGCAAAGTTGTTCTTGCATTTGAAACTGGTAAGAATTTTATCGTAATCTTCGCTCAAAGATTTTGCAAGAGATGACAAACTATCAAGAAAACTATGGTTTTTTGAGACCACTAGAGTTTCAGAACCATTGACATCAAGATTTTTTAAATCATCTTCGGTCTCGTTTTCAGGAATTTTTTTATCTTTCTGTTGGCCATTGGTATCCTGCTCAATTTTCTCTTCGTCAACTATGGCATTCTGATCTTTTTGCGTATTATCACTATCAGTTTCTCCGCTCATTTCAACATTGTTATCTTCCTTGCTCATTTCAGCATCATCATCTTTGACAAGTTCATCAGCTTTGTCGTCTGCAACTGGTCTGTCCTGCAATCCTGGTCCAGAAGCTTGTGTAGATTCTGATTCTTGGATTCCCAGTACTATCTGCTCATCAGCAACATCAGAATTCACAGTAGTCGGTGCTGAGTTTGCTCTCTCCCCGCTTGCTTCGTGTGTCTCACTCGCCAAAGCATAATGCTCGTTTATCTTCAAATGCAATCTATAAGACTCTTGCAATAACATTTCAACCGCGAATTTGTAGAAGCTATCAACTTCCAAATACATCTCAGAGCCCAATTTGGTCTCGTTAAGTAATTTTGTCATCGATGCTATTTTTATGTCATGATACAATCTGTAAACTGAATGGTAAAAGTTCGTAGCAAACCTCTCCTCAATAGTCGAATTTAGCTGGTCATCTTTGTATGATTTGATGTACGAATCTGCAATTTTATCAATATTCTTTTCATATATGTCTCCATCGAACCGTGTGTTTAACACTCCTATTTTCGCGTCCGCGAACTCCAAAACTGTCTTGAAATGATCTAAGAACTCCGTGAACACAGCACTCATATTTTTACAATTAATTCTGATATATTCCGCTTGAGTATTTTGGAAATGATCTAAATTTTACTATTTTAGCCCTATCTAGCCTATTCTATTCTGTTTTGAATTTATTGTTGGTTTCTTTCCAAACGGATTAAAATGTTGCAGAAAAAAACACCTTTTTTGGTGTATAATTATACAATTAAATAGATATGTATATTAATATTAGCTTTTGTTTACCTTTATGCCTAATAATACTCCATAAAAAAAAGTCGTTTTCTATTGAAAAAAAAGAAAAAATCACTATGATAAAAATTTTCCTGTAAATTCTGCTTAAAAAAATACATATATTTTGTTTTTGAAAGTTCTGGGAAAAAAAAATAAGTAAAAAAAAAAAAAGAAAAACATTATGAGCTCCGTTGATCATTAGCACTACCTTTGAAGGTTATGTACCCGTGTCAGTGGTTATGTGCTGTATTATTTTTGGGGTTGTGTGCACCGTTATATTATCATTCAATTCACAGTTTTTCAACATGCAACTGTTAGCTCATCTCAATATTGACCCATAATCTGGAGTTTCAGATACTGGAGCAAACCGTTCACTTGCCGCGAGATACTTCCTCGAGAACTGATCAAACATCTTTGATCTTCTGTTTCAATATATTTTTGATCGGTTGTTTTTCTGCTTTTGAAAACAAAAAAAAAAAACCCTAACAGTCACTATCAGAATGGCCACTCAAATGAACGGGATCTTTGCCATTGACAAGCCTGCAGGTATCTCATCAGCTAAGATTCTAGCACAGGTTCAGAACTGTCTTCAAAAGACACCAGCTTTTCAGCGCGACATAAAAATTGCCCGTGATGAACTATTCAAGTCGAATCAGAAGCCAAGAAAAAAGCTTTTAGACCGCGCCAGCAAAATTAAGATTGGACATGGAGGCACTTTGGATGTTGCTGCAAGTGGTGTATTAGTGGTAGGCGTTGGAAGAGGCACTAAAAAACTTCAGCATTATTTGACTGGCTGTACCAAAACATATGTTGCCGACGCAGTATTGGGGGAGGCAACAACCAGTGGTGATTTTGAGGGTGAGTTGATGGCCATAACCGACGTAAGACATATCGAAAAGCAAGACGTTTTGGATTCAGCTAAAAAATTCACTGGAGATTTAATTCAGACCCCTCCCATTTACTCGGCATTGAAGGTTAACGGAAAGCCTTTGTATGAGTATGCTCGGGAGGGAAAAGCTTTACCAACACCTATCAAACAGAGAGAGGTGAAGGTCTTTGATTTGAAATTCAACGAGTCATCTCTTTTAAGCAAATCGCACAATTATAGATTAATCCAGCCTGAGTTCACAGATGAAACAAAAAAACAAATCAAGCTCAGCGAACTCAGTTCCATAAATAACTTAAGTGATGATAAGCTTTTTTTTTCAAAAGAGTACATGGATTCCAATGGTTTGTCTGAGGTCAAACAACCTGTGTTGAAAAAAATAGATCCTGCCGACGATTTTTTCACTGAAGTCACAACTGATCCAAATTATGTTCCTCCAATGTTTTCTTTCGAGGCGCTGGTTTCTTCGGGCACTTATATCAGAACTTTGATCAGCGATATTGGCAAATCATTATGTTCTTCTGCCTATATGACCGATTTGCACAGAACGAAACAAGCAGAATGGGTTATTGGAAAAAATGTGTTTGAAATGGCTGATTTTGATAAATATCCTGTAGATAAAATAGATAAAGTTTTAACTAAAATTTTTACGAATGGTCCAGATATAGATGTCAGAACTGAGTTGGAAAACGCTTCGACTCCAGATCAATTGTCACAAAAAGATATCTCTACTAAAGTCAGCAAGGAGAATAATAATGATCCAGATGGAGACAAAGGTCTTTCTTCTGAGAATGAAACCTTATCCCTTAAGAGAACTTTAGACAACACTGATGAACCGCAAAATGCAGATCAGTTACAGAAAAAAACTAAACTTTAAATAGCTTTTGAAAAATAATTCCTTTGGTTACGTATTATTTGGTCTCATAGTTTGATAGACTTTTCTTGTAAGACTTAAATTTATCATATGTATTTCAAGAAAAAAAATTTAAAAATCAAAATACAAGTATAATGGCAATAAATAGGGAGATCAATAAAATATTATGATTCAAAATTTTTCTTCTTAATCCGCTACTCACCAACGTAATATTTCCAACAAAATTGCACAGCATATAATCTGCTGATCCAATATCCCAATAATAATCACTATTTAGGGTAGTTCCATTACTTGGACATGAAAATCCCAATTGTGCCGGACAATCTCTGACAATAGCTTCACATTGATTATAGCAAGGTAATATTTCATAGTATGGTAAATAGTTATAAATAAATGGTAGCCTAGAATTGTTGACATCTCTAAGTTTATACATAGACTGTTGATTCGTAGTACATCTAGGAATGGTGACCGCGCATAACCAATCTCTGTATGACCTGCTGCAATCCTGACAAGTTTTCAATGGAGAATACAGAGCATCTGGCTCAATATCACAAGGCACTTGATCCAATGCATTGGTGAAATTTTGAAATATCAGTTGTGAGAAATTATCATAGTAACTTCCTACGTCATCTACCTGGACATTGGGAACAGCATATGCTACATTTTGGCAAAAATCCAAATTGTAGAGGATCTTGCAAGCGTCTGAGCTCATTGTTTGGAATGTTCCGCTTTTGAATACAGTACCACCTTGCTCAGAATTATAGACAGCAAAACTAACATAACTGCTAGAATGATTTAAATTAGATAAATAAAATTGCTGCCTTAGTGCATTACTTCTATTGGTTAAACTAGTCGCCATATTATCAACCGATCTTAATGCTGCGGGTCCATTTTTAACAGCACACCAACTATGCGATAAACCTTTAAAGTAAGTATTGTTTGATTCACCAGGATAAACATAGAGCTCATAGTTATGGGTTGAATTACTCTGGTTCGATGCATTTTCAATCTTCATAGAGTCAACTTTTGAAAAATTTCCAGAAATAAACAAGGCAGAGTTAGCATCTGAATCCACATTAACAATCCATTCATCCTGATCCCATTGGTATATTAAGTCGTTTTGTGAAATACCAAACTCGTAGTTCCAAATATCGTTTTGATGTGATGTCAGAGGTGCGGAAACCTTTATATACAATGTTTGTTGGTCTGTGTCTGAGTTATCTCTTTTACTTTGATCGTTTTGATCCTGAATGTCATATTTTGCTAAAGCTTCAAAATATCCGTTGGAGAAAATTGCTGGTGCATTAATATTGCTTTGGTTATTTTGGTTATCTGAAAAAATAACATCACTAAAACTATAATACACAAACAACTGGTTATCATTGCCTATACTATCAGGTAATAGGCAAATGTTACCACTTAAAAATATTAAAATATTGTAATACTGAGAAAACCCTGTGGATGTTGTGTTGACATTAAACTGGTAATATTTTGTTTCCCCTTGCCCAATTATGTCTGAAATGGGATCCCACTCAGAAACTTGTGTAGAATTTTTTCCTGTTATTATGGATTTAGAGTCTAGAATTTGTACATCTTTATATCCACGCTTTGTAAACTTTTTTCCATTCACGACTCTTGAAAAGGGATTAAAGAGAACATGTTGGTCTTTTTTCATTTGAGATACCACTTCAACACCTCTGTTAGAAAGATTCTGCATTTTTAAATAATAATTTTTGGCTTCATTGCAAAGCAGAGGCTCTGCAAGCACATCACAGTTCAAATCCAAACAAGCTGGTAGCAATATCTGATTGTTTAGCTGATACCTTATCAAACACTCGTCAAGAATAGCTTGATCATTTATTAGGGTGCCATCGAATGCTAAAACGCATTGAGATAAAAAGTGTAGTATGAAAAACCAAAAAACTCGAAGTAATATCATTATCAATCAATTTTGTTTATATATGATCCCATTATTTTACTGCAATATCTAGCTGTGGGCAAGTTCAATTTGCTAATTTAAAAAAATCCTAGCATAGGAATCAAGCATTAAAGACTTGTTTGACAACCTGCTCTTTATAATCTAAGAAAAATCCATAAAAAAAAAATAAAAAAAATGCAAGCGGGCGCTAGAATCAAAGTCATGCAAAATAGGCTTACTGACGTACAGTGGATATATCATTTAAAATACTTGATTTATCAAAACTAATGAGATTATTTGGAAAGGTGTTTACATTATTTTAAACCAGATAATTCAAAAAAGTTTACCTTCTAAGAAAAATAAACATTGTATGGTCTAGTTTTCTTTTTTTAAATACATCACAAATTGAATTAAAGTATCTAACGTTATCAACTGCTGTTCATGGGGTCGCTGAGTTCGGGATTCCAGATATGTGTAAATTATTTCTTCAATAACTCTTCTATTTTGATTTGATTGTTAGTAATGAATTTAAAAACCGTTCCTAAATAATAATAGCTAGTTGTTTAACTTGCTTTTTATAACGAAGTATGCACAACGCCAGGAGAATTACAACTAACATCATTAGGAGCGTAATTTCTAGTATTTCGTCGCTGTTCGTTGAATCCTCTGCTTTAATTTGCAATTCTAGATTATTCAGTAGATCCAGTTCATCAATTTTATCATCTGATGAAGATTTGTTATTATACATTGTAAACTTTTTAATATATGAAAACCATTCACGTTTTCTATTAAGTTCTGAAGAAGCCATTCACTTTTTTTATATAGTTATACTGAATAATGAGTTCTATTAAACTTAAATCTAGCTTTTGTTATTTCTAAAATGAAACCACTGAAATCGATTTATTACTACTGATTTACCAGGAAATGTATTATTATTAGATTATGACACTTTATCAACATTTTTTTCCCCAAAATATTTTAATAATTAATTTAGAAATACACCAGCATATAATTGAAACAAACGAAATACTATTTACTGATTTAATTTTTTTATTTTGAAAATAAATAATTAAAATCGAATCAATGTATTCTTTTTTTTCTCTACGTGAAAATATTAGAGCGAGCATGCAAAAGTTGCAATACTTCCTGTCACATCTATCACTTCATTACAATGCCTACTTAGTTTATTTACCGATTTATTGAAACAGCTATTCTCAAAGGGCTTTACATAATAATTAGTATTTAAATTTGCTTATTTATTTTCGTCCTTTTTTTTTATTCATTTTTATTCTATGGTTTCGATTTAAAAGTGAAAATTAACCATCAGAGCTCAGTTTTTGAAACTAGGAGACGTAGATGCAGCAAGCAAACCAGGCAATGGTTCGCCGTCCATCTTAAAAATTAAAACAATAGAAGCAATCACAGTGATAATCATGACTAGACTTGACCAAAATAATAAATTAAATTCTGTGCTAACATCGATCTTATTGCAGGAGGAGCCTGACCATTGTGTGGTCGATTTAGAAGTCTTGTTGAATGTTGAAGAGCAAATACATCCCCATGAACCACTTAAAGAATTTTTAGAGCAAAGACCATGTGTATTGCAATTGTTAGTGGAAAGAATACATTCTTCTTCAGAGCCATATGTACCTTCTTTTGCTGATTTCTGAACTAAAGAGCGCTTAGATCTCAAGTCATATTTGCTTTTGTCTTGTTTGGTGAACTCATTCGTTTCTTCATTAGCGGTTAAAATAATTGTAGATTCGATACCATGGTAGTTAGCTTGCTTAACTAGCTCTATCAAATTATTCTCAATTGATTCAACTGTGAAAGATTCATCTGATCTATCAATCTGGATTCTTAGTGTGGCATATTTTACATCTGAGTCAGAACTGCTATAAGAATAAACGCTTGATCTTGGGAAAATGTTATTGATTGCATACTCCAAGTTGATTAACGATTTATCGTTTGCGTTAACTGGACCCTTCTTATCAAGTTTGAGTAATGTGTTTAAATAAGCGGTTCTATGAGATTCATCATCATTTGAAAAAAACTTAAAACCTAGACTGTTGACTTTCAAGGACAATTCTGGTTGTTTGAATTTCAACAACGACAACACTTCGTCTTCATTCAAACAGCCGTTTTCCTTAATCTCAAATACTGGTTTGATGCTATTTTTTAAAAACTTTTCTTTTATATAATCTGCTGCGCCCATTTCTTCTATTGCAATTAGAAGATGTCCTTTCTTTAAATCTGGCTGATTGTGAAAATATTCGGATGCATCAATATGCTCCAAACTTTCAAACAGGCTTTCGTTTACAAAAATAAAATCGTCAACTTCCAACTTATCGTATAATATATTTTGAAAATCAACACATCTTTCTATTTCAATGGCTTTATTCGCATTGCTATTATAAGTAAACACATGGGTCTTCAAATCGGCAAATGCCAATGAACTTAAAGCACTTAATACATAGCAAAACTTCCCAAATCTCATTTTTCCCGTAAACCAAAACCTTTCACTAGTATTTTGCTAATAGCTTTTATTCTAATGACACGAGCAAAGGTTTTCTAAAATATCAAAATGATTACGATCATCTTCTTGCATTAAAGCATGAACGTTATCACAAGTCTTACCAGTTGTTCTTTTTTTTGCATTTAGTATTCTATGATTATTGTTAAAAAGCAAAAAAAAAAATTTTTTCCTAGTTAATTTGGTGATAATCAATTTAATGTGCGCTTACATATTATCACGTGCTACATATGTGCATTTTTGATTTCAACATGATAATATCCCAAAAAAAAACTAGATAATATATAATTCACAATCCTGAACGTCTAAACAATTAAAAAGTAAATAAGTTCATACTTCCCAAAATATCGTTTTCGTTCATTCTCAAGAAATATTCAAGTTCCAAATCATTGTCGATAATAGAATCATCATAATTTTGAAACAAAGGTTGTGATTCGATATTTGAATCCTGTTGAAGCGAATCACGTTCAGCCAGGTCATTAAACGGTCCTCGATAATTTGCAAATGCAAAATTGCCTTGCTGTGAAGCAGTATATCTGGAATTATCATTAAAAGCATAATTTCCAAGAGCGCTGCCTAAAACCGGATCACTTGTAATTGGATTCTTTCTACTCAAAGGCGTATTTGTGGAAAGTGCTGAACCTGATCTGGATCTAGTCTTAAGAGGAAGGCCATTTAAATTAGGGATGTATTCTTCCTTATTTCCAGAAGTTGCAGAGATATGAAAGTTAGGTATAATTCTTGCAAAACTACGCTCAATATTTGTCATTCCATTCTGGTGAAAATTCATAATGTGTGATATAGACATTGCTCTTTTTCTGGGTACGTTTTTAGATAAAGCTTCATTCCGAGTCCGTTTTTCATCATTATCCTTGTCCTTTCTTTTTGATTGTTGCTCTATGTACGCCTTTATTTCACTTATGTACATTTCAAGTGATGTGAACACCATCTCATTAGCTGTTTGAGCTTTGTTTATATATTTGTCACCGGCAAGAAACTTCCAAAATCTTGCAACGTCTTTCGGCTTGAGTGGACCCGTTCCATGAACAATGTCACTAACAGCAGTGAAATTTTTCTGATTTTGGTCAAAATTCAAAATTTGCAGAAGCGACAAAAATGATTTCTTTATTTCGTTTTTGTCTATTCTACCATCATTACTGAAATTCTTATCGCTGACGTTATCCTTATAGAATTTATCCTTCTTAGTAACATTTTCATCATTTTTGTTGATATCCACCTTAGTATTCACATAAACTTTTAAGCAGTCATACATTTCCTTATAACTTACTAATGTATTAAAAATTTTTAAGTCGAAATCTGCTGTAAAATTTCTAATGTCACTAAAAATAAAAGTGGCTTTCTCCTTTTTTTGTTCTGACTGCGCAACTATTTCAGAAATTTCAGTTTCAAAATTAAAACTTTCATCTGTCATCAAAAGCAAAGCGAACCAAATGCCAACTTTAACTCTAGTAGCTGTATGAAAATCTTTATTGTAACCTTCCATGATAAATCCACAGGTTGTATGTAATTTAATGGCTTCACTGTAAATTTTTTCCAAAGAAGCACATCGCTCTAAGATATATTTTCTGTCAAGTTGAGGTTGAAGATTAAGTAATTGATATTTCACTGAAAAAATTCTCATCAAAAAAGTACAAATAAAAATGCTGAAATTACAAAGAGTCAATAAACTATTTGCTGAAAAAATGAAACGGTATGCAGCGTGGTCTGTAACATATTCTTTGCCATATTTAGTCCAAAACTTTGATATGTATATAACCTCGCAAGCATATTTTAGAGCTTGAAGAAAATAATCAAGCGCTAATTTGCTCCCATTTTTTTCTAATTCCAAGAAAATAGTATGCTTAACAATAAATATTATCTCCATAAGAGGCATATGAATCTGGAAATCACGCTCAATTTTGACTGAATTCACATACCCATGCTTACCAAGTTTATTTTGTTTTCTGTAAAGAAAGTCATTTAGAAGTGCTTCAAAATTCATAAAATTATCAGATTCAAATTTTTCAAGTTTACTTAATGATTCTTCCAAATCCTGAACGGTATAACACTTTTTCACATCTGAAATTTTGGATAACAAATCAACAAGAATACAACTAAGTTCATACCTGCATCTTATAAAATCTATAACAGATTTTTCAATAGTCAAATCACAACAATTTGACTCCTCAATAATAAATTCATAATCAGGTAATTTTGTATTGAAATACAGGTCATTAAAACCAAGCATAGATGTAGATTTAAAAGCCTGGGTTAAAGTTAAATCATAAAGAGAATACCATGTCTTTCGCCATAGATGGACAATTCTCATATCTTCCTTTTCAAATTTTTCACGAGCTAAATTATCTAATATATCTCTATGAAGGCCTATCGAATATCCGGAATAAAGAAGAGTTCCAACAAAAATACTTGATCCAGAATATTCTCCACAAAATTTTTCAAATCCAGTAGTCTCGTATATCTCAAAATAGTAGAGTGCTATCAATAAGCAAAGACCTGTCTTCTTGAGAAACCTATATTTGTTCAAGCAAATTTTTACTAGATTAATAGATATATTTGCGAGTGGAAACTGTTTTAATTTTTCAATTTCAGGATCTATCTTCTCACCCTTTTCGTAATAGAAAACAGTTAAATAAGCAAACTTGAGGACAAGCAATAGTAATCCAACATCTAAAAAATCATGTTTTTCTTCAAAAAAAATAGTAACCTTATCGGACATCTCCCAAGGATTGTCTTTATCTTGAGCTTGAAATCTACCAATAATCCTTGAAATATCTTGTCTAAATGATAATTCGTCTAGCAATGGATAAAATGGATATATGTGTTTGAAAAAGCGATCAATGTAAGCATAAATTATGCTTCTAGGCGGTAACAAATCGGATATCACTTTCGCTAATCTTTTGTCAGACTCAGCGCTACTAGGAAAATCAACTAAAAATTGCAATGATCCAATATCTTCATTAATATCTTGAGGAAACTCGTTATTGGTATTGTTATACATAAGTTTTTGTTTCTCGTAAGGACATGTGAAAAAAGAACCTATCTCAGATTTGGTGCTTTTCACGTATTGAATATACTTCATTTTAAACTTCATCGTTTTCCTCAATAAGATTTTGCCAAAAAAATCTTTTCTTAATAGTGTAATGCCGGAAAATGGGCCTGAATTTATCATTGATGTCTTTAAACTTCTGTATCTAATTGATGCTACATCTGAATAAAAATCTATCACGGTTTTCATTCCAAATTTATCTATTTCTTCATCAGCTATCGGTACATCAGTTCCCCGCTTCGGCTTCAGGGATAATGCTGGTTTTTTATCAGAATCTATAATCAGTCGTGCATCATTATCGGAATATGTCATTCTGCTGCTTTCAGGTGTGATGATCCGAAATTTTTGAAATAAATTTGCCTTAGTTGTTAATAAAGATGATTTCTGAGCTAAATTGACCTCATTTGTATCAAAATTTTTGGCTACCTCATTTTCTTGCAGATGTATTATATCATTATTATTTAAATTAGTAAGGTTTTTCTCGTATTGACATGATATAAAAGACTTTCGACATGAACCACAAAAAGGTCTTATTCTATCACATTTTATCTTTTTTCTTCGGCACTCAACACATGAAAGAATGATTCTCTTCCGCTTTTTTTTTAAAGATGTCTCCATTGTCATCAATAATTCTATTGTAATTATAATTTGTCTGCGATAGCTTACTTTGGTTATTAATGAATATTTGAAGAATATTTGAAGAACGAAAAGCTAACTATATGGGGCTCTTCTCAAAAGCATGTGATCTGAACTATAGAATTTATTGCTCATTTTTTTTCCGACTCTGTCACCACTTGTTTTTTTTTTTTTTTTTATTTGATTCATCGGATATTAAATTGAAACCATCCAAATACAGTAACTTTCAACTCATATATCCGACATAATATAGAAACGTTTTTTTTTTTGACACCTTGAATGTCAATAACTAAGAAATCTAATGTGATCTTGAAAACTAAACACCATCAAATGCTATATTCATCTCCTAATAGAATTGATTAAACTTCAAATTACATTACCAAAAAAGAATAAATAACTAACAAAAGAATAAATAACTAAATAATTGAATGCAAAGCCCCATCAATTACCACTAAAAATTGATTTGTCCGAAGGCGACAGTGGAGTATGGAATTTTCCATGAACATATTGATCTTCATCAGGCGTTAAGATTGACCCAACATCCAACGACCCAGGAAAAATCTTTAAAATATCGTTCGTGATATAATCTATTTCATGAGCTTCCAAAAATAAGAGACTGCAAAAGTTAGGCAATATTACGCTAGAACCATTGGACGTTGCATATGATTTGAGTTTGACATCATGAACGTTGAACAAGTCGTCTGAAGCACTATCTAATTTTTTAGACTCGAAAATATTCTCCACATTTTTAAACTGTAGAGAGTCGAATATTTTTGAAAAACTTAGTACGGATAATAATGCTTCGTGAGAAAACCAACTTGCAGAATCAAACTTTAATCTATTAACCGACTCATAAAAATTTAACTTTTCATTATTCAAATCATTTAAATCTGGCTCTCTATCCATATTATTAATAGCCTCAAAAATTCTGAACATCTCTTTAATACTTTCAATGACCTTACTCAAAAATTTTTCAAGAAGATTGATTCGTTCCTTATAGTTATTAACAATTTGAATATCCTCGTTAGATGTTGTTGATCCATCATATCTTTTTAGAGAATCAATGAATAAATTAATTGTATGAACTATTCGGATCTGTAGTGATAGCTGGAAATTGATAAATACAAACAATAATGGCTCAACCCCTTTTCTGAACAAGCTCTTAAATTTTCCCAACATAAATTTTCTATAGTGAGAAATGTCTATCACCTTCTTTACTTCTTTGATAACTTTATTGATAATTTCTTGAGTGTTCATCAACACTTTTTTAAAGGTTGAGGAGTTTGGACTTGCTTTTCGAAAACCAATATTTCTATCTAGAGTATTGAATAAATTTAAATAAATGTTAAACATTAATCCGTATGAAAAGATAAGGAAGTACAAAGAGTTGCTAATTTCAAAGCATTTAGTATTACTTTTCAATTCCAAATCATGGTACTGAGTTTTTTCATCTTCATTAAGGCTTTGGTAGTCATAAAAAAATATTGGGTAGCGGTTGTAAAAATGATCTATAAACTGGAAAATTTCACTAAAAGAATAATCATTATTAAACTCGATAAAACTATCAATTGACTTAATAACTCCTAAATAATCATTTAATTTAACAGGTGAATCATACTTAAACTTATTGCTAATTTTCCTATTCAAAATAATTATAGGATCAACAATATGTCGTAAGCATTTAGCTCTTCTTCTCATTGCGTTTGTATAAACCTTGTCATCCAACGATTCGAATAGCATCAAGTCATTTGCATTTCTTCCCCCATCATAATTTTCCGAAGTTCCCTTCTTTATTTTTTTATTGGTTTTTTCGTTATCATGATCCAACAAAGGTTCTGCACCAAGAACAAATGCTAAGCCCTTATCGACCCCTAGCATTTGCAACCATACTGATTTCCATAATTTGATTGTCTCAATTGTGTTTGGAATTTCAGATTCTTCGCTAACCAACTGAGAGGTTAAACTAATATTTGACAACCCCATAGGATCACGGTCTAGCTTTAAGAGCTTGCAAAACAAAATCAACTGATGTAAAAAGGATGTTAAAGAAGAGGAAACGCATTTTGAGAAAATCGAACATGCTTCGGAAGTTGAAAATATTCTAAGTAAGTCGTTATTAGTTAAAACCTTAAACTGTTCGGAAGCCACAGATTCATCGCTTCTTGAAATCTTCTCGAAAGTTGTCTCCTTTGCTTCTTTAAGTTGAGGAAAATACTCCTCGACATTATTAAAGTGTTCTTCATTGCAAGTATTAAATAATAAACTTGCCTGATGGAAACGATCTTCAAAACTTAACTGATAGCCAAATATTAATAGCCCTAATTGAACTTTTTTTAATCCATTGTGTACCTTTCTGAACTCATGAAAAACGCTTTCAATACTAAATTTATAGGAAAAACACCTTTTTGCTAAGTGGATATAATTTGTGGTATCAATTTTGGATTCAAATATAAGTTTTTCAGCAGATGACAAACAGTTTGGATCAAACTTTGATTCATACGCATGCTCAGTTATTCTATCTACTATCACATCAAAAGCAATCTTCAAAATGCATAATACAGTACCCATAGTATCAAAAGTTAATGTGAGCGAATCATCAATCAAAAAATCCAAAAATTCTTCGAAAGATATATCATCAAATAAAATTTTATCCATGTTACCGGTGATTGACCGAATAGTAGATTCTTTGTCTAAACAAATAAAAATGTTTGAAATACCTTGAAAATAAGTATGTATCAATAGGTATGCTATTTTTCTGTTTGGTAAAACATTCTTTATCTCCAAAAATAGTGATTTTAATATATCATTCATCATTTCTTTGTACTTTTGATTAAAAGGATTTACACAGCTTTTACTTTCCGAGTCAAAAATTAAATAAGAGGCTTTAGCAATATTGATTGGCTCCGGAACAATTTTCTTTGTATCGTTATTCGCAAGCATGCATGATCGTAGGCATCTAGCTTCTGCCTTTGAAAGATTTCCTGCTAGTGAAAAAGATGTTTTGATCAATTCCTCATTTTCCTCATTGCTGGTAATAAATCTTGGCGAGCCTGTGCCTAGGTTTTCCGATATCTTTGACTTGAATTCATCAATAAACTTTTTGAAACACAAAGCTCTCGAGGCAAACAAAGATCTAATATAAAAATCATTAGGAAATAAAGTCCAACATTCCATAAAAGAAGGGAGTCTGATCATTTGCAAATCTTGAGCTTCGAATATAAAACCGTCAAGTGCGTTCAATCCTCGGGTAGATAGGAAAGATCTGAATTCTATCGGGCTTTCTGCTTCTTCGGAGTTGAACTTTCTTGACATAGTGTTAGGATAAGAAAAAACAAAATCACTCATTTTATCATTGAAAGAATTCTTGTTATTGTTCTCAATATTACTATTGTTTAAAAAGTTTAAGAATTCGCCTGTTTGCATCGATTTCATCAAAGAATCTAGAAAATTTTCATTATGATTTTGAGCTATATTAGAATTTAGACTTAAATTTGTACCATTGTACCCTAGAGGTGTCGTGCTTTTGTTATTGGATTGTGTGCCCCCATTATTAATAAATCCTTTACTACCACCTTTGGTAACATTATGATTGAATTTCTCGCCATAATTCATGTACTTCATTTGAGCACTAGAGTTGCTTGAATCCTTATCGTTGTAGTTTATACTAAAAAGCAGCTCATTCTCTGGAGCTTTATGATCCTTTTCAGGTGATGTATCACTTACTGTTGAAGCTTTTCTTTTATTATCAGGTACTTCAGTTATATTTAAGGATGCTTGTAGTTTATTCAATTTATCTTTGAGAAGTTGAATTTCCCTTTCAACTACAGAAGGTTTTTCAGTACTTAACAAAGGAGAAGCAGTGGTCTCAGATTTACTGTGGTCAAGCGAGACCTCTCCTTCACTAAAAGATGGAACAGCAGTAGTATTCTCTAATACAAGAGATTCTTTGTTTTCCATTATAACATTTCTGTGCATATTCACTTGATTGTTGCTACCATTTCCATAATAATTTTTCTCACTGGTAACAGAGTTCGCCGAATTCGCCTTTGTAAGAATGTTTGAGGCATTCCTAAAGTATGGACTAAAGGTATTAATATCAGATGATTGAACGGGAGAAAGTCCATTTCTAGAATACCCAGGGATATCACGTCTATCTGAAGGATTATAACCAACATTTGGTTGAGCTGATATCAGGTGTTGCATTGCAATTGAGTTGAATGAGCCTAAACTCGGTTGTGTGTTAGAGGGATCGGTTACACGACTAATGTTTTCATTTATAGAGTGGGCTTGCGCACCAGGAATAAGTACAGGATTTGGAAAGCTTGTGTTGTTGATGCTATTTTGGTTATTATTGTTGTTTACCAAAGGCATGAATCTGTTGTTTTTTGCATTGAGTAAATGGTCTATTCGAGGTAATTGGTTGACATATGAATTCTTAAGTACACCATGATCGCCATCTGACTTGGTATTAGAGGCAAAGTAGGCATTACCTGACAGTAATACCAGCTTATTATTGCTTCGTAGGGTTGACTTGGCGGGAAATGTAGGCAACTCAACGTTGACATTTGAACCCACAACAGCTTTACTGTTCGCAGCAGAGCTTATCTCCAAACTTTTGGTCTCGACATCTTGAGCCCATGCAGGTTTCTTGTAAATGCAGTATTCTTCGGTATTTGTCTTTACACAGCTTGAACAATATGGTTTTTTTCTATCACATTTGATCTTTCTCTTGCGGCAGAAAGCACAAGATATTGGGACTCTTTTGCGCTTGAACACCTTTGAATCTTTGTGGTGTTTTCTGGAAATATTAGTGGACCCCAACACTTTCGAATCCAAATTATTATTATCAACTGCAGTTTCTAAAGGCTGTATCGAATGCCCGGTAGTTGCTGTCTGCATATCCATGTCTCAAGCTACTATATATCAGAAACAGTTTGAAATGAGCCTTATTTGCTCCACTTGATTTTCAAAAAGAGATATTTATCCTCAAGCTCTCCGATTTTGCGATTCCTTGTTCCTAGTAATTATCTTGGATGTTTCTCTTGGCTTTTGTGTTCGCGAAGATATTTGCTCTGATCTTGCCGCTGATTCGGGTATCTAAAGCTAGAAATAACCTCTGCTATAAACGGTTCAGCTGACTTGAAGTGTTCATGTGATGCAGTATCACGTGCTCAAATAACAATTATGAATCAGGCCGGGTAAGGCAGATCATCGCACAAAAATTATTTTTTTTTTTTTTTCAAAAAAAAACATAGATGTTTTTGGTGATACTATTAGAATTTTGGTAATAAAAATAAAATTTTTCACATAACCAACCTATAATTGTACCACATAACAATTGATCATTATTTACTTCTTTCAACAATAAGAACTAAAACATCAGGTATTTAGTAATCAAAACAAATGGGTATGTTTTTTTTTTAAAATTGAGGTTGCGTATCATTTGTGTAATTCTGGTGTTTATGAACTTTGAAAAGCACATGGAGGAAAGGCATTTACATGGAATTGATCGATAAAACAGTTGAAACTTGGTGTTATTTCTAGAAAAATCATTGGAGTTGGAATCTTGAAAAGAGTTATATAATGCATAAAAGAGCTAAGAAATGAAGATATATGCTTTGAAATATAAATGGAAAAAAGAAAATCATCTATGGTGATATGAAAGGTGAAGTTAAAATGAGAAATTGACTCGTTATCAGTTGTGACTAGAAAGGGAATGTGATAACAAATTTCATAAATCAAGAGTTAAAAGAACAAAATTAAAGTAGTGTATGAGATCTGTTGCAGTTATAAGCTTTTTCCCATTCATGTTGACTTTTCATGTGTAATTTTGGTTGATTGCGTCTCTACTGGAAGTTTAATAGTGAAAAAATGAATGAAAATTATATGATTGCTCTTTTGTCATGTTTTTTGGAAGTCTATTGCATTTGTTATATGTGTGGAATTCTTAATGCTGAAGTTTTTGTCAACACTGATTATGTGCTTTCATGTTGTATTATGAAATAATTAGTGCAATTTGAAAGCGCGTCCCTATACGTTCACATACTAACATTTACTTTTATTTTTAGGTAAACCAAAAGTAGAAAAACAATCTTTGCAAGATTTTTTAAAAGGCGATGCCTTTGGTGATGGAGACGATTGGGCCGATGACGAATTCGATATTAGCAATGTTTACGATGTGAAGGCAACAGCTCCATCTAATAATTTTGGTGACTCCGAATCTGGTATGGGCTCTTTTCGTCGTGAACCACGTCAAAGAGTGGAATATCCTGTTCCAGACGTCGCTCCATTTAAAGCGCATGTGAACAATTTGCCTTGGGATACCAATCAAGAAGAAATTGTTTCATACTTTACAGAAAATGTTGAGGGTGGTGAATCTGCCATCACTGATATCTACGTTCCTTTACAAGAGGATAATACTGTTAAGGGAGTTGCATTCATTACCTTTGAAACCAAAGATCAATTGCTTCAAGCTTTGGATATGAGTGGACAAGAATTCAATGGTAGAAAAGTCTATGTCAATGTTGCAGCCCCTGGTAGAGAAGGTCCTAGCAGAGGTGGAAGATTCAATCAAGACAGCTTCGATTGGTCGGCTAGAAGAGGTCCACGTGAGGGGGAACCAAGAAGAAACAGAAGATTCGATGATGACGAAGAACGTGCCCCAGCGCCAGAATTTGATTGGGGTGCCAAAAGAGGTCCATTGCCAGACTTAGATGAAAACCGTCCACCAAGAAGAACTAACAGAAGACCACCAAGAGAAGGAGAAGACCTCGACTGGGCTAGTAAAGATGAAGAGAAACCAAGAAGAAACAGAAGATTTGGAGATGATGAAGAACGTGCTCCAGCACCAGAATTTGATTGGAGTGCCAAAAGAGGTCCATTGCCAGACTTAGACGACAACCGTCCACCAAGAAGAACTAACAGAAGACCACCAAGAGAAGGAGAAGACCTCGACTGGGCTAGTAAAGATGAAGAGAAANNNNACAACCGTCCACCAAGAAGAACTAACAGAAGACCACCAAGAGAAGGAGAAGACCTCGACTGGGCTAGTAAAGATGAAGAGAAACCAAGAAGAAACAGAAGATTTGGAGATGATGAAGAACGTGCTCCAGCACCAGAATTTGACTGGAGTGCCAGAAGAGGCCCACTACCAGATTTGGAGAATGACCATACTTCTAGAAGATCTGGAAAGCATCATGATGATGGTAAAAAGGGAAGAAGATTTGGCAAAGACCGTACTCCACAACCAGAGTTTGACTGGAGTGCAAGAAGAGGTCCATTGCCTGATGAAGATGCCAAGTCTGGATTCACCAAGGTTGGTTCAAAGTCCTCCAGAAAAGGCGCAGTCGCCCAATCAGCCAAGTCGGAAGTTGCTGAAAACATCTCAGCAGATTCTGTTAAGCCAATGCAGTCTAGCTTCGCTTTGTTAAGTGTTGAGGATGAAGAATAAGTTTGACTTTTACGCAATAGAGTACAATACGTTTTACATCACTTTATTGTTTTGATTTTTTTTTATTTTATTTTTTGCAAAAAAAAACAGAAATGTACTACTGTTGTTTTGAAAAGCCTCACTTCGCTTTTAAATTGCACTCTCTTGTTTATTATATCATAGCAGATTTCAAGATTCTATTATCTTTGGGCTATCTCAGAAGTACGAAGAAATTTATGATATAGATCTTTAAATCAACTTTTTTAGCTTCTGTCTTTATTTCCTTTGTTCATTTTATTACTTGCTACTATCTTTCAATGAATGAGTTTATATATATATCTCATAAATACAACTTACACAACATTTCGATGATAAAAATGTATCAAAATATCTACAAAAATATGTCGACAATGTTGGGACGTAAGATTCTGTATAACATAAAAACGGTCAACAAAAATATCCATCACGTGCCAGAAACACTGTTATTTTTTTTTTTTTTGCTGTCCATAATTTGAAACACCACAATTACATCAATAAAAAAAAATGGAAATGTATATATGAATCATCAATGTAGGATCACCTGGATTTATCAACTTTAAATGATAACATATAATAAAAGATATTGAAATGGACTAAATAATTGGAAATTGTTTGGAAATTTTTTTGATGAGAATATTTTATTATAGTGTTCCCGTGAATAATTATTGAACAATAACTTACATCAATATGGAAAGAAAATATTCAAAAAGATGGGTGAACTCCAAAACAAATTATGAGGATTGGGATGATGAAGACGAAGATTATTCTGACGAAGAGGAACAATGCCAATCAGTTCCACCTATTCCTCATAATATTCTTCTGAACTTCAGCTCATCAGGAGCAGTTGGAAAAACCGCTTCTCAGAACTCTCTTACGCTTTCTAGCAAAGAATTGGAAGATGATGATATCTATCAAGAAGAAGCCCAAGAACTTCTAAAAGGATATGTTGCTCCACCTAAAGAGGATGCCTCAGAAATCAAGAAAAATGACTCTGTGGTTACAGAAGAAAATTCTCAGTCCAAAGAAAATACTTTGGAGGGTCAGTTACCTTCTGCCCATGATTTAATCGTAAACAACGTTTCTATTCCAAAAATTAGTATATCTTCTAGTAGCTTTGAAAGACCTTCTGCTATTGCTGATGATGCTAGTAGTTTTGAGGATACCCATAAGGACGAGTATATTTTACCAATTGTGAAGGAAACCGTTGTTGCACAAAGCATCCAAGCGCCTGAAGTATCAATAAACTCTTCCAAAGCTCATCCTGACGCTGTCATTGATAATAAAGATCCTATGATTCATTTAGTTTCGCTCAATTTAGATCGCAATATTGAAAGTCATGCGATTGAGCTGCAGGGTGATACACAAGATAGCTCAACGCTTAGCTCATTGCATAATGCTGACCACCTGGTGGACTCACCAGACGCATCACGTACTTTAAAATTACAGAATCTTACCGATGTATCTCGCAGTCATAATAAGCCGGACATACCAATTGGCACAGATCATGTAAATCATTCAAATATTGAAAGCTCAGCCAATGTGTTTTCTGCACCAGTCGGAAAGAAGTATCAGTCGATTTACGATGATTATGACTTCGATAATGAAACTGATGATGTTGATAGTTTAAATGATCAACGAGCTCCTGACCCACTGAGAATTTCATCAACTATTGTGAATGATGAATCTCATGAAAGTACTGCAAAAGAACACAAACTACTTTATGATGCAATTGAAGATCACTTTACTCCAGATACCGAAAATAATCAAGAAAGTTTCAATCCCTATAATATAGCTAAGAATCTTGATAATTCAAAATCAGAAGTTTCAGAAAATATAAAGCAATTTTCTCCTTCATTAAACCATGCCGATCTCAGTTATGAGGAATCTATTGAAAATTCAATAGCAAATTCTTTGAGGTCATCTCCTTCAGGTTGTAGAAATGATGAGTTGGAGGAGAGTAAATTTTTGGATTTTAATAACAGAATTGCCCATCCTGATGACATAAAAACCCAAAAAAGCCCTGACATAATTACTAAGGCTTTCGAAGGTAACATTAGTGATGATGATTCTAATTCATTTTCTCCTTTGAATATTAAGCCATCTAAAACGTTAAAATCACAAAGGATTGCTTCTGATCCACTAAGCATAGATTCTAAGAGACCGACTAGTTCGCATGACTTGGATAAAAATTTCGATGATTTGTTCGAAGATTTTGAAAACCTTTCTTTTGGAAAAAGCAATCAATTTAAAAATTCAGACTTTTTTATCACCGCAGGGAATACAGATTTGGAACCATTATCTACTGATAAATTTGTTTCATCGGCAAAAAATGTGTCAATTACCCAGCTAGAGTCCGGAGATAGCTCACAGAATGTTCAGGAACCTGAAATGAATGTCTCCAAAAATTGCAGTACTATTTCGGACAGTGGTGAAAATGTTTCAATTGGAAGCACAAAAAAGAGCGCTGATTTTTCATCTATTCCAAAAAAACAATTTTCAGATCATGATGAGATGATCTCAGCCGAAAAACAATCATCGGAAGAAGTAACTCATTTTGCAAACAATAATGCGTCTGCTGATGGCGCATCTTTGAATGACTCACAACATCTTTCATACTCATCTCATATCAGCAATCCAACTTCACCTATCAATGTACCCCTTGTTACCACTGATTCTGGAAAACAACATACAAAAGAATTGAGAAAACAAAGTATAGGTAGTTATGGTGCAATTTTAGATGATGCTGATAGTGATAGTGATAGTGATGGTGATAATGAATTTAAGGGAAGTGTTTCCATGGGTGCATGGGGGAACAAAGATACAAACACGATAGATGATGATAAATCTGTTACTGAAAGCGTTGAAATAAATACCGAGAAATCAGTCAAGGTAATTAATGCAAACCAAATTCGAGAATCTGCTATTGCTTCTGAAGTTCAAGAGATTAAATCTCCATCGGAATTACAGATGGAAGGCAGCTTCAGGAATCATATTCCAGATACCGTAAATGATGTTTCAAATTCGCTGCAAAATTTACTATCCAATGAATTAAATTCGAATGTTAAATCGCCTGATACGCATCAAGATGAGGAATATTCCTTCAATGATAGTAATGCTGAAACACTGGCAGATGTATTTGGGTCTAGTTTACATTCCATTTCCGATCATAATTCAGTGGATTTCAGATCTCTGATTTATCGTAATGAGTTTGTACAGAAAACCGGTGCTATTCACAATAGTGAAACATTTGACTCATCCAAGATCAACCCATCAGCACTTCGTGATGTTACAAAATATCAGTCCAATGAAGTATCCTTTGAAGTACCTAGAGAAGACACGTTACTACCCGCTATCGGCGAGGATGAGATCAGTGTATCTTCTGTTGATTTAGAACAAACTCCTGATAGGTCACCCGAGATTGTACCAAGTTTTGCAAGAACTGAGACCACCACCAGTTTGGATACATCTAGGAACTCATTGAGAAATTCTAGGATTCTTACGCGTACAGCCAGCGGTTTGTCTCGTCGCAGTAGCACAAAAAGTATTGGGATGTCTGCAGCTAATAGGGTTAATCTGATAATTGAAGTATCTAGTTCGGACGAGGAGCCTGATGAATTAAGTGTAAGCAATGGTATATGGGGCAGTAACGCACATGCAGATTCGCTATACAAGGTAACTGAGGATATAGAGAAGGAGTTCAAATCTTTGGATTCAAATCCTGCAGTAAGTCACAATAGTCTTGTTGAAAAGAAGGAAGAAAATGTGAATGACAAGCAAATAGGTCGTACTTCATCTTTGTTAGATAAAAATTCTAGTAAACGCGTATCTGAATTATTATCGCTTAATACCAGTTTGAATTTTTCAGATAAAGTGAGCACACAAGACTCATTTGTTTCAAGCTCTCTGAATGTTCCAAATACACCCATAGCAAAAAGCATTTCCGACTTTGATCATTCTCCATCAACTCCTACTAATAATCCAGTTCCTCCTACTCCTAAGAAAGATGCCAAATATGAGGTTGGTAACAAAGATTTTTCTCCAGCAGTTCCTCCAAAAGATAATGACTTCACACCAACTAAATTTGCACCAGTAAAACACAATATACCCCAGTTGCTAAATAATTCAAGTGATCAAGCTCATGATATGCTCAGAAAAGTTCGGATTGATGAATATAAGCATGACACTGGTCTTCATATTTGGCTTGAAGCTACTTTGAGATCAAGCAGTTTGAATACCAGCAGTGTAACTCAATTGGGTCCTATTGCGAAAGCTTCATTTGATGAAGCTGCTGCAAAAAAGCAACTGCATGTTAGAACAGGTGAACCACAAAGAAGAATGTCATTAAACAGTAAACTAAATGTCAGCGGCCGTAGATTCTTGCTTGGTACTAAAAATGTTAATAGAAATGTTAAAGAAAAGTTAGAAGGAGGTTTTGCAAGAGGCTTATTCAAAAGAAATAAGTAACTTTTTTCAAAGATTTTATTGGTTTTGCGTTGCTTATTTAAGCTTCGGGTTTTTCAAGTTTTATAAGTTTTATAGTCAAACTGATTATTATCTAATTGTTTTTTTGTTCTTTTTTTTAGTCTATTATATATTGGATCTAAATGAAACACATAATGTTGTCATTTTATGTCAGACTTTAATCATTCTGTTTTTTCTTCTTTAATGCCGATATGCAGTCAAAGATAAAATCAATAGGCTTTTCAGATTAGAAGCGTGATGAGTTTGGCAGAAAAATTACCCTGCCATTTAATCTTTATGCATTTCATTTTTTTCTTTTAGAAAAAAAAAACAGAGGAAAAAAAATAATAATAATAATAATAAACAAATAATGAAAATATAAACATAACAGTACGCGTAACTCTAACGTTGATAAGTATTAACTACCTTTCAAAACGTTAAATTATACTTTCAATAATCAATATACTTTGTTATTGATAGATAGTCTTTCAAAAATAAAACAAGTGATATTAGTTTGCTACTAATAGAAAGTTCAAGAGGAAGGTTAGACTTCCTTACATTTTAAGTCAGTTCATTCACAATCAATTAGCAATTCATAATCAAACACATGTTTAAAGTTATAGAATTCATTTGTATCTCAAATTAAATTATACATGATAAATTCTTGAGTTGCCTAAATCTTTTCTGATAATACAAATATTTTCGATTCTAAGAATCTCCGCGTTGACTATTAATAGTTATATCATTAAATAGGATCGCCAACAAAATCATAAAACTATCAATAAAGGAATGTCTTCCAAGAGAAAAAAACTTATGCATACGTCAACATCATCCAAATCGCAACTTCGAATATTATTGCAAAGATCAAAGGGGCAACAGCATATTGGACGCAGCTTTTCTCAGGATAATTCTTTTTCTATCGCGAAGAATTCAACAGGTAAAGATGATTCAACAACTTTAGAGAATGACGATGGTTTTTTATTCAAGAGATTTCCAACAGGGAGGAGTCTCAGTGATAATTCTTCAAAAGGCCCCAAATCAACAAATAAGGTAAAATCAATGGAAACTTTAGAGATTTCTAAATTTTTGAATAATAGTTTCTCTAAGAAAAGAATATCGAATGTAAAGAAGCAAAATATTAAGAACGATACATTTAAATCGGTGACAAAAACACATCACATTGATAAGAATTCAAGCTCTTTATTAGATATAGATTCTAATAGTGATGATCAAATGGATAATAGTAACTATAAAGTGCAAAATGTTCAAAATAGCAAACAAAAAATAATCGAAAGTAGAAATAAGCTACGCAATCTTGCAATTCAGCTTACCGAAGTCAATGAATTGCAGCATGATTCTAAGATTGACTTAATAAGGCCAATGGATAAATCTAAATCTAAGGTAAAGAAGAAAGTACAACCATCTAAACATTCATCCTCTAAAAAACGGCTTTCGTCAATAATTCCAGAAAAGACAGAAGTGAGGAAGGCTGAATCATCACCTAAAGAAAAAAAAAAAGTAAATTTACAAAATAATGAACATAAACGAGCACAGCCTATTAAAAGGAGAAATAAAGAAATCCATATATCAAGTAAATCGAGTATTCCTGGTTCTACAGAACTCTTTGAAACATCAAAGGGAACAAATAAATTAAGAATTAACAGATCTGAAAATACAGGAAACGAATTTGTTGATCAAGGCACAATATTTCTGGAACAGAATAATAAAAATATCGGTCAATCTGTAAATTTAGAAGAACCAAAAAAGACCATATCAAAGACTAAAACTGGTGCAACACCCAACCGACCATCACGTGGTATAAAGCAACCTTTAAAATTATCACCAGTGAAACGATCCAAGACTACAACAAATAATAGACGATCTTCATTGGGTAATAGAGGCAAAAGAACTTCTTCTGTTGGAAACGGATTTCAGGTTTCACCCCACGAGAGCATTCCTCCATTAAATTTTTATAAACATTTAAATCAAGATTTGCCTGAGCCTCATCGAATGAGACAGTTATTGGCATGGTGCTTGAAGAGGCAATTAGATTATGACAAAAAAAATAATGATTCTACTAATCGAAGGTCCAAATTATTTAATAATGAAGAATTGATAGCTAAAAATATTGCAACTGTCATTAAAGAAGAGGTGCTTCGAGATTTGGTTGATGGTAAAATAAAAACTAGTTGGTGGAATCGTGAAGGTTATGAGGAGGAAACTAATCGACCAGCGAAAAAGAAACGTAGGGTTACACCTAATTCACAAAATGAAGAGAACCTTCAGACTCTAAAAATTCTTGAGAAGCATCTTAGCAGACTAAGGAAAGAAAATAACGAGCTCAATAAGTTATCAGATAAATATAATTATGAACTAAAAGTTTCACATGTTGTTGATTCAAATGCTGATAATTCTGAAGAATTTATCAAAAGCCATATTGAGCAATCCATCTTGAAAAAAAATAGAAAGAACTCTTCAACTGTTGATAGTAATGCAGAAAATGTTTTCTACAATTCTCTTTTAAACGAAAAGGAGAATTTAAAGAATTTAAACAGAGCTTCCCAATTAATGAGTGATATCAAGCTGGACTATATTGAATCATTTAAGAGGCTTAATGAGTTTGCTGACCGATTAAATTATAATGAGGCCTATGCCAAGAATTTTCAGTATATTAAAAATAGAGAGCTTAGTACAGTAATCAGAAACTATATAAACAAACCATTTATTGATAAGGACATTGAAGCAACAGATAATATAGATAACGGCTTTAATAATATTAACATATTGAAGGGTATTTCAAGAATTGATAAGTCATAATAAAATTAATGGTAAAGTCTCTTTCAATACATAACAACAGCATCATATTTTATTTACAAACTCCAACCTCAATACCAATCAAGGAAACTTTAAAAGCATTATCGTCATATGTAGAACGTAGTTTTCCTAGTAAAAAGCTGATGAAATCATCACCATGAGGATTTAATAATAGAATGCCAATAAAAATATTTGGGGGTGGTATACTTTGTATGGCCATCCACGCCAGATTTTGAATTTCTGTATGAAAATTTTATTAACTTTCTCAAAACTTTTTTGGCAAACAGTATTTAAGCTGTTTCTTAATTTTTGGTAGAAACTTTCATAGATATTTTTTTGCTAAAGACTTTACTTTCAAATCAAAAACACTGTTTTTTATCACATCATTTACTGAATAAAAAGGATTCAAAAGTGTTTTCACGTACAAATCATTCAACTCAAAGAAAAACTGTCTTATTGTTTCTTCTGAAGTCAGCTCATGTAGTAAAAGGAACTTGACATTGGAAGGAGTAACATATGCACTGACATAAAATCCTGAAAAATTATCTATTACTTTTAAATACATGGTATTCTTGGACCACTGGACATCTTCTACTATATCTAACGCGGAATGAACTACAAATGGATTAAGCTCTCTCATTTCCTGACTGAACTACATATAATTTGTTAGTAACAAACAAGCTAATGATACAATTTATTCATTCTGATGAATGATCACTTACTTTCGATATCCCATCACCACTTTGTTTATAAGATCCAAATTCTGCTTCATATATTGGATTATCATTGGTTCCCACTAAAGCTAAATAATATGACATTTTTTTTCTTTTCAAAAATAATATTATAAGTAAAATTACTCTTAAGAAAAGCTCAACGGCAGCTAGATATATATAATCAAACTGAATGAGTGGATCAAAGTTCTATAAATTACGATATCAAAGTTGTAAGTTTCGTAATTATTAAATTTACAATTGGGTTTTTTGTATTATTTTGGATGCATGTACATTTTTGCGTTTTCGCTGTCGCTAGTATATGTATATGTGCGCTCAAATTCAGCTCGTGCTCGAAAACATTTTGACATCATAAGCTTTAGAAGATGTAAATTAACCATTACATTTAGTATTAACTCAAACTACATCTGAAACCTATCAAATATTAATTTACATAAAAATAATAAAATATTTATGTAAGTGTTATCCTATGGATGGATTTATCAAATTGTGTTATTTTGAAGAACTTTCACCGGAAAATACTTTCCAAATAATTCTAATAATACTAAGAACTACCCATAGAATATGTAATCCAATAATAATTGAATATTCGGCAATTTTAAAAATGAAAGATTTCCAGATATTACTTGCTTTATTATTATTTTGTAATATCAATTTATGTTTATCTGATATCTGTTTGTAATTTAGAGCAACTTTTGTGTTCAAGTTTAATATCAACCGATCCGACATTGACAAAAGCTTTTCTATTTTTAATGACTGTTGAGTACTGTTGAGTCTAACCTTCAAAATACTAAGATTTTCATTGGCCTTCGCGTATATATCTAGATAAATTGGAAGCAATGAAGATATGAAACTTACCAAGTATTCGTTTTGTTTCAATGCCGTCACTATCATGGATGATTTATTTTTTTTATCAAGTTTGGAACATACCTCTATTGTTTCTAAATTATTTTCCATTTCTATATAATTTTCATCTGCTCCTTCGTTTTCTGTGTTAATGGTAAAATTGACATTCTTAGAAAACTCAAATAACGAATCATATTTGAATTTTACTACATCAAGATGGTTGTCAATTACTGACAAGTGAGTATTTCCAACTTGAATTGCGTCATAAATTCCAGATAACAAACACTCATTTTCAATCTCATTAGAAATCTTTTTTTTCTTGTATCGAGCTTCTTGTTTTCTTTTCTGGTAGTTTCTTCCTTTTTTCACTTTTGGCTTTTCGTTTTTCAAGTTTTTATTATTCTCAATGTCAACGTTCTCCCGTTGTAAATTTCGAGGAGTAAGATATGATGATCCTGTACTACTGCTACTACTACTATTCATATTATCAGAAACTTTTTTCAAGCCTAAACTGCTATTAGTACGAATCTTTGTAAATTTAATTTTTGGGGAAAGAAAACCATTATTGCTCGTATTCAAATTACTTCCCAATAGGCCATTCGAATTCTTTTCAGAAATATTATCAAAAATATGTGACCCAGACATTGACGGCAGAGCGTTTGTGACAGAAATTATAGGTTTCTGAATACCGGAATTTAGTATAGGAGTTGAATTATTCAAGTAGCTACTATTTCCATTCAAATTCAGACTTTGATCTGTTGCTAAACCTGGACTTGTATATTGATAACTATTTTTCTGGGAGAAAGTAGGCGTTGAATTTAAATATCCTTTAGAATGAAACAGCGGCAATTTAAAAGACTTGTGAACTACAGAATCCTTTAAATCATCCAAACTTTCAAATCCTTTATGATTGCTAGCTCTCCTAAAATCAGAATTATATTCCCCATCATGAATATCTTCTTTCTCTTCAGTCGCACTCACATCATTGGAAATATCATTTGTATTCTCTTCAATCCCATTCACTAAATCACTTTCCCCTTTAAGTAATTTTTCTTCCTGAGAGTTATCAACATTATTATCATTGGAAACATAATATTGATTCTCAGTATTTGAATATTTAGAGTCATGTAAAGCCGCTGATTCCTTTTTTTGGAGACTTGAAAATGCAGGCAAAAGATTAGAAAAAGTATCATGGGCGTTGACTAGCTCATTATTATTCTTTCCCTTAATTGTGATATTATTTTGCAGTGAAGAGTTACTTATTGATTTTTTTTTAGAATTGATGACTTCATTATTATTAGAGTGACTTCCGCTGCTCTTCTGATTTAACGGAGATGGTTGTCTTTGATGATTTTGATTAGATGGTGAAAACGAAATTGGTGATTTCAGAGATTTTTGTCGATAATGATGTGGGATGGACTTTATGAGCCTGTATCTATGTTTTTCGGCGACTGGTGTACTATTGGCATCGTCCTGTGCTTCTTCAGTTATTGCTAGCGATTGAGGTGTTTCTTCGGTATGCATGTTATGACTCTCGTGATGCATATGTAGATGATGAGGTAACATGGATGAAGCAGTAGATTTTGCATGCTTCAGGACAAATGAAATTTCATTGATATTAATATCTGGTAAGCTTTCCAGAGTTTTTGTTAGCAGGAGATTCGATGATCCTGCAGTGGGAACAAGAGCTGATTCGAAAGGTCTGATAGGCAACAATGATTCATTGGTACAAATTCTTTGGGGGGTTTCGAAGTCTGAATCATTTATTTGCAGATTCACTATATTATTACTACTTTTGCTACTATTGGTATTAGCTGAGTCAATTTTATTACTGGTTGGCTCTTCTGGGATCTCATTTATATCAATTTTCTGATTTTTTATTTCATGTGTAACATCTGAATTATTATTGCAACTATGTGCAGCATTCATAATATTTGGAGCGTTGTTAAATGAGTCCTGTTGTTTCAATGGCAAAATAGAATTAGCACGCCTTGGTATGTTTACTGAATTCATTTTATTCAAATAAATATGATAAGATGCAATTATATCATCCACTGTGAATTTCCATACAAAAGGGTGATTATAATTATGATGGTGGTGATTATTATGATGGCTCTTACTGATCAAAGTTTTAGAGGACATATCCTTTATTTCTGATACCGCGTTATGTAACATTTCTTCCTTATGTCCATTGCTGTCATTAATATTATTATTATTATTATTATTATTATTATTATTATTATTATTGTTATTATTATTATTATTATGGGAAGACCCTTCTCTAATCCTTATAAACTCTAATGGATCCCAAACAAGTTCTTCAGAATTATTATTGTTGTGAGCAATATATCTATTTAAATACCAATAATAAGACCCAAAAACTGCTTTAACCTTTTCTGCGCGATTTAAAGTTGCCATCGACGGAATTATCAATTTGGAAGAGTTATAAGGTGAGTGCGTAACAGGATTCATAGCTGGTAAGACTTGGTCAAGATAATATTCTGAAGGTTGAACAAAAGCGCTTCCCCTCAATAATTTTTCATTGTGCAAAGACGATTCTGGGGAAAAATTATCGTCTCGCGACGTTGTTGTTTTGTTACTATCACCATTGATATTTGGATTCTTTTTCAACTCTGAAACTGGGGTAACGTTTAACAAAGGACTAGCATTGGAGTTATCGGTGAGCAATGAAGAAGACGTTTGCGTGACACCAGAAGGTCTTCCTCCACCAGTTTTGAGTTCATGAATGTTATGAGTTTTAATTGAATGATCCAAAGAATTATAATTTGGGTTTGCGAAATCCTTTATCATAGATTTTCTGGCATCTATTAAGAGACTTGAAAGTTGAAGGGTATCGCTCAATATATCTGGGGTAGCTAATAAATTATTTATTGGCTTTTTTATAGAAATGTTCTTCTTGGAAACATGAGAGGAATTAGGGACATGATGAGCCTGGCTTTTACCTAAATCATCAGAAATAGTTTCCTTCGTTCTTTTAGGTTTGGTACTATCGTATCTCCCTGGAGAAACTTGGGAGCTTGACGATGCAAGAGATGAAGAAGGTGGAACAAAGTTGTCTCCTGCGGTAACATCATTTTTTTCAGATTTTGTGGTGGGCTGGGGTATGTCCTGTGTGTCGTGTACGGTTTCTGATTTATGATGTTTGTAGGAGCCCAATATAAAGCCATCATGAATATGATTGACAGAGTAACGTTTCTTTGAGGGCATGGAGAAAGCCAAATTTGTATCATAGAAGGAAACAAAAGAAATTAATCTGGTAAAGTGATTTTCCGAATATTATACTGTGTAGCTCTTTGTTGCAGCAAAAATAAGAGCTGTTGATATCTTTCTAACCTGGTGATAATATAATACTTTTATTCTTATGTTATTCAACCACTGCTATAGATGAATTATAGATTTCCTAGGCTTTTATTGATCATCAGAAACAGCTGTCTCTGTGGTAGGCCTGCTGAAGACTTCGTAGAAAGGATTGGAACGAAACCAGCTAGCCATTTTGGTCGGTGCTGGGCGAGCCGTCCGTATGTGTCAAGATGGAAAAAAACGAGAACCGGAAACACACATCTTATCACGTGATCGGCAACAAATGGCATAGAGAAGCGAAAGCTACATTTATTAAAGCTGAAAGAACCTTAAACTAGCTTAGATAGGTCAACTCCGAAACTACATTGCCGAAGGGTCTGGGTGAATTCAGAAACTTCAAAGAAATAAAAATGATTTTGTTGATTGTCACCAGCACTTATTCGTTGGTGTTTTACGCTTTCAGATGAAATACTCCCGGTTTTGCATGAGCTTGGTTTCTCAAAAACAGTTACCTGCGAAGAATAATGATAATCAATCAAATAATTTTCAACTTTTATCAAACTGGTTTCAAGCTAGCTACGACACGCGACAGTGACACGGGAATACAATGTGTTTTAAAAAATATTTTTTGTTCTCAAACTTTTTTAATGCTGGAAACACAGTCGAAAACCTTCTAAATTACGGCAATTGTTGCAATTCTGGCAAAGCAAGAATAAATTTCGCAATTCTTCAGCCTTCAAGATTGTTGGTAAAGCCCCAAGCGTAACCATGAATGTTGGGCAGCTTTCAGATGATGATATTACAGCTGTTACATATGATGTAATCTCGAAGGAATATAAATTCAATACATATATTAGTGATGAAAAAAAAACCAATCACGTGCTGCACGTTATTTTGCAAAATTGGTTTGTCTGCTCATGAGGTTCAATATCAATGTATTTTGCAAAAAATAGTTAACGTGAGATATTATTTTATTTTGTCTTACACAGGTTAGGAACCCCCGACCAACTTCTTGGCTCGGGCTGAGTCTGAGAGCTACTTAGATAAACTTCGATATACCCAAAAGGGTAATGTCCCGTGACATTTGGCTGCGCAGTTAAAAAAGAAATTTTCTTTTCTGTTTGGTTGGTATGAAACAGTCTTTTTATGCAGTTTTCTGCGCACGCGTCCAACAGCAAAACAAAAAGAAGATACATTCATGCAAGCCTAGCGGGTAAGGGCAAACCTGGAGAGACTGATTGCTCGGGGGAACATAATGTTGAGTAAACCACTTCTACGGGCCTTCACTGGGCTAGTTGTAGCGAATGCTTGCGGCTCTTATGGGCAGGTTAGCCATGGTGCAGCAAAAAAAAACTGTTGCACCCGACGACAAGCAGCGAAAGCACCCCAATATCAGACAAAACAAACGATTGGGAGCTCTCAACCAGTTGCGAAAACGTGGCCTAGCTTTGCCCAGGAGCTGACTGTCATGCTATTGATAAAGCTTGTCCAGAACAATAACTGAAGGAAGCAAGTTGCCGGGCAGGTTGCCTGGAGATGGTGAGCCAGACCAGCGGTTAGGCTGGAGAACCTGCAAACGAAATCAGGCTAACAGATGTGATGCCAGGGTCGGTAATTTTCTGCCGACCGCTGCGTCTGGGGACGGACTACTGCACCAGAGTTAGTGTCGGTGGTTGGATTACAGCATGCCTAGTAGCGTCCCCCGTTAGTCTGATAGCCTGCCTGGTCTCGCATTAGTCTGCCTGGGTTTGCAAAATAAGCAGCCAGCAGAACCCCCCAAAAAAAGCAGTTGGAGCACAAAAGCGTAATTTGCACACACCGGGAAACCTAAAACTTAGCTAGTCACAAAAACGCTATTGTTCACGTTATTCTACGTGGCGTCTTCACATATTTGGAAATAAAGCTGCTGCAGCTTCGTTTTTCACGATTGGGCGATGTGGCAGAGCCCTAAATGCCCAACAAATATAACCCGACTTGCCTACAGTTCAAATAAAGGTGCAACGTACATACACCGACAAACATAAAACATATCTTAGCAGATACCAAACACAGAGTGGTTAACTCTTTATCAGCACACAGCACCCAACACCTGAAGCAGCATCACACCACAGTGTTTGTTTCTTCAATACAGATAGATTCTGATGGAATCACCCAGAAATAAAAAAAGAGCTTATTATGGAGCAGGTCAAGAATTTGAAAACGGTAAGCATTATTCAAAACACAACAGGTGAGTGTAGCCACATAAATATATATACAGCCATGCATATATGCATCTGTCTATCTGGCAACTGCACCAAAATAGAAGAAATCTTGGATTGTAAAACACACGAAACAAGCATTTGGCAACCTTATTTTTGTGGATCAAGGTACAGACGCTGCGCAAAAGAAGCATGATGCTGTCCTGTAGCTAGTTTTTTGCATCGTCGTCCAGTCTGCAATGTCTGATTTTTGATTTATTTGTACGCTTTGTGGGTTTCCCTTCTATGTATGTTCAAAGTTTTTTAATGCTATATACTATGTGTTTTCAGCATCTCTGCTATGTGTATTCTATTCTTTTCTGACTTTTTCGACTCATTTTGTCAGCATAGTGATTCAGCAAGAAAATAACAACAAGAAAAGAAAAACACGACAAATCTGAGATTTGGCAAAACACACTGACTGGCACACATCATCTTGTTCCAGAATAAAGAAAAAAAAAAGAAAAAAAAGAAAAAAAGAAAAAAAAGAATATTCAGCACATAAATCACTGTCTAATCTACCGATATACTTTTTGCCTCAGTGTTACCAACAACTTCAAACAGCAATCTAGCGACAGTAGTGTTTTTGCAACAAATTTGCTTCCCTGTTTTGCCATTTTGTCCACAAGTGCATTCCATCTAGGTTTTGTTGTCAAACTAGTCGTTACTCCAAAATGACTTTCCAAGCCGTCACTCAAACGAACACAACTGGCTCCACTGTCCAAGCAAACAATAGCACAGACAGCGGGTTCAACTTGGATCTATACAAAGAGTACAACTATGCCTCTTTAGACGACAATCAGTCCACCTCCACTTTGGCAAACGGTTCTATCCCTGCCGGACAACCAATCTTGGAGGGTGAGTGCAAAACACTGGAAAATGACATTCACAAGCACCAATCAACAACTGGGAAAGATGAGAGCCAAAACAACACAAGTAATGCTCAGCAGCAATCAGTCACTGGCAATCGCGATGTCGTGACTGAAGCTCATGATGCTAATGTTGTTGGCGACGATGACGACGACAATGACGATGATGATGACTTCGATGACTTCGACGATGCTGACTTTGAAATTGTCTCTCCTGTCTCAGCTCGCGCTCAACCAAAAATATCTCCAGCCATAGTTTTGCAACAATCTCAACAAAACATCAACTTTAATCCAAAAATCGAAGCTCCCCTTGACTCAGAGATCAAATCACAAATACCAATTCGCAAATTTGGTCACGGAATCCTGCAACAACCCTCGCTCACCCCTACCGGAAACAACGCTAATAAGTCCGGTAATGGCAGTAAGCTTCCTCTTTCACTAAAAACTTCTCCTGTTGTATCAGAAAATGCTGCCCAGGATGGTTTTGTCACCGCTTTGTCCTCACCAAATGTCCCACATAATCATAATGCCTTGCATCTCGGAAACTCCAATAATAATGCTGTTACCAATACCATTGTAAATGCATTTAGCAAGCTTGCCTCGGTTTCGTCTCCAACTACTCCTTCGACACAAAAACAGCCAGTTGTTTCACCTCCTACTCAGCCAATTCAGCAAAACTCGCTGCATCAGTTAATGCATTCAAATGCTATCCAAACTCCACCGTCTGCAACTAGTGGCTCCGCAGTTATGTCACCACAACATAATATGGGAGCAGGGTTCACTCCTGCAACCACTTCTTCCAATTCTAAAACACCACCACAGGTGACTCCATCAAATTTTTCTGGAAATAATAATGTTGATGAGTATTCGAATTTTGCGATAGGTAGAAAGTTTTCCATTTTGCACAAACATTCCCCTCCACCTGAAAGACAAACACCAAGAACCAAGCAATTGCAGTACTCTCCATTTAACAACATCAATGTACCTGGTAGTAGCATCGATGTGAATAATATCACACCACCACAAAGCATTGGAGGAAGCCCAAATTTGAACAAAGGCATGTATCCTGGACCACAAGGAAATGTTGGAATCCCTTCGCGCCGTAACATGGCAAATCAGCTCCACCATATCCAACATGATCAAGATAACGTTTCTACCTATTCTTTGAGTGGTCAGCAACTGATTATCTCAAATGGTCTGCACGGATCGTCACTGCTACAAAGTTCATCCAAGAAGAAAAACAAAAAATATAATAAGACTGGATTTGGATCGTTATTTATTTCCAATAACGACAAGGATAAACTAAAACCATCAGTTGGTAGAAAGAAGCGCACTCTGGTTATGCCTGGATCACCAACAGCTAGTATAGAGACTAGTAATACCATGAGCAGTAAAATGAAACCGATTTCGCAGAATCAACTGCCTTTGTTGCGAGGATACAATTCTCCATATGAATCTGTCGACAGTGCAGACTTGAATTCCAAATTTAACAGATCTATGAACATCAATGATGGGTCCCAAAGAATGATGAGATCTGAAGGCCCAATGGCCAGAATGAACAGGCAGGTAGAAGATGACATGACAAGTATTTACAGCAGTCTGGGGAAAAAAAAATCGTGGAAGAAGTTTTTTTGAGACAGACGCTTATCCTATCAGGTATTCAAAGTGTTGTTTAAAACATGCAGTATATTTAGCGGTTATTATAGAGGCCTGTCAAATACATTGCGTAAACTTTGATCCGGATGCCCTTTTAAACGCGCTAGATTTTTCTCTCTTATTATATTAGATTGCTGGAACCTTTTGCTTATAAGGTCCGGTTGTTCTTTTTCGATAATTTACATTTGTCTTGCAGATTTATTTGACACTTTTTGTTGTTTTCTTGTTAATTTTTGTCAATATTTTTCATTTTTTTACGTTCAAACTGTTTTTCTGCTTATGCTTTTTGTTAACCTATTTTTTCAATTAATTCCCACCTAATTATAATTCGACCGAATTTTTTAAATAAACATAATTGATGTCCTTCAAGACAGCCGAATCGCGAAATATTATATAATAAATACAGTACATCTAACTGATCAATACATTCGACCCCAATGTTGTAAAATGCTCTGAAATTTGAATAACAATATATGTGTGGTTTCTCATGTTTGCTAACTCGCAGCAAGATGGATGCGAAAAGAAACGCAGATATGTGCTTTGCTTCTTCATCAAAATATTATTGTGCGCACTATATTTGTATTCAGGGCTTCGAATATTTATATTGATAGGACTTCATATAGGCCTTTGAAATGTTCAAAAAATAAATAATATTTTTTCTGCTTTTTGTCCCTATACTAATTTTTTCAACAATACACCCTATCCTCCTGAAACCCGTTTCTTGATCCACGTACTTCTACTTCTTGTCGAAAAACTATTTTTTTGCTTTCGAATGATATTTTCGGTAGAGCCGTACAAATTTTTCAATTGCATAGTGAAGAAAGCATTAATATAGCATTTGCAAAATGCAACAAGGCAAACGCAAAACGTAAAACGTAACTTTCGAGGCTTCAGTCGAAAAGGCTTTAGCTAGACAGAACTTTCAATTATAGTTTGAAGAATCTTATTTGGTAGTAACCCAAAAGTATTTTTCTGTTACAGTTGGAACCGATTGAAGTGGTTTTATTTGCTTATAGTGAAAACTAGCTGTGACTTATACATGATGTTAACCTTTCATTGGTTTCTTGGGAATCTTTCTTGTAGATTCATGACAATTGCAGTTTATTTCACAGGAAAACTTCAAGCAGTTCCATGATCAGCAAGGCAGATTTTCTGGCTGAATATGTAGCATTCTTTCAAAAGTCGTACAGTTTCAGTGCAGCCTATAATCATTGAAAACTAATGTATTATTTTTCTAAGAATAGCTGGATTTGGCCTCTGGTCGACGGTGATATCAGATGACTGTATCCCGTGGGCCATCCCATGTATCCATTATTTACCGTTTGTAACCGCGGCTCATCGGCAAATGTTGTTTTTTTTTTTGAAAAATAAAAAAGAAAAATGTTCTTTAATTTTTCAACTGCTCAAAGAAGATTTTTTTGACCCGCAAAATTCCCGCGAAAAACTGCATTTTCTGACATCTTTTGCGTCATAGATCACTTATCTATGCATAATAGATAAAGCAATTGGAGATTTTATCTCTATGGTATTCTTGTTTGTAATATTAGAACATCAGCTGGTTTAATAATGAGGCATCCCCCTAAATAAACAAAAATCGAGCATATTTTATCGCAATAAGGAAGGAGATAAAGTTAATGTCATGGGCTGACACTACAGATAAATTTGAACCGCTATCAGACAGAGAGTAATTAACCTTTGCTGAACTGTATTTTGTAATTTAAATTCCAACAGTTACGCCATGCAACAAATACAGGGAACCTAGATGTCGACGAACGTATGTATGTTTCAACTGTTGAAGCCGCTGCTTCACCAAATACACACTGTACTTCATAAATGGCGGTTTTCAGTGGTCAATAAAACAAAACCAGCACAGTAAAAAACCGTTTACCATTCAAAACTTTAAATAGAATGTTTCGGCTCTCGCACGACATTAGGCCCATGTAGCTTCGATGAAGTGAAATCCTGGGCTGGGTGTGCTGAAAGCAATCCAATTGTAATGCGACCATCTCTGGGGTGGAGTTGAAGTGAACAACAATAGTAAGAAAAATATCACAGGTTACTAAACGAGTTGCACGCCAGCTGGATTTACGGGCTTTGTGAGCTTTAAAAGATTTGCAGAGAAACAACTGCTACAAATTTATCAGACCTAAGTGTCTACAATTTTCGACAACTCGCCAATAATTAATTGCAAGCTTGTAAAAAACATCAATTGTGGAATACTCAGAGACCTAGGATTACCACATCAAGCACTAATAAATGAAGCATTCGCTAGCCAAAATTCCGCAGGCAGAAACACTTGCCAAATTCATTCCTCAAATATTTTCTACGTTCTAAACTACGAATTGCTGCTATTGTATCCTGTACTATCTATCTATCAGAAATTGTACTAAGTTATCAATAATGTTTCAGTATACTAATTGATCTCAAGCGAAAAAAAGCTAAAAAATTTTTTTTGGACAGATATAATATTTTTTTTTGTTGTGCTGCTAAACCTTATTTCAGATAATGCCCTTCCCCCTTATATTTTGCAAGAAACTAGTAGTTTTCACAAGCAAAAAATATTGCAATCTCATGAAAAAAGCTGGTGTCGTGGGATTATCAACAATTGTAGAAAAACGCACTAGATATAAATACCAGCAATTTGCCTTCAATTTCACAAACACCCAAACTGTTGCTTTGTTCTTATCTTATACGGAGTTTTCCTCTTCTCTTCTTCTATTTATCTTCGTTTCTCATCGTTCTTCCAATCCCCCACAATTGCATACTAAACAACCCTAATAACCACGATGTCTGCTGAAGGAAGAGAAGTCTTGCCAACCAGTGTCTATCCAGACCACTATTATGTCACCCTAGAACCTAACTTTGAAGACTTCACCTTTGATGGGTTTGTCAAAATTGACTTGTCCGTCAAAGAATCAACAAAGTATGTGACCTTGAACTATTTGGATATTAAGTTCTTGGAATCTAAAATTAACGGTGTTCCAGTCGTCGACTTGAACTTGAACTCCGTTACCCAACAAGCTCGTTTCGAAGCCACTAAAGAATTGGTCGCTGGCGAAAAGGCTACTCTTGAAATAAAGTTTAAGGGTGAATTGAACGACCAAATGGCAGGTTTCTACAGATCCTCATACAAGGATCAGAAGACTGGTGAAACCAAGTACTTGGCAACCACCCAGTTTGAGGCTACTGACGCCCGTCGTGCTTTCCCATGTTTTGATGAACCTGCCTTGAAATCAAAATTCCAAATTTCACTCATTGCTGATGAGAAGCTCACCTGTTTAGCCAACATGCTACCTGTCAATGAAGAAAAATTGGACAATGGCAAGAAGAAAGTCATTTTTGACTCCACTCCTTTGTTATCTACATATTTGGTTGCCTTCATTGTTGGTGACTTAGAATACGTCGAAAACACCGACTACAAAATCCCAGTTCGTGTTTATACTACTCCAGGTTTGTCGCAACAAGGTGTTTTTAGCGCTGCCTTGGCTTCAAAAACTTTGAAGTTTTTTGCTGAAGCTTTCGACATTGAATATTACTTGCCTCACATGAATATGGTCGCGATTCATGATTTTAGTGCCGGTGCCATGGAAAATTTGTCATTGATTACTTATCGTGCTGTTGATCTATTAATTGATGAAAAAACCGCCTCTTTGTCCCGTAAGTTACGTGTATCTGAAGTTGTTCAACACGAATTGGCTCATCAATGGTTTGGAAACTTGGTCACCATGAAATGGTGGAACGATTTATGGCTTAATGAATCTTATGCCACTTATTGTAGTTACATGGTCTTTGAGTCCTACACTAAGAATGCTGATAGTTTCATTTGGTCTAACTTCGAGGCTTCTACTTTACAATCCGCTTTAAAATTGGATTCATTAAGATCTTCTCACCCAATTGAAGTTGACGTTAAAAGGGCAGATGAGATCAACCAAATCTTTGATGCTATTTCCTATTCCAAGGGTTCCTCGTTATTACGTATGATTGCTAACTGGTTGGGAAAGGATGTCTTCTTGAAGGGTGTATCCAACTACTTGAAAAAACACAAATTTGGAAATGCTGAAACCGCAGATTTGTGGGCTGCTTTAAGTGAGGCATCTGGAAAAGATGTTCTTAAAGTCATGGATATTTGGACTAAAAACATTGGCTACCCAATACTTCAAGTTAGTGAACACCCAGAATCTAATGAAATTGTGTTGGAACAGCACAGATTTTTATCTACTGGTGACGTCAAACCAGAAGAAGACACTGTTTGTTACCCAATTTTTGTTAATTTGAAAGACAAAGCTGGTAAAGTTAATTCTGATCTTACTCTTACCACTCGCAGTAAGTCATATAAGTTAGATAGTTTTGATTTCTTTAAGGTTAACGCCAATGGTGTTGGTTTTTACAGAACTCTTTATTCTCCTTCAAGATATGCTGCTTTTGGTAAGCAACATGACTTGCTCTCTATCGAAGATCGTACCACTTTAGTTGATGATGCTTTTAATTTGGCAGTCTCTGGTTACTCCTCTACTGTCAATTTCTTAAATTTAATTTCTCAGTGGACCGATGAAGAAGATTATATTGTTTGGGATGCAATGCTTAATGGTTTAGGTGAAATTCTTTCAGTTTTCAAGTTTTACAAAACTGATTACACTGCTAAGTTCTCGAAATTGGTTAATCATTTGATATCTGAAAAGTTAGAAGCAATTGGCTACGATTTCAAGGAAGATGAAGATCCATTGCAACATCGTCTTAGAGCTACTCTTTTTGCTTCTGCTGCTTTTGCTGCTTCCAAAGAAGACGGTTCTAGCATTTACAAGTTTGTTGAAGAGAAGTTTGCTGCTTTCATTGCAGGTGACAAGGAAAGCATTAATCCTAATATTAAGGCTGCTGTTTTTTCAACTATTGCTCGTATTTCTGGCACTGAAGAAAATTATGAAAATATTTACAATACTTATCTCAAGCATGCTTCATTGGATGAAAAGCTTATTGCTTTGCAGACATTAGGTAAATTTAAATCTCCTGAATTAATTTCTAAGACTTTGAAACATGCCATGAATTCTGAAGTTGTTAAGCCACAAGACATTTATATTCCATTGCAAGGCTTGAGAAATCATAAAGAAGGTATCATTGCCTTATGGAAATGGATGACTTCTAATTGGAATGAATTAACTACTAAGTTCCCACCAAGTTTGAATATGTTAGGCAACATTGTTAGCTTATGTACAAGTGGCTATTTAGTTGAGGGTGGTATTCAAGAAATTAAAGATTTCTTTAAGGACAAGGATTGTACAGGCTTTGACTTGAATTTGCATCAAAGTTTGGACTCTTTGACTTCCAAATCCACGTGGTTGTCTAGAGATGGTCAACAGGTCGCTGACTGGTTAGAAAAGCACTATTAGTTAATATCAATCATTTTTTATTATGCCTTATAGTTTTAGCTAGAAGAGAATTTTTGCAAATATAAAAAAAAAAATTAAAGTAAACTATCATTCATTAAAATTGTTTTCAGGTATTTGATTTTCTTATTTGTAAGATTTTGCAATGCATCAGCTCAATTTCTCTGGGTATGGAATTGAAATCAAATTTAAGGAAGCTTTAGCTAGCAAAAAAAAACTCCGCGACGGGGAATTGAACCCCGGTCTACCACGCGACAAGCGGTAATTCTAGCCACTAAACTATCACGGATTTTTATGTTAGTGGAAAAATAAGGTGCATCAAAATATCTACATTTGGTACATATGCCTCTACGGCTCACGTGCCGTTCACATGATTTAATAAAATGTCGTTATAATTCACGTGGCATTCACATGATTCAACGATGGAAAATTAGAAGAATTTAATACATTAATTTATACTTCTCTTTGACTACAGAAAGCGAACGAAATCACTTTTGATCCTTCAAGTGGCTTAATTTCTACTCTTCACAGCTATTTTTATTATAAAGCAACTACAGAATAGATGTTTGAAGTGACTTACATCTCAAAAATATGAATCAATATCAAATGTTTAATTTATGTTGTTGAGGCAGTATTATCTTATGTGTTGAGCTAGTTGTACATTGTAAAACTGACTCAGTTTTACATGAAAGATTAAACAGATAAAATAATTAACCCCGTAGAAGAGACTTGATTATTAATAACGTTTAGTATTATTAATGGACGATTAATAGAATAATAAGGTAGGGTTACAGATCATGAGGATATCTGTCGAATCATCAGTTCTGACTCGTTATCAGAATCACTATTAACGCCAATAGTCATTCTCAGGGTTTGAGAGAGATAGTATATATATTTTCTTGTCCTATATATTTGTTGTGTCCCTTGTTGTCCTTCTTCCTTCTTCTTCTTCTTCTTCTTCTTCTGTTATTTCAGCAACGTGAAATGTACCAGAATATATACTAATCGATATTCATTAATGTTGTTGTTATTTTCAGGATATATTCCTAAGTTATTATTTTCTGATTTATCATATTATAAGCTATCATATTGTGAGTTATCATATTTCTATTTATGGTCTCCAAAGGAAAATATATTTCATCATGCATATTGGTTTAATACTACGTGTCTATTTATCACGTCGTCTTGAGTCAGTATTACTGGCTCAACAATATCAAATTTGGGATTTAAAAGAATAAGTATCCCAACAAGGAAAGTGGAAAGATGAAAAGGAAAAATTACGAATATAGAATAGACAAGAAATTAATATACAACATATTATCTTTCTCAAATAAGAATGACTATTAATATTAATAGTCATTCTGATAACGAGGAAGTATCACTGCAAAGTCAAGAGGATACTATGTCTCGACATTATGGAATATTTGCTCATGATGATCCAATAAGATGTTGGATTCGCGAATAAATAAAGAGGCCAAGCTGTGGCTGAGCAACAAAACATTACTATATCCTAATTCTAACAGTAAAAACTAAGTAAGAAATAAACTGTGTAAGGGGGTAAATATCCAGATAAAGAAGTTATCGGTAAAGAGAAGAGAAGAAGAAGAGAGAAAGGCGGACAAATACGAATATATATATATATATATATATATATATACACATATAGAATATCAATCATTATCTCTCTCAAAATAAAATGATGTCTATTAATCTTAATATCGATTCTGATAAAGAGCACAATCAACAAAACCAAAAGAAGCTTCGCTGAAGGGCAACTTAGAAAGTTCCCGTTCTTCCTAAACCACATAATTATTTGAAAAGAAATACATCCCGAATCTTTAACAAAACCCCGAACTTAGCAGCAGCTGCCGGCTTCTAAGGTGCAAGTCTAATTTATGCCAATGCATCTCCATTAAGATATTAAACAGAAAGCTCCCTCTCGAGCATAAATATTTTTACATAAATTTGCATACCATACGTTTTTAATATTTCTATATAATAAAACGAGAGGAAAAACACGTTTATTTTTCATCTAGGGGGTTCAGGATCAAGTATCTAGATGTCTACATTAGACGCGTAATTGTGGCATCTCCATATTTCGTATGACGCGTAACACATGAGCTATTATATTTATACATATATACTTATGTTTTGTTCACGTGACTTTTCTTTTAAAAATTATTTATCGCTTTAATATCAAAGTCAATAATAAATTCAACTTTCGAAACAACTAAAAAATGGCTGTACGAAAATTCGCATTTCATGACATCTAATTGACACATTGGAAAAACTAAGATATGGCTTAAGTAGTCAATTTAAAAAATAAAATAACTTCATAGAGACAGGTTAATCTCTAATTTAGTTTTATTTTATAATTTGATTTTTTTTATTCATCTTGCTTCCAGCCAATAATCTTCCTCAATCTAGAATAGTTTGAGAGTTATGTTGGGTCAGAGATGTTGAGTCATAGGTATTGAGCCAGAGGTTTTGGGCGAGTAGTACTAATCAGAGTGATACTGCCTCAAGATTATATGTTAAGAAGGATAAATAAAATAATAATGTGCGCATAAAGATATTGTATTTATTGACATGCCCCAATATGCATGTCGGAATGCATTGACCGACGAAAATATTAATACATATATATACGGGAATCAAAGTGAAGTGTTGATAACTTACCAAGATACTCTGATAGATATAAGAAAACACAGAAAAGAAAAGGAAATTAAAGCAACTATATAGTGAATGTCATACACATATTATCACTCTCGAATTATGCTCTGAGAAGATCTTCAATAACTAAAAAAAATTCGAGATTAGTATCTTTCGGAATACTTAATTGAATTCATTATCCCTTTTACTTACTCCGATATATAATTTAGTTGCTTGATCTAGTCTTTAAACTGTGTTTATGCTTGCTTGACCTAGACTCAATTATACGTTTTCATTCACTATATTTAGATCTGGAATAAATTGTTCTAATTTTTTTTTGTAGCTGTTTGAATGAAAACAGCTAAAATAAAATAGAAAGTAAGTCACTTGAAGGACAAGAAGTGATTTAATCTACTCTCAAGTTTTAAAAAGTAATATAATTTATTGTATTAAATGTATATAAAACTCTTGGTGCGTTAATAATTGAGCGAGATCCTTGGTTTATACTAAATGAACTATAATGAACTAGTAAATAAATTAATATAAATTCGAGATTTTCGTCTTCTTAAATAGTTAATTTAATTTAATAAATCGACTTTCATCATTCTCTTCTAGTAACTCCGAGATATAATTTAATTGCTTGATCTAGATCTGGATTGAATTCTTCTAATTTTCCATCGTTGAATCATGTGAATGCCACGTGAATTATAACGACATTTTATTGAATCATGTGAATAGCACGTGAACCGTAGAGGCATATGTACCAAATGTAGATATTTTGATGCACCTTATTTTTCCACTAACATAAAAATCCGTGATAGTTTAGTGGCTAGAATTACCGCTTGTCGCGTGGTAGACCGGGGTTCAATTCCCCGTCGCGGAGTTTCTTTTTTTTTCTTGCATAATTATTCACCGGAGATGTTCGAAAGTACATAAATTTTCAAATTGAAAGATCGTACATTATTTTGATATTAGAAAGTATTAACTAAGTTCAAACAACTAATGCTTCTCTTAATGCCAATTGTAAATAATAAATGTTTTTTTCTAATTAATGAAGCTTACAAAAGATAAAATTAGACGGCACTTGATTCCCCATCAATAAATGAATCGACCTTATTTTAAATAGCCAGTAAATATTAATTGAATAAATAGAATATTTGCATACTTCATAAAACAAGAACAATTCAAAAAAAAACAACAACAATTAAACTAAACTAAACAAAATGAAATGAAATGAAAACAAACAAACAAATACAAAAATTACAAAGTAAAACACACCATACTATATATAATAGGTGTAAATTTCAAAAGGTGGATTTTCATTAGATAAGCTAAATTTTTAATCCGCATTTAAAAGGTCATCTAAATCTGTGTTTGATGAATTATCTTCGTTGTAGCGATATGAATAATATTGATCATTTTTATGATTTATAGATAAGTTTTCAACAGAAGACGACATGGTTGAAATTGATTTTTTTTTATGAAGAGAACTTATACCATTTTTAGCTAACGTGTTAAAAGAAGACATTGAAGTAGAGTTTTCCAAGCTGCTATCTTTCAGTCCGAAATTGGTCTTGTATGATGCAGGAGTTGTCGGGGCAGACTCTGAAAAAAAATTTAAGCTTATAGGTGAGAAGTTGTAATTTTCCGAACGAGAAGCTGTTGTGTAAGCTGCTTGTGAAGGTTTTGGATAATTTTTGTGAATCTCTTGCATGTACAGTGGTTCATATGATCTGTTTGCAAAAATATTCTTTCTGAGAAATGATGATTTTTCTAATGAAAGAGATTTTTTTCTTCTTGGATTACGCAGGTCTGAATGAGAAGCTTGTTGGATAAAGTTGTCGACTTCCAGGACACCAATTTGTTGATCCAGTAATTCTTCACAATTCGTAGTATTTTTTTTTGGTGAGTTTCTACTGCTGCCATTTCGCAGCAGCAGCAGAACAAAAACATCAGACCTTTTTCTCAATGAAGAAAATGGTTTTGATTTTCTTAAGGAGTTCGAGCTACCTGCTGTTAATCCTGAAAAACTACTTTTCAAAGGAGAAGACGAACTTATTTTATCATCACTAGATTGGTGAAACGAAAATACATCTTTTTTAAATTCACTACTTCTAGAAGGGCTTAAAGTCCTGATGTTATTTTCATCGTTATCGGCAAACTCGCTACTATTTCTGGTATCCAAATTTAACCTACTTAGGGAAATACTACTTTTTCTTTTTGATGATTCCAAGTCTTCCACTTGTTGGGATAATGATGACTTACTGGCTTTTCTGGAAACATTACTTATGCTGTTCAACTGAGTTGATGATGTAGAAGTTGACGGTTTTCTTGTAGATACAGCCAATGATTTTTTTCGTTTGAATGTGTTGGAGTTTGAACTAGGTTTGCTTCTTAAAGTATCCAGCTTGCTGTTTATGCTATTCTTTGAAGATGGTGCATTCGTTGAAGTAAGAAAGCTTTTCATTTTAGTGTACTTATCTATGATTTTATTGGCGCTCTCATCACTATTAGAAGCAGAGTTCGAATACGGCTTCGATAATGAACTGCTCGCAGTATGCTGTGAACTCGCAGGCATCAAAAAATGATTAAGACTTATGGCTGGAGACAGATCTTGTGAAATATTTTTGGTGATTATGGGATTGATTTCAACTTGGTCTTGTTTTTCAGCGTGATGAGAAGATAAAAGTTTATCAATGGCACAATTTGCTGATGTGTTTGCTGAATCCGAAGTTTGACTATGTTTTTCAGCATCAAGGTCTGATTTATCGGCTTTTATAGCTGGTTCTAAATTTGAATTTTCATTTTCATCATCTAAATTTTCAGTCTCAACTTTCTCACCTTTTATTGAAATAGTTTCATCTCTGTTTCCAATTTCATTTTCCTCTTCTTTATTATTTTCACAATCTTTTATACTTTCACTGTTATATTCATTGGCAACTGGATATTGAGCTTGATCCTTAACTTTTTCGATAGGGTTTTCATTGTGTTTCAACAACGAAATTTCTTCAGAGCCATCGCTGTCTTTGTCAATGATACTGGAAACTTCCAACTGCAAATCGGTCGTTTCAATAGCTGATTTATTAGAAGCAGTAGTTTCTGGAGTTTTTGAAGTAAAAGATAGCTGCTCTTCCAGGCGGATGGACGAGCTATCAAAAAAAAGACTTTTTTTAGATTTTAGATTAGTGGAAGTTGCTATTGAGGTCAAAATTTCGCCGCTATCAGAAAAGAATTCGTCCTCTCCATCATCCAAATTTTCATCATCTGAATACTTCGAGCCGATAACCGTGATATTCTTTGGTGTTCCAAAAAAGTCATCCAACAGGTCATTTCTTTTTAGAAAGATATCATTGGACTGGGCGTTTCTTTTTCTTATTGATGACGCAAGACAAGCAACAGGGCCAGGAGATGAGGGCGGGGACTGCTGCACAGACATTAAAAAGGTTGATAGGATGGAATATGGAAATTAAACGATATCTTGACAGTTTCTGGTCATAATATTCAAATGATATTCAGAAAGACTATTTTTTTTTCTTGGTTTGAGAGAAAAAAAGAATCCAACGACACGATTTTGATGGGTATACGGCAATACTTTGCTGTCTATAAGAGGGGGGGGGGGGGAAAGGAAAACCTATTCGGAAAATCAAAGCTTGCTACCAGGCAAACAGGGAAAAGGAATGGGCAAGTAAAACGTGGATATGGGATGCTAGTGGATGCAATATATCGAAAGAGCAAATCGTTAGAAGTTCAAACAATAATAGATGCTTGGGAGAAATACCAACTGCGGATCAATAATCGAGAAAAATACGGAGAGTACTTGGTTGACAAACTCTTGAGATGGATTATTTATAGTTTGGATAAAGCACTAAAAGCGATTTCGACCGAAAAACACATCGAAGAATCAGCTACTGATTTAAGCATGATGATCAAGAAAATGACAACTGTAGGAGAAAAATTTAATCAATTTTTTGGTCAACTATACCGTTTCAAATATGCAGAATAACTACGAAAAAAAAAAACGCTTTCACTGAACAAGGGGTAAAATCACAAAGGAGATGGACAGAAAATGCCAAATCTGGATAGTTAACTTTGTTCTAGAGTGCATGTACGGGCTTATTTTAGCTTCTGGTATGTACATCTGGAAAACGCAAACGCTCATACCAAAAAAAAAGAAAAAAAAAAGCGGAAGGAATATTATGTGATACAATTAAATTTACCATGAACTCCGTGATCCGAGTATCTGACGCACGTGAGATGCATGTGAAACAATTTTGTAATGTAAGGATGCATGAAGCACGTGATAGTCACATTTTTTCTTGTAAATTCAGAAGGACTAACAGACAACCACAAACCAAAGGTCAACCAGCCCAATTAATATCGAAAATCTTCCTCTTTTAATCGAAAACTTTTTAAATGGATAATAAGGCTTACAGCATACATTGTAGAAAGAAAAGCAAAATCAACGAAGTTTGAACTTGTGCAAGTATGCTCTCAAAGATGTATGCAAAAACTCCGATGTGGTGGAGAATTTTCTTGGAATTTCTTTGTGAAATGGGCACAGGACAACAAGAAACACTAAAATAAGATCTGAAAAGTCAATTGTTAACTAGAAGAATCGGAACAAACCACGATGCATATAATTTCCAGAACTGCTTTCAAACAGATGAATATTAAAGGATATTTTTCAGAAAATAGTATTAATATGCCTATTTTGGACAAATATGTCTTTCTTTTTTATTCTAATTTTTCAGTTACTATTTTTATTTTTTTTGAGTTTCTTTTATTTTTTTTTTTTATTTTTTTCATTTTTTAGAGTTTCTTTTAGAGTTTTTGAAATTTTTCACAGAATTATTAGCTTTATCCTTTGATAATTCTGGCAAACAAAGCCACGAACTTTCCGATGAATTGACGATGGCATGCCATAAAGGGGGAGCGCGCTAAACAAACATGGGTAACAAATGAAATGCCACAAGCAGTTACAAACAAACAACAGGTGATTAGACAGCACCTAAGATAGCCTCACGTCTACAGGCAGAAAGTAGGATGATTGATGTGAGCTAACAGACAAGCTACCGACTGTTTTGTACGCTAAAAACGATGCCTCTGCACTGTTTGTTTCTGAGCACTATTATTCTTTCTGATCCGGAACATCTTTTTTTATAGTTGATACTTTATTTCTCAATGCCAATCTTTTTTCAGCGCCAATCTTTTTTCAGCGCCAATCTTTTTTTCAACGCCAATCTTTTTTTCAGCGCCAATCCATTTTCAATTCTAATCATTTTCACTAGAAAACCTTTACTTCTGTTTCTCACTTAGTGTTTTTTGTTTTACCTGTTTTTGCTCTTCTACTTGGTTTTTCAGTACGTCAATTCAGACACTGGCACCTGGGTTGGCTAGTATCTCTATTTGTGTGCACTTACTTTTTTTTAGTCAGTGAACTGAGACTGCGCTGTGCGCGGACACGCGCTAGACATCGCCTAAACGCAATCATGGATCAAAACCACAAAACCAGCCCACGGAGAACACCTTCTGGAAAGCGCGTCGAAGTAATTTTACGGAAAGCGTCTTGGAATACTAAAAGGAAATCAATTGATCGGGTTAAAAAAACTAAAGCACGAACTGCCAACACTAAAGCCAAGTGCAGCCAGCCAACTTGCACATTGGAACGCAAAAAGAAACCACAAACCTGGCCAGGACACAGAAACGAAGAATACCGACGGAGAAAAATACTGTTAGCTGGCGGGCTCCAGTGAGACTTCAACAGGGCAGGCTACTCCGCAACTGAGCCCTGAGCCGGATGCCAATTATCCCCAAAACATGTCTAGCTGACCTACGTTCATGCACGTACGCATATTGACCAGTTCAAAATAGAACCCTGTGCACACGCGTTGGTCTTAACTTACGTTCTGCAGTAAAAAATTTATGTTTGTACATACCGGACCAAACATATAGCTACTGCGACATCAAATGAGCTGAGCACAGTTTAGCATAAGTGTGCCTATTACTGTTAACCGCGCGCGGATCAGCACTAACTCCTTTTTGTGCGTTTTTCTTTTTTTTTTTTTTTTGTTTTCACTCTTTCGGTGTGTCGTCCGTCATATCGCCAGCCTGCGCGGTGGCGGGAGCAGGAAACAGTCGCCTGTTGCTTGTCAGGCGGCTTCTTAAGCTGCTGGGCCCTAGTTCCCTATCTGGCTTCTACTATTTTTTCTTTTCTTTTTTTTTTCCCCCATTACGCTTTTTGATCGGATGTCTTGCGATTGGAAACAGCCGCTCTCGTCGTCCCACTACGGGTAGTGCGTCCATGGCAGATCCCCAAATAATGCATGTTCGCATCATATCATCTAATAATAATGCATAAAGGCCTAAAAAACCTGACTGTTGCGTCTAGAACGCTTTACTGAAAATTTTCAACTCTCTAAATATTTTTTCTCTTTCTATCGAGTCCTAAAAGCATTTTCAATGCTACTCACCAGAAATAGTAGTACAAATAAAAAATAATAATAAAAAATAAAAATAAAAAGTAAAAAGAAAGTATAATGTTGGCTGTTGTCCTGCGTACCGGTCTTGGATCGCATATATAGTTGTTTCTATTTTATGAATTAGTACAAACAAACCCAATATAGCGTAGCAGCATTGCATACAGAGCGCTATATATTTAATTAAGCAGAAAAAAAAGGTTCATTTGAGTTCAAAAACCCGATCTGTGTATCTCTTACTTACGCGAATATCCTATCTGCCTGTATTTATGTTGTACTTATATATATGGATCCATATCCACTTGATCGTTGCCCAAATGAAATTAGTATTCTAATCCTTTTCGATTTTGGTTTTGTTCTGATTCATTCTGGTTTTCTGATTCATTCTGGTTTTCTGATTTGTTCTGGTTTTCTGATTTATTCTGGTTTTCTGATTTATTCTGGTTTTCTGATTTGTTCTGGTTTTCTGATTTATTCTGGTTTTCTGATTTGTTCTGGTTTTCTGATTCATTCTGATTCATTCTGGTTTTCTGATTCATTCTGGTTTTCTGATTTGTTCTGGTTTTCTGATTCGCTCTGGTTTTTGAATTTTATTCTGAACTGCTTTTCTGATTGTTTTTTTTTAACTGATCCCTGATTGTTTCTTGATCTCTCCTTGTCTCTGACCCCACCTTTCCTTTTCTTACCAGCTGTCCATGCCTTTTACCTTTTCTCCTTTGGAGTCCTCCCAATTGAGGGCACACGACGCAGTTATCAGCGAATACTTTTCTTCTCCTAGCACCTCCTGCAATTCAACCCAGCTCAACGTCAGCAAGCTGCTCATCCTCTCACAGCCTCAGTTCGTAACAAATATTCACAGACGTCCACTTCTAGACTTTCTTTTCAAGGTTGCCCTCAGAACCAAGGTATATCCTACGAACTTCCATCACGCAGTTTATCTTTTTGATCTTTACTGCTCCTCCAGGGTCATCTTGCTTGATCAAGTGCAGCTTGTGGCTTGCACCTGTCTTTGGTTAGCCTGCAAATATCAGGGCGGTGCAAACCATATCGTCAATAGCATCCACTACACCATTCCTAACAGAGAAGTCTCCAAGAGAAGCAGAATTCCAAGACTCACCGAATTCATCCAATTATGCGGTCCTCAATGCGGTTATTCGGAAAAAATGTTTATATCTTCCGAGTTTAACATCTTGAAAACGTTAAACTGGTCCTTGAATCACGCAAATGATTTGTCTCCTTTTATATTTCTTGATGCGTCAGAATTCATGATTGGTTTCGAGGATCGTAATATCAACGATCAAGATCCAAAAGATGCTGCCTATTCGGATATGAGAACTCTTTTCCACATCAAAAGATTTATCATCGACTTGACTACCTACAATCTAGATTTGTGCTCGCAGGTTCGCCCTGAGTTGCTTGCAAAGGCTATTTCGAAACTACTCTGTATCCTAATTCTCAACGATGATGGCTCTAATGATGTGTCTTCCAACTACCATTCCATGCATTTAAATACCCTTGAATCCATTCTTTCTATCTACAACACTATCAATGACTCATCTGATTCAAGCAGCATCAACGAAATTGTGAATTCTCTTATCTACGAAGCTGCCAATGCTTCACCAGCAATTATTTCGCATTATCTGTCATCCACTAGTTCGAAAATTAACACTTCCATCAATAAGCTTCACGAAGCTTGTGTTTCTCACATGTTGGCAATTAATGAAGAACAAAAAGAAAGACAATTAAACGAACAATACGCATCCACAATGCTTCTGGAGCCAATTACTCCGCCTAGCTCAAAACATTGTACCACTGGTCATGAAGCCTTTGTTGCTTTAGGTTCCAGAGAAACCAGTGCAGTCTCTGTCAATATGGGAAACATTACCTCTACAATGGGTTCAGCAAGTACCATAACACCATCTTCTACAATGTCTACTATGCGTATCAATGGCGATGATTATGAACAAGAAGCTGGGAGCCAAAGCACAAACACAAGCTCTACAAGCATTGACGATATACATCATCACCAAAAGATAATTGTCAGTATAAAGGGAGCTAAAGATGAAGAAATAGAAGGAAATATTGATATTGTATCCGTGATTGAAAAAGATCAGGATATTACTATTGTCAACGACGACCAGAGTAGTGGGCTGTTTTATGAAAAATGTTATTATGAACAGCAGTTGGAGACATTGCACAATTTCCAAAAACAGTTACAACTTCAGCAGACTACAGATTACACAAATAGTAGTTTCTATAATAATGGAAACAGTGTTATCGAAAACCAGAAGTCTGATAATTTTGAAGGTGCATCAAAGCCTTTTATCAAGAGATACAAGAGCAGTCTTGGGAAAATCAAGCTGTTTTTCTGAACATAGAAAAACGCAAGCTACATCAGTGCATGAACTTATAAATCCAATATACCGTGCGATATAGTGCTTGCGTTTTTTGTTCACCAATAAGGAATCAAGACATGTTTGCTAATTATGTCAGACTCCTTTTTATTATATTATATTTACATGATTTTTATTAATCATTTAGCATTAACATTTGAATTTTTTATTTGCATTTCCTTCTTGTTTTTATTTTGTCTCATTCTATATTATATTTTTGATTCATTTATTGTATAAATAATATATCTTGTTTCATATTTTCTTTTGATAATTTCTACTTAATCTTGTTGCTGACCAGGTTTGTGTTATACCTACTTTTTACAAAAACAGGAGTGCAGGAAAAAGAAAGAGATGCGAAACTGAGCCGTCATGTCAAACTTAATCAAAAAGATTCCTAATTAGGAAGCCTCTGCAGGCATGATTTAATTTTTTTTTTTGGAAAAAAACGGTAAAAAAAAACGTATCTTTTTTGCGCACTCTCAAAATTATTCCAACTTTTTTATTCCAACGTACATGCTAGCAAACATTGCAATGGCCGGCCAACCAACCTATCGTCGTTACCTATTGTCGTAGATAATATGGCAATTCAAAATGGCAAAAGCCAATGCTTGAATATATGTTGCATGCCGATTTCTTTTAGGTTGCTTAGACAGGTATTATAAATTTTTAATAATTGGCTTGTAATATTCTTGTATTTTGACAGAAGTCGTATCTAACATTAACAAAGCTTTAACAACCAACTGAAAATGCTACTTTTTAGCGGTTAGGCTTACATCTGTTTTTGCTTGCCGAGGATTTTTTTTCCAATTCGTTCAAGTTGTTATTTCTTATTTCTAGCCGTTTTTGGTAAAAAGAGTTACTATTTTGGTTTCACTAGAAGGATAAAACAAAACTTTAAATAAAAAACCAAATGTGTACAGGCTGCAGTAATTGTCTGGTAGATCGACATGTACATACAAAAAAAACATTGGTAAGCTGATAATACAAATGATAGGCTATTATTCATCTGACCGTTTAATGTTAGCAGTAGAAGTTCGTTTCATTTATTTCAATATTTTATATACATACCCTATTTCCCGATTTGGAAAAAGGAAAATCTATAATGTTTTGAACCCTAGAAAAGGATTTCACTGCACATCTATTGCCACGAAGCACATAGATGGTATTGTCTGTTTGATCGGCAACTCGTATATCCCTGACTACCAGTCTGGTTATTTTCCTGAACATAAACGTTGACTATTACATCGTCTGCGGCTGCTCTCATTCGTTTATCTCATTATCATCCGTTCCGTTTTATAACTCGACTCGTTCCTTAATTTATTATTGAAAAATATTTAGTTTGGGATAATTTTTTTTATTACTATATCATATGTTATAGTCATAAAATATTTTATGACATTATATGTTTGACTTATTCACTATAGTTTTCGGCTGTCTGTTTTTCTTTTTTCCAGGTGTAGTTCTAACCAATAGGAAAAAAAAAGAGTCAAGTGGAATCACGTCAAGAAAACAATACCGTGCACGTGAGGTTGCAAACCCTTAAAAACACTTGATTACAAAGTTTGAAAATGGAAGACTAAGTTGAAGTCGTAGAACCTAGCTAGAACCCAAGAGACAATATTGTGGACAATCATATGCCATACCATATTGTGTGAGCTTTAAGTGGGCGACTCACAACTGCTGATTCACTGTTGATATGAAAAATGCGTGTTTTGAGAAGAACAAATCTTTTGATGAAACTGCAAAAATCATGTGACATGGAATGTGCCATAGTTATGGGATTCACTCAGAGTTTCCTAAAGTTACAAATATCGCTTTACTAATATATATATACATTTATTCTACTTTTGGATCTTCTTTTGTTTTTTTTAATTATTTATAGAATAGTTACCAACAGCTGCTGGAAAGCATTCAACACACGGCATATTCTTAAATAGCAGACACTTCACCTCCTTGAGTAACTTGTCCTAAAAGGCTTATTTTTGGTACCAAATATCGAAGTCTTCATGTATATATTTTCAAACATTTACACTCAAAATGATTGAAATAATAAGGTAGGGAGCAAACTCCTAAAGATATATACATAACTACTCAAAACAGCAAAAAAATATCGTCAGTCTTTTTCTTATGACATTAAGCTATGAAAAAATACAAAGAATAGTACTTAAGGCTCTTTTTCGGAAAAAAAATGTTCTCACGAGAGATTATGAAGTCAGGGGTAACAGCTATTTGCATATACTTATTGTTTTTGGGTTATCTTCCTTTTTTCACCTTTATTTCTGTATTTTTAATTCAATTATTATATTCTCGAACTTAGATAAATAAGCCCTAATGATAGCTTTTAATTTATCCTTTAAAGACAGCAAACCTTAATTTATATATAAAGGCAAAATTATACAAATTATTTCTGAGCAATTTTAAGCGCTGTTACATTGATGAACTCAAACTATTTGAATTAAGGTTTGATAGACTCTGTGTTTCAGTTAAATTTTGTTATCGAAAATTTGATGACATTAGTTCCTCACTTTGGAGCTAATGTTCATGATTTTTTAATCAAAAAGAGACAATTGCAATTTAATTATAAAACACCTGTAATACCCAAAATAAACATTTTATTCCCCCTCTTTTTTTTTTTTACTAATTTTCGTTATTATTTTTGAGGTTAAAGCTAATAAATCTGAAGAGGCATTTTATTTTAAGATATCTTCACCGCTGCAAACTAGAAACTTCAAAATGAGTCAAAGATCATTTATCCCACCACCAACAACTTCAAGTGGCTCGGTTTTTACTTTTTCAGGTAAATAAAAAACTATGAAATATGTATAAGAGTAAAGCAAATTAGATTAGATTGGTTACTAACAGACAAACATCACTTCCTATTAATATAGAGAACAATCAAGTTGCTGTGATTCAACCTGAGATTATTCAACAATATTTTTCGGTTACAGAAACTTTGCAAAAGGAAATAGTTGAAACTAGAAATAAAATCTGCGATATTGTTCATAATTCCAAAAATAAAAAGGAGAATACCGCACAAACTCCTTTGCTAATAATTACGGGTCCCGAATATATAACTGATGAAAAGCAAGCAGTACTTTGTTCCAAATGGTTAAACAATCTTAACTCAAATAAGAATTATCAGTATAAATGCGTGAAAATAGCAATGAGAACGAATCTTTACAAAATCTCTTATCCTTCTACTAATGATATGAAAAATAAAAAAGATGTTTTTTCTGAATCTTTCAAAAAAGTAAAGTCTCGACAATCGTTTCTGGTTTCCAATGGGCTAACCAAATGCAGAAACTTGTTGGTGAAGATCGTGAATAATCATGTTCCAATAGTTGGACAGATCACTGACAATATAACCCCTCAATATTTTGCTGACTTATATTCATTATCTTTTTTATCTGCTTCTCTCTTGGAATCCCAAATTCATAGAGAATTAGTTTCCGGAATGTCTTATCCGATTGGCTTACAGACTTCTTTGAATGAAAAAAATGATTTTATAAACTGTCAAATTAAGAAAACTTTATTAAAAGACACCATTATGGCATGTGCAAATAAGCATAGATTTCTTTCAGTTACAAAGCAAGGTCATATTGCAGTAGTAGAAACAACAGGTAATAACGATTCATTCATAATATTAAAAATCAGTAATATTATTGATTTAGGCGAAAAAAATTTCCAGGAGATATTGAATAACTTAATTGATGAAACCTTGAATAGACCCATCTTATTTGAATTGGGCTCTATAGATAACTCTATTATGTTTGAAACAACAAAAAATTTGATCAAGTTTTTGTTGACGAATAATGCTGACAATAAAATCCAAACACTCGGATTTATTATAGATAGTGGAGTCTATTACAATTCAAGTTTGGAAAGCGATGAAGTTAAAAAACTCAATTTGAAAGACAATAAACAGTATCAGCAAATAAGTATTTTTGTCAATAAAATTCTATCCAGACGAGCGAAAGATAAACTAAAAAATTCACGCCAAACTGATCCAAGTTTACTAAACTTTAAAAAAATATTTAAAAACTTTGATTACTCGGAAATGCAAAAAATAATAAAATTAGGAACAGAACATGCTAACGAAAGCAGCGATGAAGAAAGCGATTCGGACGATGCTAATAACGAATACTATGATGAGTATCAAAATCAAAAAAATAATATTGTTCAAGCAAATGATAAGCGATTTAACTCTTCTTATAATTTTAAAAGTAGAAAAGCGAAAGACAGAAAGCTTTTTAAGTTTTTTTTTCAAGCCTGCAAAGAAAATCCAAAAAATGATATCAGGAATCAAGAAGATAAAATTGTCAAACAAAAGTGGGATAATTCTCGTCATAATTGGGATCAAACAAACAAGGCAAATCTAGAATTTTTTCAAAGAATATTAGGAACTGAGCAGTTCGACAAACTTTTTTTTCATGCTGATTTTTCAGAAAATAAGGATGAATTTGCTATTGTGGATAAAAAAAACAAATTTGGAAAGCAAGTAGGGCCGAGGGAGTCGTCATTAACTCCGTTGCAAGAAAGCTCAACAATGATCTCCGTATCAACGCATTTTAGAAATGTAAATAGCACAGCAATTATTCAAAATCGTAACTCAGATTCTGAAACAACAAAATCTGAAGCCAATACTCAATTAAATGAGATGATTTATGAATCACGTTCAGAAAAAAGCAAAAGCTTCGGTGGACAAGAAGATCTGAAAAAATTCAACGGAAATACAAAAATCATTAATTCTGAAAATGAAGTGCATAAAAATCAAATTTTTGCAAATGAGTTAATCAAATACATAAATCGCTTACAAGAAAAGTTAAATCAACATAATGATATTGAACCCCCTTTGAAATAAATAATTTATAAAAAACCTATGTAAAAAAAATAAAATCAATTGAAATAAAAATATTATTTAAATATCAAAAACAAAACAAATTAAAACAAAACAAAACAAAACAAAACATTATATTAAAAGATTACTTTCTTTCTTGGAGACTGAAAAATCGACTCCTTTGCGAACCAAAGGACTATTCAAGAGTTTCAAGTTAACATCTGAAGTGGAAACACTCAAAGGTTTGACATTATTGTCATCAAGTTCAAAATTGCTTCCTACGCTGGTGCGACTAGTTCTTGTGGATTTTTTTAAATCACTGTCATTTTCTTTTTCATCATCTTCATCATCATCATCATCATCACAATAGTATCCTCCAGCAAGCTTTTCATTCTGATAATTGACATCATTATCAAGTTGATAATACCAATATTCCAGTTCTCTAAGATCATCTTCTTCGTCTTCTGAAAAATCAAGCGAAGCATCATGAAGAGATACAACATCATCATCAGAGGAATCTGTATTATCTTCTTCTTCACCGGATTCTTCATAGTGTGGATCATGTTTTTTATGATGAGAAACTGAAGAAATTGTATTACTTTTCACGGATTCCACATCATCTTCATCAGAAAGAATGTCATTTGTTGTATTCTGGGTAAGAAAGGCTTTCTCAGTTGATGAACTGCCTAATTGAGGCGATGAGAGCTCTGAATAAGATGAGCTAGATGAAGATGAAGATGAATGTCCAAATTGAATTATGTTGTCGATATCTTCCAACTTAACGACATTATTATGCAGTAAGTTAAAGTGTGCATGGTAATTAGTTTTCTTTCTTTCTGATTTCTTTTTTAACAGTGAGTCGGACGGAGATATTTCCATTACAACATTGGAACTTGAAGGGACTCTTTGAGTCTGCTGATGGATTTGTGGCTGAATAATCTGTGACAGAGATAAGGAGCGAGAATCCAATGATGTTGGTGAGCTAATATAGAATGAAGTTGATTGTTTCTTTTTCTCAGACGATTTGGAACCAACTTTTTGCTTTTTGTCTAACATAGGATGTGTATTCACTAATGAATCATTGTAATTATTAGTTATAACTACTTCTCTTTTCTTTTTCTTTTTCAAAATTTGCTCTTTTTCTACTGGATAAAACCAATCCATTTCTGCATCATAACTGTACATATTCCAGTCAACACCATAAGGCTTGGGTTCTAAAACGTAAACCGAATGTAAAGGAACATCTAGTTCTGTGATGTATTCAGTATCCAAATTCATGAAATATGAAAGTAAAACTCTAGCAACCACTTTATGTGTGATTAATAATACATGATCTTCTAATCTTTCTAATTCAACAATTAATGGTCGGAGTCTATTAATTACATCTAAATATGACTCCCCTCCGGGGAATCTGTAAAGTAATTTCCGACGAGATGTGTGAGCATCACTTGTTGAGTCATGATAAATTTGCTGATAATTAGCAAAATCTGATTTAAATCGATCATTGAATTTCTGAAGTGTAAAGCCGTTAACTTTACCGTGAGATAATTCATTCAACATTTTAAGCTGCTTGATGTTGAAATCTGCATCATTAAAGAAATTTGAAGTTTGCACAGTTTGTGATAACATACTAGTCCATACTGAGAAATGTAATTCTGGAATAACTTTTGTTTTTTTCTTAGGTTCAAGAATTTTATTTTCTCCAGATGAATTTTCATCAATTTCATTTTCGTCATCGATGGCATCATTAATATAGTGTTTTTGTAATTGGTTCAAGCGAAACTCTTTTTTTTTGTAATTCATAAATTTTGCTAGACATTTGGAATATTTCAAACCTAAAGGAGTCAACCTCGATCCTTTTTTTGAATAACCCAATTTACCTTCCAAGTTATCATATGTTTGACCATGTCGAGCAATCCAAATTTGCCTTTCATTTAAATTGAAGTTCAACATGAAAAAAACCACCTGTGAGCTTAAAAAACCCGAGATGTTGTAAGATGTAATCTTCTTACCAGCGTTAATAATTTTGATATATTGTAGGTTTTCACCAATAGAATCGTAGTATTCTTCCTCGACGTCATCAAGAGTTTCATAAGCTTTTTCATAATTTACTAAACGGTTCTTGAAATCTTTTATAGCGATTTTTGGATCTTTATCTTTGTAGTCGGGACCACTCAATTTTAAACGGATATTTCTCTGAATCATCTGCTGATCAGTGCAGATACTCTCCAAAAAAAGTATTTTTAAGTCGTGTGGAGTTTTTTTACGAATTGCTTCAATTATATGTCTACGGCGAAGTTTGGTAGTATTTGTTGCGTCGAAAATACCAACTGTACCATCTTCTTTTGTAAGATAGTTGATTAATTGGTCTAAGGTATCCATAGCCCAAACTTCTCTGATCATCAAATTTTCAGAGTTTTTAGGATCAAAGAAATTTGCATCGTGCTCGCTGCTTTCTGGGATATTAGTGGAAACGTTCTCTTCATTCATGATTATTGGTGCTGGAGCTGGCCCCTTATTTTCTTTAGATAATCTTCTTGTGTTTCCCACGTTGAATATTTTTGTGTTGTATTGCAACCAATTCAAGTACTTTGTAATCTTTTTCGTAAGATACGATTTTCCACGAGCAGGCAAACCCACCATGACAATGACTAACTTAGAGTTTATGTCGTCATTGATCAAGCCGTTGGGGCTTATCTTCGAAGTCGTTTGACCTGGAACGTCTATGGAGGATTTAGAGTGGGAGAAGGATCTGCTGGAGAAGGCAGAGGTGTGCAATGGATGGGATCCAGTGGTGGGCGACTGGTATTTGTTGTCCATTCTGCTCTCCATCGAGTAATTCTCCAAACACTGAAAGGAATGAAGTTTAGTATCCTGCTGAACAGCAGAGAGGATCTTGCTGATGATGGAGTCTAAGTCCTGTTCGGAGGGATGCAGATTGCCGGGGCTCCGCTGAGCGGGCTGTGAGAGGCTTTGCTGGACAGTGGGTGAGGTCTGCAGCATTTTGTGGTTGCTGCTGTGTTTGAGTATTGGGAGGGGAAAGGAAGGAAAGAATTTCTGCTTGTAGTGATCAAACTGGCTGAATGGGGATCCTAGAGGACTCTGCGACGATTTGGAGGCAATAGGGGATTATTGAACGGTATTGTTTCAGATAATCTTGCAATCTCACAGAACTATTGCAGACTCTAGTGGCAGTTATATGTCTATTGTGTACTGACTGGATTGTCTATTCCTGTATCTGGTTTGTATCGGCGCGTATTTCTTTGGAGTACCAATGGTTGAGGTGAAAGTTGTTTAGATACAAACGCGGCTAATATCACTGAAATCAACGAAAATATAACTAGCTGCAATAACACAAACACAGACGCTGATACTGGCTGGCTCAGATGTAATATTTTCTGGCAGAATTAGTGGCTAATGTGGATCAAAAACAAAACCGTTGGCTATTGGTGTAGTTGGAAATGAAATAGGAACAATATTAGTACAATAATATATATATATATATATATATATATTTAAATATATATTAGTGTAGGCATAAAAAATAATGTGTATCGCTGCTATCTGTGTGTGATCTCCCTGGAATTTACTCCTCGCCGTCCCTCCAACCCCCTCAAGATCCCCAGTCCTAGGCAAGCGCTTCGCTGGGGCTCCGGCCCATTTGTCAAAGCGGGACTTTTAAACAAAAAAGAAACAGTCAACCCGCTTGAAAAAAACTTCAATCCTGCTAAACAGATAATAAATCAACAAAATTACACAAAAAAAATCTTAGAATTAGTCACTCGCAGCTCTAAGGAAAAAAAACTATGGAAATTAGCGAAAAAGAAATAGTCATCACAAAAAAAAAGCTAATTGTTTGACAGTGGCCCCGATGCTCCGGAGAATTTTAACACAGTAAGACTGACTTCTCTGCGGAGAAGCGGTCCGCCAGACCCAAAAAGAAAAGTCCAGTGTGAAAATTGGAAAAAAAAAAAAGCAAATAAGGGAAACAAAAAAAAAACCACAAAAAGAAAGAAACCTGCCTGCGTGCGCAAATAGCGGCTGGTGATGGCTCGGAGTAGTGGTGAATCCCTTGCTTTTTTCCCTAAATAGCCTAAACTCCACTCGGACAGAACACAAAATGAATAACTGAAGATAAGTATTTTTCCGACCCACTTTTCCATCTTCTTTTTTGATCACGTGCATTTGCAAGTTCTTGTCTTTTTGCAACCCTCTAGCCATGTGACATAATATTAAATCACGTGCCAATGGTTCTTTTATTACATTTATCTTTCGTTTACCTTATCCCATGCAAACCATCTGGACAGTCTGCGGGTTTTGACGTCGCGGTTTTGAATGACGTCCGGGCGTTGGTCCAGATACGCATTCTAACCTCTACACATCTACACGCAGTGCTCATATAAATAAATCTGAATTCATTAATACCTCTATGTCAACCAGTAACATATATTACTTCTTGCGGTCCTTCTTCCGAAGCAGAAGCTTCAATCCAGCCAATCCACTTCTCAATGCCTTCATTTCGCTGTTATCGTTTCCTGCTCCGCCCAACTTCAAGCTCACTCCGCTCAAGTGCCGTTTGTGTGTCTTGTGGCTCAATCGGTTTGTTGTAGATGTCTCAGAGTTCACCATGCTAGAGCTTGCCAGCCGCTCCATAGTAGGTCTTTTTTGAGCACTCTGGCTGTTGGGATCCTCGATGGTTTCCCCTTTCTCGTTGCTATGTGTTATTATTGGAATACAGGTCATCGAGCTTTCTGTTGGCTGTTTTGCTCCGATCGAATGGAACACAGGATCCATGTTTTCGCTATTGTCCTGGATCCCGCTATTCAACATCTTCAGCGGTACAGGCATTCCACTAGTACCTCTTGCAGCTTGCGTTCCGCCAGACTCATTTACCGAGCCCTTTTTCGAATCTAATGTGTGTAGAACATTAGGTGACGACGTAGTAAACCTCATCTTTGGACGCAAGCCTGATAATAGCATCCCACTTCCATTTGCGCCAAGCTTATACATCTTGTTGGCCCCCGGAATATTTGTACTCGTCTTGCTTCCGCTGAGTAGGTTGAGAGTGCTTCCGCTGCCAAATAACTCTGAAGATGGCAGCCCGGGCAAAGTGCTTTCATTGTTATTCGCATTGTTATTGGATTCCTTTTCTTCAAAATAGTATGGTGATGCCGGCATTCCTCCATCTGTACCAGTATTCGCAGAATCATCTGTCAGTATAACTATATCTGGAGCTATACCAGTCATGAATGCATCGCTTGTATCGTATTTCCCATCCATGCTTAAATCTTCGGCATTATTGCCGTATGGGTTGAGCAACTGCTGTTTAACTTCATCGTTATCGACCATATTATTATTATTATTATTATCAGTGTTGTTGATGTTGTTGCCCCCTTTGAACATGTTGAAACTGTTGTTGTTATTATTGCTACTACTGGTATCACTGCTGTTTCCATCAAAGTTAATATAGGTATTGTTATCCTCATTATTGATCAAATTCTCATTCAGTCTATTATTTTTATTGTTAGCTTTCAGTTGTTCTCCTTCTTCCTGTTCTTTTTCCATTTGCTTTTTCAACTCATCTGCTTCTTTTGCTTTTTTCTCTTCGCGTTTCTTTTTTAGGTACATTCTTTCTATGTGCATCGCTCTTTCATAACAAGTATCATATTGGAACATCAGCTTGAGATACTTATACCACATAAGTATTTCTTTTTGGTCATCTAGTTTGAATGTAATTTTGATTACTTCATTTCCGTTATTTCCAACTCCAGTCGATAAATTTCCCGCTTCAAGAGAAGAAACTCCAGCTATAGGTTGATTTCCCCCTGGAGTTCTGGATCCGCTTGAATTTCCCATCATTCCACTTCCTGGACTTCTGCCATCCAGTCCTGGTGATGCAAATTCAAAATAATTATTTCCATCATTTGAGGTTGAAATTGCTTCTTCCGCTACATTCAAAGGTTCATCAATAACGGATTCTGCTACGGTCTCAACCCCTTTAACTAGATTTTTAATTCTGAGAGATTTTTCAAATGGATTGGGCTCGGATTCTAAGCGAAACATTGCACTAGGATCACCATTGCTATTATTATAGTTTATTGATGGTGACCATGCATTTGTTCCAGTTGGAGTTAAAACAGATGTCTGAGAGCGTTTCAGGTATTGCATAACAAATTTGTTCTTCGAATAATCGAAAACACCTAACGAGCAGCAATCCAAAGGATAAGAAGCAGTAGGAGCAGCCTTGCTCAATTGAAAATCATTCATTGAATTAAACTCATAAAGGCCATTAACTGTAAGTAAATAAAAGCATTTTTTATAATTTTTCAAAATTTTCATTTTTTTCTCCATATAACCTGTTTTAATGCATTTTGATAAAAACGAATTCTTATAAGGGTATTCAACATCGGAAATTTTACGAACTTTAGGAATTGGTGAACCAACTTGAACAGACTTAAGTAAAGAGCGATTATTGTCACGTTCCACAAAAGAATTCCACTCTTGATAATAAGGCTTTTGAGAATAACCGTCTTTAAGTAACCCATTAATCATTACTTCATATTTCAACTTGATCTCGTTATCAATAACAAAAGTCAATGAACTCAATGAACGTTTAAGCTCATCAGAAATAATCTTTTCAAGTTGAGAAGCCGTGGTTTGGATATTAATATATGCTTCTTGAAGGAAATTTTCCTGGATAAATTGATTACGCAATTGATAATCCAATTTGAATTTTAAAACGAATGGATCTCTTTTAAATTTTCCCGATATATTGCGTTGATTAGCGTTATTAGGAACCGGCATGTTATTACTTGGTGAAATAGTGGCAGTTTCTTGTTGAAGAGAATCCAAATAATCATATAGTTTTTGCCCAGTAATAGCTATGTCTTGCTTTAAACCGTTTTTAAAATCGTCATTTAAGGCTTTAATTTCCTTAATTTTTACTAACAAGTCTTTCTTGAGTTCCTCCAAACGTGGAATAATCATGTTGGATAACTCATGGGAGAAGTTGAGATTAATAAGCAGAATATTTTTGTGATACAAGATTAGCAAAGTAGGAAGATCCTGGATAGAATGCGAACCCAATGGAAGAAACTGCTCATTAGCTTCTTTGTCTTTACTAGAATTATGGCGTTTAATGGCACTTTTAACAGTTTTTCCATTGATAGAGGCCCGAGGCTCTAAATTTTTATTGTTGCTCGAATCTCCATTGTTAAAATAAGAGCCACTAACAGTAGAGGAAGGGCCCGTATAAGATGAATTGGCCACGGAACCTTCAGCCAAACTAGGGGAACTATTATAAGCCAAACCATCGGTAGCTGAGACCACATTATTTTGATTTCCCTGAGAATTGATAAGATCTCTTAAGTCACTAGGTAGTTTCAAGGCAGCACGGTAGTCAAAACCAGTTGAGTCACCATTGTCAAACATGGGGAAATCAACACTCTCGCACATTGTAAGATGGATCTTTGAGATTTGAGAACACGAGATCTGAAGCATTTTGTAGTATGTGAGCAAAGAATGGATTACTTTGATCCAAGCTTGAAGGCGCTTCACCAACTTTGGGATAGGTTTCTGGGATGGAAGGTCAGAGTGGAAGGGTGATTTTGGATCTGAAGGCGGCAAAATGAAGGACTTCATGTTAATTTGCGTATTACCAGATGGTTGAGGAAATGGAGGCGATGGGGAATATGCAGGAAAAAATTGGCTTTGGGATTGCAGAGGCAGTTGGTCTGGAAATTGTGACGAAAACTGGTTTTGAAATGGAGAGGAAAACTGGTTTTGGAACTGTTGGGATCCAAACTGCGAAGGTGCAGGGGTATCTGGAACCGAAAATGGATACAGTTGCTGGCTTTCCAGGACTGGATAGTATGTTGATTCCGACTCCATGGCTTGTTTGGGAGTAAGTAAGGTAATCACAGGTAGTCAGAAAGAAGAACAAATACAAATGCGTGCTTCAGATAAAAGAGCCAAACACCATTGACTAGCCGTTAATGTACCAGATAATCTCTTAGGCAGTTCTCGGTTATTCTAATCTGCTTTGAAATTCTCGGATGACGATAATTGGCGCTGTTAATATGTCAAGGATTCAACTGGTGATGGTGACTATATATATATAATATTGATTTGATAGGTTTTATGTTCCAAACAGGGGCTAATCAGTAGAACAAAATGTTGGAGGCAAAGTTAGGAAAAAGTGGAACGGAGTGAATCAATCAACGAATCAATAGCTTGCCGATAAAAGCTGTCTGAAGCATGTGTGTATTTATATATACCGTATTCTATATCATATATATTTATATACACATGATATGCAAATCAATAGGTACTAGGTTTTTGCCTGCAGCCAAAAAAAAAAAGCGGGTGACAAGAAAAAAAGAAAAGAAAATTTTAGAAAAAGTCGGTGTAAAAAATCCACCGTCGAATACGAATCTAGCAGACAGTGAAGGCAAAATTAGATTAAAGCCCGATTGCATTTGTGATAAAAGTAAATACAAATACAGAGAGTCGAGAGAATTTCTAAATCGAGTTTCAAAATTGTGGGCTAGCCTTGGATACTAGAGGGTAAAACAACAACTTATGAAAGAAACAACTAAGCCAAAAGTAAAAAAAAAAAGTAACAAAAAAGAAAAGAAGTAAAAAAAAAAGAAAAAAAAGAAGAAAATAGAACGGAAAAATAGAACACAAAAATTAAACAAAAAGAACAAAAATAGAACTAAAAATAAAACAAAAATAAAACAAAACAAAACAAAATCAAAACCCCATCAGAAATACTGTTTTTCAATGAACAGAATATTGGATGGCATCATCTGAAACAGATATCAAAAACCATGCAAAACATACTGTAAAAACATCTTTAAAATAGAGAGCAAATATTACGTAAAACATGTAAAATAAAAAGCATGACATATAGTAAAACTTACTAGAGTATTCAAATTCTAGTTTTGAAAAAGGGTTGGGGCGCAAACAGGCTGTTTGCGCTGTAGGATCTGTGGATTACATATGCTGCAGGAAAAACCAAGAAGCAAATTAGTGATGAGTTCCAGGCAGCGTTTTGGGCTGCCTGCCTGTAAGACTGCCAGCAGCTTTTTATGTTTGTGCTTAAGCACAAGGTTTGACAGTAACTGGGTTAGGCATTGTTTTAAAGATCTCTAAATGAAGTACCGCCGCCTACCCCGAGATAACGGAGACCAGGATAAGCTGTCTACTGCCAACAAATTTTTTTTTCTTTACGCGGTCCGTCCGACAGGGGGAAGGCATGTAGCCAAGAAAAGACTAAGTTTGTATGCAGAAAGCGCTGCGGTTGTGCCAACAAGAAAATTTGCAGGCGCAAGCCTAGCAAAAATAGATGGAGCCTGGAAGCCAAAAGCCCCACCTAGCAAAGGAGAGAGGCCTGGCCAGCTCAGAGAGAAACCATAGAACAAAGGTCATCCATCCTCTCTGAGGGAAAGAATTTCTATAATCAAAAAAAATAAAAACATAGAGAAAAGTCACGTGATATTTGTTTTTTTTTCTATTTGTTTGTTCCATGGTTCTTTTCTTCGCTGAATTTTTGTTTTTCACGTTAATCGATTCTGTTGCATATGCCGACCAGTGAAGAACGCCAAAACAACTGCTCGAAAGATCATCAGCCCAAGCAAGCAAAGATCATCAGCCAAAGCAAGCAAGGATCAGTCAAACCCACGAGATGTCAATGATCAATCGCAACAGCCCCGACATATCAGATTACCAAAAGGCAGTTATATCGACATACAAGTCCGAAATTCTTCAGCTTCAACAAAAAGTGTCTGATCTTTCAACTACCCATCGATTCCTTCACGATGAGAATGGCTCGCTCACCAGCAGAATTAAGACTCTAGAAACAGAAATAAGCAAAACCTGCCAAAAGAACCAGCTGGAGACCTCGAAACTTAATTGGTTAATAGATAATCTCAAACTGGAAAATGCCACTCTTCAGTACGAGTCCAACTCCATGAAAAATCAGCTACTGTTGGCTAATCAAAAGTTGGCTCTTTTGCAAAAGGAAAAATCACATTTGGTAGAAAAATCTGAAAAAAATTTTAATGAATTGACCGGGAAGATTCAAAAATTACAACAGGAAAAGATAGATAACTCTATTTTATCCCCCCACTCGTCGTCCAAAACAGAACATATCAATCCCTACGAGGAAAAATTATCAAAGTGCTACAAGTTGTTTAAGGATAACGAAGACCTTGTGAATTTGAAGACTGATTCCAAATTGATTAGTTTGTTAAACGAAGAAACCCATAGATTAAATGAAAAAATATTGTTTTTCCAGGATACAATCAACTCTCAAACATCACAATTGTATGATTTGAACTGCCAGAATACCGATTTGAAATCCGAAAAGGACTTGTTTTTCACATTGTTGGACACGGTTGATTTGGAAGTCAATTCGGATGATAATAACAAAGATAAGCAAGAGAACTCCTTTTATTTCGAAACATTGTCGGCAAAAGAAAATTCCACCTTAGCTAACTTTGTCAAATTATACAATAGCCAAGCTGTTGAATTATCGCAGGTAAAAAATTCAAATCAGTTATTGAAAGACACTGTTGAGTCTTACTTGAAGGTTAATGAATCTTTGCGATTGAATGCTGAAAATAACTCGTCAATTTTACCGGCAAATAAGGAATCTGATGTTGGAAAACTGAATCGTGAAAAACTGGATCTTGAAAAACAATTATTATTAGCAAAGATCAAAATATTGGATGAGAAACTTCTCAACTACTCAAATTTTATGATGAAAGCATTTGAGGCTACCCCTAGTATGAAGAATCAGGTTGATATTGAAAAAATCAACCTTCAAATAGACGAGATTAGCGTACCATTGTCAACCTTAAAGCAAGTGGAAGAATCGCTTGATAAATACGTACAACTAATAAAGAGTAATGTGGAAGATAGTTTCGGTAGTGAAGGCTCCAAGAAAAGAAAGCTTGATGAGCAATCCGAAAGTTGCAAATCCTCAGTAAGTGATAAGATTCATGAAATGAGCCAACTTAAATCACAAATCACAGAGAAAGATACTAAAATATCTATTCTAGAATCAGAGATCGAACACTACAAATCATCAGTTTCGAAACTTACAAATCAACTTTTCACCAAATATAACAACGAGGTTTTAAAAGGTACAATTGAGATGCACGAGCCAAGCGAGAAAATTCTCAGGTTGAATTGCCAACTTGATCCATATCACAAAGTGCAACAACTTAAAAAATCCCAGATTCTTGCTCTTAAAATGGAAAATGAAGCACTCTTGGCTAAATTGAATCTGTCTGCAGAACAACAGAGCACGCAACTTGTTATTCCTAAGGAGGTATTGCAAAGATATATTGTGGAAATGAATGTCGTCCAGACAGAATTGGACGGTGCAAGAAAGGCCAGAGACCGATTAAGAGATGTTTATGGAAAAAGAACGAGAGATTTATTGGAATCATTGAACGTTTTATTTGGGTTTATCGTTGAACCATCTATGCACACTTCCGGTCAAGCTGGAAATGTAGGTGGTGAAAGTCATGGTTTGAACAATTATGGTAACATGAAGGTAAAATTGAGTCGTCAGGTACGAGGCAAAGCAGTTAATGAAACAAACAAAGATGGTGGTGAGCTGATAAACTTTATTATTGTTGTGGATTTGGCCCGTCTAGATGTGTCCTATAAGGCTACCTGTAAGAACCACGAGAAGGCTGAAGAGTTTGTGACAAAATATTTGAACGTTGAACAGCTAGTAAATTTGTACGTTAAGGAGCGCAAGGACATTGCCGGGTTCTTAGCGAAAATGAGCCTAAAAATCTCCGAGTACGAGAGCGAGAAATGATATGCTTATATCAGCTATCTATTAGGAGGATGTTGAATATGGCATATTTGATATGTATGTATTATAGTCAAAAAAAAACAAAAGAAGAAAAAACATGTTTGATTTTATTATGTTTCCATACTGGCTTTATTGAATTTTAGTGTTGCACTGTCTATTGAAAGTGGTTGTAAAAACTTTTCTATATAGAAATTTGATAATTTTTTGTAGTTCTGACTGTTCAATGAGAATTTGAATCACTGGAATGAGTCGCCGAAAAGATGAGCTTGCAGCAGTCGATGTTGATTACAGTATGCCAGTAAATTAAAGTTTATGGTTTAGATCTCGGTGCATTTCCCCAGTATATGTATGTATGCTGCTTTTTTTTTTTTTTTTTCTGATGTTCTCTGTTTGAATCAAGTTAGAATGGTTCGATTTTGCGTGGAATTTTTTCCATTATGAAGGGTTTTTATTCCTTTAAAAAAGAAACAGCTAGCCCTCCTTGATCGATTCAATAAGAGAATAGCTTACAAAAGGGAAATATTAAAAGAAATGCTGACTGTTTTTATCAATGCAGGCCTATCAAAAAACAACAGAAATTTATCCGAAGAGTACAGATTTCTCCAAACAATACAAAGTTATCCAAAATAAATTTATTCAAAGAAAATTAATGGTTTTCCAAAGAATATTTATGGTTTTTCAAAAAAGACTAACGGTTTTCTAGAAAAAATATAAATTTATACAAGTACATATTTATCCAAAAATGCAGTTAAATCAATCATTCTGCTATATTGTTCTGGAAATCTGATAATTTTTACAAAAAAGGACAACTAAATCGACTCCTCTAATTCAACGGTACAGATCAATCAATTTTTGAATACATGTTGTGATGGCCAACCTTCACCATGGTTCAGCCAATAATCAGCCAAAATCCGGCATCACTAGACTGAAAATAAAGACGACAAACCAAATTGCCAGGCTGGTCAGGCGGGTCCGCGCGAATAAAACGAAATTAATGCGCGCACCGTCAAAAGAAAAGATGGCATGTCTAGCTATTCTTTTTCGCGCTGTCCGCTAATGATAGTTGCTCAGCAGCCTGCAGACATCTGAATTTAGCATTAAATTATTTGGTGGATGGCATGCTTGAGCCGATCAGCATCATGAGAACTGAATAACGTCATAAAACTAGATTAACGTCCTGAGACTGATCAGGATCATAAAAAATGATTAGCATAATAAAACCACAAAACACAATTGCATTTTGAAGCCTGTAGATGTTAAAGAGAAAAAAAATAAAATAATACCAGTATGATTAGAATCAGAAAGGATTTGCGTCAAATAACCTAAGCGAAACACTCGCAGTAACAACTCCTAAGCAAATCCAACCAGAAGTTTGGCGTGCAACTTGACTGCTAGATTTGAGTTTCAAATATTGTCGTCAGCAAAAGAAAGCGAGCAAAAGAACGGAAAATTATGCTAGTAGTTTTGTCTCCGGAAAATTACACAAGACACGAATGTCAGCCATGGCCAATAGAAATCGAGACTGGCAGGTATGGCTGTTCTCGGGTATCAGGGCTACATCAATAAAGTAGCAAAATATCAAAAGAGATGTAAAGCTGATTCTTGACCACCAAAGAGGTTGGGATTTTTAGTTCTGCAATGCATTGAGCTACATGATCTCTGGCGTTGGCAAGGTTGCTCCTTTCACAGGGGTGGGTTATTTCGGGTTCAGGGGGAACCAGCCAATCAACTAAACTGAATCCTTAGCCGCTACCGCCTGGCTCCTTGTGTGGGCCATTTGCTCTAGGCAGGTAAGTTAATTGCTTTCAGCCTATAGTGGGGCCTAGGAAAAGGCGTCTGCAGCCTATTGTGGCCTGTGGTCCTCAGCTATGTCGGAGGCCTAGGCTGCTGCCCGCTTGTCGTTAGTTGCGAACGCAATCGGGGTTAGGTTCAACATGCGCTGTATGCTAAGCGCCCAGGTTAACGCTGTGGCCCAATCGCCAATAGCATCTGAGCCAATAACAATAAAACACAACACTTGAGAAATCTGTCTGCATTGACAATGTACAGTGACATTTCTGAATTTCAGGACTCGTGCGTCTTTCGCCAGATATCCCGCATGTACCGTCTTATCCAGAGATAGACACACCGCAGGTTTGCCAAAGACTGTGCTGTTGGCTGGTTTATCTTGTCAGCAGCAAAATTAATTGTATATATGTCCCTCAGTAGTGTTTATTATGGTATAAATAGCGCGTAGGATCCCCCAACACAGTTGTTTTAGCGTGGCTTCTAGATTTGCTTTCTATTTGCTGGTTCATTACTTTTCCAAGTGTACCTCAATCTCGCACTACAACTTTTCACTCATCATCACAATGTCTGCCGCTGTGCCATCTCAAAAAAAGATCCAGCTCTACTCCCACGAGTACTTCTATGCCTGCACCTTGGGTGGTGTTCTCGCCTGTGGTCCAACCCACTCTTCGGTGACCCCTCTTGACTTGGTCAAGTGTCGTTTGCAAGTCGACCCTACTCTCTACAAGTCCAACTTCCAAGGTATCAAGTCCATCATTGCCAATGAGGGTTTTGGCGCCCTTTTCACAGGTGTAGGTGCTACCTTCATTGGTTACTCCTTGCAAGGTGCTGGTAAATACGGTCTTTACGAATACTTCAAGTACAATTACGGTACTTTCATTGGCAAAGACAATGCCGAAAACTACAAGACTCTCCTTTATTTAGCTTCCTCTGCCTCTGCTGAATTCATCGCCGACATTTTCCTTTGTCCTTGGGAAGCCATCAAGGTCAAGACACAGACCACAATTCCTCCATTCGCAACTGGTGTTGTCGACGGTTTCAACAAGATGGTCAAGGCCGAAGGTGTTGCTGGTCTCTATAAGGGTATTGCCCCACTTTGGCTCAGACAAATTCCTTACACCATGGTGAAGTTCTCCACTTTTGAAAAAATTGTTGAAGCCATCTACAACTACTTGCCAAAAAAGAAGGCCGACTATTCCGTATATACCCAAACTAGTATCTCTTTCCTTGGTGGTTACATCGCCGGTATTTTCTGTGCTACTGCTTCACACCCGGCTGATGTCATGGTTTCTAAGATTAACTCTGAAAAGAAGGCTTCCGAGTCAATGGGTGAAGCTGTGGGAAGAATTTATAAAAAAATTGGTTTCAAAGGTTTATGGAACGGTTTGCCTGTCAGAATTGTTATGATTGGTACATTGACTGGTACACAATGGCTTATTTATGATAGTTTCAAGGCCTACATCGGCTTGCCAACCACTGGTGGTCATTGATTTATTTCCCATACGACTCATCTTTTGCTTTGCAAGAAAGTTGTTGCCAAGTTTCTCTCATTTCTCATTCTTTTATTCGATCCTTTGGTTTGTTTTTATTTTTATTTTTTGGTATGTTTCTCTACTCTACGTATTTTCATTTTTAAGATAAAGTAATTATAAATCAAAGTAAAAATGATTTCAATATTCATCTTCTTTTGTAATTCATCCTAATTTGGGTGCATTATCACCTTATTTTGTTGCTGTTTGGTAAACTCAGAACTGCAAAAACTGTAAGAGAAAGTTCCTTCGATCTCTTGGCTGTCTATTTCAAATAGGCTTTATCAAACGTTTTTCCGAGGAATATCCTAATTGCTTACAGTCTCCATTAACGGATGTTTATTGCATATATGCCAGCTGTAAAGCAAAAACATAACACAATAGTTATATTAAGGTATAGCCTTATATTAAAGCTGTACCTAATACAATAGTTAAAACAATTGTCAGCGCAAATCAGAAGTTTCTGTTAGATTTTACACAATATTAACCTCTATCACATGTTGAATTCTCGGCATTTAATTTGTCTGTTTTGTGCCCCGACAAAAATGTTCTTATCGTTCAACCGTGATTTTTATAAAAAGCCGATCTTCTTGCAAAATCGGAATAAAAATAAAAGACGATCGATCACCAGTAACGCTGCAGACTAAAAAAAAAATTTTAAAAGGGTCATTTTAAAAAAAATGTCAACATGAACAAATAAATGAAGCAAAATAGGAAAAACTAAGCAATATGAATCAACATTTCAAATGATCTTCTAATAGCTACAGAGACGTTATTAGGTTTATTTATAAGTTTATTGGGTTTTAAAACTATTATATTAAAAAATTTTTTGCATCTTAAGCATTTCGGAGGGGGAGATATTAATTCTTGTGAAAAGTGGCAAAAATACTGAAATTATTGGCGATATGTCGCAAGATCCTTCCAACAGAATCACAGGTGTTTCTAGCTCTCATCCCATAGAAAGAGCCGCATCTGACTTGGCATCAAGCCCGGGTTCTACTGGCTTTCAGAATCAGGTTAATACTAGTTTTAATCGGACCCAGAAGGCTTGCGACTTTTGTCGAAAGAGAAAAACAAAATGTACGGGTGAGGTACCTTGTGCTTGTTGTATGCTCCACAAGGTAGAATGTACCCATAACTATATTAGAAAAAAAAGAACTACCTACAAAAAATCTAATCCTGATTCTAAAAAGATAAAGATGGACCCTGCACTGGCGATGGCGTCGCTCCCTGGCTTGCTGAAAATTATTCAGCGAGATTTTTCTGACTCCAACAGCATACATGCAGGTGACAACAGAATATCTCCGGGTATATTACCAACAATGGATCACCATTCTCGGCTGTCGTCATCTTCAAATCAACAGCAGCAAAACCACGGAGATAGTGGTTACTTTCCTACAACTAATGGTATGGACTTAGTAAACTCGCGAATTCGTTCTTTAGAATCTTCTCTTAATTTGGTTACCACGAGATTGGAAAGTGTTACAAAGATGCAGCAGTTTACCCTTGATCGTTTAATGCAGGTCTTGGAAGGCAATAAACAAGATGAGCAACTACCTTCAATGATCTCCGCAACACACAATTATTTAGTTCAGAATGAGAACCAACCAAAGAAGGTAGGTTTACCTTTATTTGGCAACAATAACAGCACAAGCACATCCCCTGCTCCTCAGCCCACACATCCATCTCCAATACCTCAAGCAGCAGCTGATAATAATCAACTACAATCAAATCAAATATGCAAACCAGGTAATAGAAAAATAAGAATTGCAGATATTATTGATCGTGATGTGTTTGTTGAGAAAAATTCAAAAAAGCAAATCCTAAATTCTTTAATGGATCTAATTAATTCTGGTAGGTCGGTTAATATTTTCGAACAATCTTCATTTCTATGGATAAAAAAAATGACTGGTGAAAATTTCAATAAATACTTCCAGCCTATTGTTGACGAGCACAAAAATATTGTGAAGCAAAAAAATCAATCACTAAGAAAGGAGCTTAACACGACGCGAGCATTCACAGAACATTTTGTGAAATACAAAGATTTAATTATCACTCTTGTTACTAATGTTATTCAACTTCAAATGAAAAATTTTTATCTAGGCGGAAAGACTTATACTAGCTTAATGAAAGATGTTTTAACGAAATTCTTAATGTTCATGGAAAAGCTATCGAAGAAAGAAGATAATATCAACAATATTCTTTCAGATTCAGACAACTTATTGCTAAATTCTATGATATGTTTATCATGCATATATTCCTATTCTAGACATTTCTCTCTAATAAAGGAAGGTAGTCCTAAGTTTAAATATACTTATGCCGATGATAAAGCAATATGTGTATCAAAAAAGATTCTTTTAGAAATTGAAGATTTGTCCATGAAAAATTGTTTTTTTTATTTTAATAAGTTAACAGATCATCACGAGGGCGAAAAAACAATTATTGCATTGTTGACGTTGTGTTCGTACATCAACAGTACCATTTTTTCAAGATGTAGCTATGTGATTATGTCTGTAACTGCAAAACATGTTCAAAATTTGGGTCTTCATAAATCTCATATCTTATACACGGATACTAACGAGGTTGATTTGACACAATTGTCTTCTTCCATACTTTGGTGGAGGTGTTATATGACTGATAAAGATATATCCTCAACAGTTGAAAAGCGACCAATTATTAAACAAGATTGTATTCATGATGATATTTTTCTAGAATTCAGTAAGGTAACAATGATTTTTCATTGTAAAAGACGAAAGATCATAACAAATCCTGATTTTGAAAGACTAAAGAAGGTCAAATTGAATGCTGAAAAATCAATTGAGGATCAGAAGGAGTTTTTTGCAATTCTTAATAATATTTCAAAGTATAATGCTTTTGGATATTCAATATTAATAAACTATTACCTTTTTACATTAATAAAATTGATCACTAAACATTCCAAGGAAGTATTTTTCAATAATATAATTAGAAAGGTTGGTGAACATGATTCTTCTGAATCCTTAGATGCATTCTTTAAAGCTCTAGAAGTAAACGATTACTTTAATACAGATTTTCGTATTTGGGAGAACACAGTACCAGAAAGTATAAGACCAAGTTCAAAATTGGATACTTCGGAATATTTCAACTTTGATGTTTCGATTTTTCCTTACCTTCAATATTTCGATGGAACTGTTGAAGATAATAGGAAATTCATGGTTCTAGATGGATACAAAATTGATTTTGAAGATCTAGATTCTAATGAAAAATCGGGTGATTATAATTATCTTCTTCAAGCGAGATTCAAATATTTTTCTCATTTAATGAAGGTCAACAGGTTGGCATACAATTCTTGTTATATTCTCTATTCACGTCTTAATACTTTTGATTCCCTAACTGTTGAACGTCGTGAACTTGCTAGAAAGACTTTACTAAGTAAAATGAAAAAATATGAAAGTATTTATATTGAAAATGCTGTTAACATACTTGCTACGTGTCTTGCATCTTCTCTTCAAATACTTGATGTTATTTATTGTGGAAACTCATTCATCGTGAGTGCTTTTTACATAATATTCATGTATATTGTGAGTCGATTCACTGAGGGTATGCAAACAGTGTGCATCAATGATAGTATTAGTTTATCTGAATATGTCAATCTTTTGCATATTTTAATTGATTGCTATATTAAATGTTTTTCTGAATCCGCTGTGATGGTTAGACATTTAAAACTGAATTTTTTTGAAGAGTTAACAAGAAGAGCTATTATGCTCTGCATTGCTAATCTTAATGATAAATCAGATTATGATATTTGCCATGATAATAAAGTTACTCAGTTTAAAAAGAAGTGTATGCTGGTTGACATGAATAGTGATAGTTCAAAGAAGCCAGCTGATAACAGGTTTAAAAATCCAAATCAATATAATAAGTATGGTAGCGATAACAATACTGAAAATATCAATGGTAACAATGGTAATAATAATCATAATAATAGAAGGAATATTAATGATGAGAATGATAAGACGCGAATTATAAATAATACTCCAGATGTTGAAACACTATCATCAATTAATATGAATGCACAATCACAAATTACAAATGAATCATCTCGTGAGAATTTTTCTCAATTAAATAGATCTGCTGGGCAATTTACTAACTACTTTGATAATCAGTTCACACCATTGAGTTCGCATGAAAATCACAAAGTCGAATCAAATGGATATACCGCTGAGGAGTCGTCACACCGGTCTCCGCATATAAATTCTGGTTCAATTCCTGAAAATGTAGAGCAATCAACAGCTTCCCTTTTTGATAATGACAATCATATAATTTTAAACTCAAACACAAATGTTGGTGATCCAGGTAATATGTTTACCGATATCGATGAACCTGGTGCATTTTCGTTGAATGGAAATATTTTCATAGATAGTGACCTTCTTTCTATGAATTTCAACTTTTAGTTGGGGAACTGGATAGAGAAACGATTTGTTCAATTGAACTTAAATTGTCGGTATCAGAGTTTTGAATGACATATTTACTTTTTGTTCTAGTATACATTTGTTAAAAATACACTTTAAATTTATTTGATGCTGTAATCTATTTATTTCATTTGAATATTTCAAAAATAATATTAACTAGTGTTGCTGTTATCCAAAAACACATGCAAACATATCCAATATGATTATTCATTTTCCAATTATTATTAGGAACAGCAACAACTAAAAATATTAAATTTAAGATTAAGCTGATACAACTAATCCATAAGGTTAACCCCAGATTGATCGCTATAATACTGTTATGGTCAGGTAACGTCAAAAATCCGCCGATAGCTACTCCTAATAAAATATTTAGTAAAGGTCCTCCAAAGCATGCAGCCAATGCCATTCTAGGAAAGCCCATTTTAGCTATAACAAAATTAGCAATTAAATCACCCAAAGAATTACCAACAGCAAATACTGTAAAACCTAATATTTCATCACTCAAACTGAAAACAACCGAATAAAATTTGAGGACACTAACAACTTCATTGGCAAGAAAAGATATCCACAACAAGCACATCAAAAATCCTAAAATAGAACTATAATAGTAGATTATTTTTCTAGCCTTCAATGAACGTAGAACACATTTTATTTTGGTTGAAAGAGTAATCGATGTTTCTAATTCAGTAAACACTAAATAATCAACTTCAAGAATAGCAGATACTAGAAATATAAGAAAATTTGATATTATGAATGCAACAGTTGCTATTAAATATGAAATTTTAAAATTAATAGAGGTTAACACTATAACTATAGCAGAACCAAAAAATAACTGAAAAGGAAGAATTGCACCTTCTATCTTCAACTCCTCGTATGATCTGCCACAAAATAATATCTTTTCAGGTATATGATTTATTTCATTCGCTGGATGCTGTAATTCTAAATCATCATCATTATTATCATTGCTGACAATGTCTGTTACTTTTTGAAAAGTTTTCAATTTTCTCATACAGGAGTTTATCTTTTTGATATTAGTAAAATCTATACTCGGCGTTGTGATTCTCAATAGAACAGACAATGGAAGGATTACAGCTGTCAAAATTTTGTCAAAAGTTGTTTTTGATTTAAAATTGATTAGGGAAGGGAATATAACTTTTAAATATTTATTCTTGATAGCATGTTTTGAAAAAGTTTGAATTTTACTGAAAGTTTCATTCTGTCTTCTCTCTGGCGAGTCTATCGCAGCATTTATATCTTGCATTCCTGTGGAATCGTCATTGATCACTATTTCCGGCAATATATTATTTACTATATGTTCATTACCTTCTTCTATCAGACCTTTTTTATTTTTCAAAAACTTATCGAAAAACCTGAAAAAATAATTTTTTGACTTGCTTAAATTCTGATCTTCACTTGTATCTGATTGTAGTTTAGTATCTCTTACTGCTCTAGATATACTTTTCAAACTAATATTATCACTAGTTTCCAGTGTCTGGTTAATTTCACTTATTCTCTCGGGATCCAAATCATCACTCAATTTGCTATTATTACCAAGTTGTAAAGCACTCATTAATGAAGGTCGCACAAAAAACTGATTATTGCCCACCTGATCCCTCTCACCGTCAAAGTCCTCATTTTCTTCATGGATATTATAAATGAAATTATCATCACTCTCTACCATTCCTGGTGCTACTATATCCCTGTATGTAATATAACCTGAATCCGCTGTTGATAATATTCTACTACTTATTGATGTTTTACTGTTATTACTAATACCATCTTCTTGAATGTCAGAAGATTCATCGTCTAAATTATTCAGAAATGGATTGAAAGACAATGATAATGAGCTATACTCTGAATCTTCACTTAGAATATCTTCCATATTTCTACTACTTTCGGATACCTCGTTGAATTGATCTGTTGAAAATTCTGCATTTTCATGCAGAGGAATCGAAGAGCTTGTAGAATCTTGATAGCTTGTACTATTTCCTTGGTCATCAAAAAATTGGCTCCTAAATTTTCGATCTTGATACTTTTTTTTATTTTGTCTATTAGTGAATAACTGCCAAATGAGTATCAAGCACACATATAGTAGATAAATTACAAAAAATATTAAGCATGAAGTTACTGTAATGGCCTGTTTTATAAGTATAAAATAACTTACCGTGATCGTAGACATTAAAAAATATAATGTATCTCTAATGTAAATTGATTTGAATACTTTAAAAGGATGAATAACCGACATCAGTCCAACAACCATTGATGTTATAAACAAAGCTGCTCCTATTAGCTCACTTATAGCTAAAGGTGCTGAATTTGCTTTCATTGCAACGAAGGTGCTTATAAGATCTGGAGAACCGTTACCAAATGCTAATAATGTAAGACCTGCCAAGTTTTCTCCTATATGCAACAACTTAGCTGTTGTGTTCAAATTTGGAGACAAATAATCCGAGGCTGCTATTCCCAAAATTGTAAATAATGTAATTAGCGTTATGGCGTTAAACGCTAAAATACTGGAAGATTCTATATTTGAGCTTGCGCAGTAATATCTTTTCAAATAATTGATAAAACCAAGATTCTCGGAAGAGCAAAAATCCGCTGCAAACTGACACTGATCTTCCTTACTTACCAAGTTTATCTGGTGACATTTATCAAGAGGCTGATCCAAATCTTTTAAAAAATACATGTATACATTAGTGTGGCTTCTATTGGACATCGAAAATTCTTCTTTCTGTGGGAGTGACCCTTCAGATATATTTACTAGAAATAAAACTAATATAAGTGCCTTCCATTCTGTTGACTTAGGTATACGTTTCCTAATCATTATCCATAATTTCTATTTGATAATAGTTTACTATCCTGAAATATCGAAAAGCGATAATGATACGATAATATAAAGGAAAAGGTTGCATAAATGTTATTTGTCGATTATATTCTAAGAGAAAAAAGCAGCAAAAATACGCGCACAATATATAAATGCTACTTACATATAGGAGTACATGAAAATATATATAGAACAAATACTCCTCTAGAAGACAATCCTACTATATAATTTATTACGACGGCATCGTTTAATCACTTATAGTTAAACTTACACTTTATATTTGAAAAATATTATGAATAGCAAAAAATGTATTAGTTGAAAACTAAATAAAGAACTGAATGAGAATGAATTAAAAAAACTATGAAGTAACCTGACCCCACAATTAAATAAAATATAATATAATGATTATTTAAACTAAAAGATTAATGCAGCAGCCATACCTAAGATCAAAGTTCCACCAATAATATTCAAAGAGCCAGATGCTTCACCAGCGTAGACAGTAGCGTTTGTGTAGTTATCATAGATGCTGTTGCTGTAGGTGGAGTACAGGCTTGAGCTATATTCAGAGTAAGTAGCATCGAGAGTGCTGCTTGGTTCTGAAGAGGTGGTTGGTACTGAATAATCAGATTCAGATTCGTAGTAGTCAGAAGTTGAAAGAGTTGCAAGGGGAGTGGATGAAGCAACGTCACATGTATTTGGACAAGTGTAAGAAGTTGTGGTAGAGACAGCAGTAACGTAGGCGGTTTCCCAGACAGTGTCTTCAGAAGTAGCAGGTGGTTGGTAGTAATCAGAGGTGGAAAGAGTTGCAAGTGGGGTAGAAGCAACGGAACAGGTGCTTGGACAAGTGTAAGAGGTTGTGGTAGAAACAGCAGTTACATAAGCAGTTTCCCAGACAGTATCTTCGGAGGTAGGGGTGGTGGAGGTGGTGGAGGTCTCTGGACAAGTGTAAGAAGTGGTGGTAGAGACGTCAGTAGTGATATCGGTAGCTGTGACTACGTCTTCAGTTGAGCCAGCAGCACATGGACAAGTGTAAGAAGTGGTGGTGGAAATAGCAGTGACAAAGTTAGTAACGTAGACAACATCCTCAGAGATATCAGATGGTGCAGAGGAGGTAGATGCTACAGCATCTAAGGTGTTAGAACTAGAAGGGGCGTAGCTGGCTTGAATTTGGCCGTCACCGATTTGGGTAACTAAGTCAGCGTCAGAGATGGTAACACCATAGGCAGCTTGAGCTTTGGAAGCTAAAGCTAAGGCAGTTAATAATTCGAATAAAACTTTGGATTGCATTTTTTTTGTTATCAGAGAGTTATAAATTTGAATTGCTGGATGGTTGTAAAGAATGAAATAATCAAGTACTTTTGATTGGGTGGAAATTCAAATAAATAGCTGAAAGTAGTTTGATAATAATTTTTCAAATGATGAAGATATTATAAAATACTTTTGTTTCTTGACAATTAGACAATAGAAAATTAAAAAGAGAAAGAAAAAAATGTTAAACGGAGAATTTATAAGTATCAATGATATTCAACAACAGAAAACCAGGAATCGCTCATCCTATATATATATAATTATATATATAATTGTTCAAAAAAAGGCTTATGTATTTATTCTCAAGAACAATTTACGGTAATTCATGTTCACAGCATTCCTTTTCATGTTTGAGATTATTTGAAAATCCGCCATGCAGTTTTATCAACATGCATAAACTTGCATATTGTTAAAGATTTAACCGTGCAAAGTCTTTTGACAATTTCGAAAATACCGTCAATAAAGTGAGGCGCTCCGCTGTTCATTAACATCAGATATTAGTTTTTCAGCCAGAAAAGATAAAAATAGCATTTTTATATCCATTTTCAACAGTAAAAAGCCCTTTGATACTTCAACTAGTTTTGATAGCGAAATAATTACTAAGGGGTTTTTCTATTGTTTTTCGAGGATCTGCTCTTAACAAAGTATTGACAACCGTGGAGATACACAAACCCTCACAGCACAGTCTCAATAATCAAAATTGAAGAAAAGAGTTTAAAAAGAAGAAGGCTCTATCATTTAAAAGAGGCTTTTTCGTTATAAAATACAAGTTACATGTAATGTATATTGCTGTATCTAATTTTTATCTCTACTAAAAATGTGCTACTTATTCTAGATGAATCTGCTGTTTGAAAATTGTTCTACCACCGTTTTCTAGATCACCTGTAACAGTTTGCTTGTAAGAAATTTTAATTGACACTAAGAACGCATGTACCTGCATACAGTTAATACAAACTCAAGAAAATATAATTGTTTTCCTGTTTGTGCAATTTCTTTTTTTTTTTGAACATTAGTTGCTAAATGTGGAAATACCAAGTATTTCAAAATCAATAAATAGCTTTAAAAAAGAAAATAGAAGGTTCTTTTCTAAACGGGTGCGTATATGTTTGGCAAAATTCACAGATATTTAAAATTAATAAAAAAGAAAAAAACGCGTTCTTTCTGCGAAAACAGGAAATCTTCGCGTCCTGTATACTGTAATATGGAAAAATCAAAATTCTGGGAGAATCTATATTTAGAAACAATTGAATAAATCTACATTGTGTATAGGTATAGAATCCTTTTTTCTTCTGTACTGATCGCAAACATAGTAACTTGCACGAATAAATTAGGCCTTTTCACAAAAGAATGTTGATTTTGCGTCATATAAAATGCAATTACTAAAATTAAAAATAGGAACCCCTTAGTATGTGTGATATAGTGGATACTCAGCGGCTGTTCAAAAATAGTTAAAGCGGATGCTTTTCTCTATTTTGGTCTTTGGTTTTCATTTTGCTTGTTTACCCTTGGAAAGCCAGATCTTTGTTTTGAAGAAGTGCTTTGTTCAACCAAAAAAAACTTGTTAATAGCAAGATCCATTAAACCTTAGCTGTGTAGATTCCATTTTCCTGTGTTAAAACTTAATATTTTCTTAGATATTAACAATCGATAATTGAATACAGTTTTTAAACAAGTAATTAAACGCACAATGTTAAATTTGATACAAATTAACTGAAAAGAATTGAAATAATATATAAGTAGAAATTGAAAATTATCAAAATAAAATAAAGCAACTGAAAATGCTTAAAAGAAATGAAAAAGAGGTAATTCTCTTCGAGGCACCATTAGTCACAGACAATGGTATCTCGTTGCGAGCAGAGATTGAAGCTGAGCTTGCAGCTGAACTAGCAACAGTTGACTCTGTGCTAACGTAAGATGAAGTAATCGTATTTTGGGTTGGAATACTAGTAGCGGAAGAATAAGTTGTATACTGTGCTAGGATCAGCTGAGAAGGCATTTCACCAAAGTTTGGTCCTTTTTCTGTTTGACATGCCAAACAACTTACTAAGCTAGTATCATCATAATGCTTCAGCTTATACTCTTCCATTTCACTTTCTGAACTTGCGCTGATACTGGAAGTCACACTTTCAAGGACGCTTAAAGTGGTTACATTTGCGGTTTTTGAGATGGTTGCTGAAGAAGTTAGAGTTAAAATTGAATTTTTGGAGTAGGTTTCATCTGGACAATAAGTGGTGTAATTGGTTTCAGTTCCAGAAATAGTGTCTGTGATAACTGTTATCTCTGAAGAACTACTAGATCTTGTATCGGTATCTGGACAGTAAGTGGTGTAACTGGTTTCAGTTCCAGAAATAGTGTCTGTGATAACTGTTATCTCTGAAGAACTACTAGATCTTGTATCGGTATCTGGAC
>JASTVB010000031.1:0-17702 GCA_031125705.1 Saccharomycopsis babjevae | reverse complement strand
CTGGTTTCAGTTCCAGAAATAGTGTCTGTGATAACTGTTATCTCTGAAGAACTACTAGATCTTGTATCGGTATCTGGACAGTAAGTGGTGTAATTGGTTTCAGTTCCAGAAATAGTGTCTGTGATAACTGTTATCTCTGAAGAACTACTAGAGCTTGTATCGGTATCTGGACAGTAAGTAGTATAGCTAGTAATCAACCCAGAAATGGTTGTAGTTACTGTAGTAAGAGGTAATGCAGATGTGGCTTCAGTTGTACTCGTTTGCAGTATTTCTGTAGATGCTGAACAAAAGATTTCAGAAGTGGATTTTGGGAAAGAAATTGGGTTACAAGCAGCTTTGGGACCACAATTTGAGCTCAAAATAATTGTAGCAAAATAATTTTGAGATTCATTCAGTGTAGAATTGAAAAACCCCTCTAATTCAAAATCCCAGCCATGATTCACAATTTCCTCTAAAGAATTTGATGTGTAAGAGTAGAAAAATCCATTTTGCCACTTTTCAGCAAATATGTTGAATTTTTTATCGTTACCATGCTTAAAAAATGCATTGTAGTCTGAGATTTTAAAATCTTCTGGGAAGGTAAAAAACCAATCAACTCTGTATTTTGAATTTGCAAGTGCTTCAATATAATAACCAAGAACTGTGTCATCCGTGATTGGAAACATTGTTGGAATTTGAGTAGGGCAGTCGAATTCTATTGGGTAATAAGATTTTGGACTACTTGATTCGCTTGTAGAAATGATAGAATTTGTAGAGCTTTCATGGGCATCAGAAGAAAAAGAAGTAGTACTGACAGAAAATGTGATTAACACATCTGTTGGCTTGCTGCTATCAACGTTTGACGTACATGTTGCTAGTGAAGATGAGGTTGATGTGCTTAATTTATGTTTAGTTTGGGTATGACTAACCTTGTCACTGTTAGTTTCACCTGATATACTCGATTTTTGAGTTGTTAAAGAATCAGATGCAGCATAAGAATGCGTATCTTTTGAATATTGAAGAGAAGAGGCAGAACTGGTGAACGAAGAAGTAGTTGTTGAGTCACCATTTTGTTGAGTCTTGGTAATTAGTAAAGAGTCATTACCGGTATAAGAATTGCTAGATTTCAGAGAAGCTTTTGGAATGTAGGACTTTGTAATAAGAGTAGATGACTTTTCATTACAAGGTGCAGATGATGGAAGTTGCAATGGTGTACAATTTTCTCTGTCGTCACAAAAGGTTGAATAAATAACTTCTTTTTCCTCAACCTCAACACTGATTTCAAATGTTTGTGCTAATATGCTATCCCAAGATTCAGTAAACCAGCTGTAAAAAAAACCGTCAAAGATAGTAGAATGAAAAATGTTATTAAAGAAGTCATCATTGTGACGAAACTTAACTTTTAAGAAATCAAATGAAAAAAATTTCTTTTTTTCATAATACCACTTGATACCGTAAGAACCGTCTATTTTTTGCTCAACGAAAAACCCAAAAGATAAATCTTCAGTTAATGTATATGTTTCTGACTCCACAAAGCAAGAATTATCATTAAGTTTAACATGCTTATTAGAAATAGCTCTATTGAAAGCTTGTAGATTGTTAGGAGCAATTGTCGTATAAAGAGAATCAACTAGAGAAGATTCTTGCTCAGCATTAGATGCAGTAATTGAAACAGTGGTAACTTCTGCTGCAACAATCAAAGCTGCACATAAATATAATGTGGCAGATAAGACTTTAAATAAGTAATTCATTTTTTTTTTTTGAATTTAATCTTATTAAGTGATCTGGTTTTACGGTCAAATTAAACAAAATTATGATTAAGAGGATATAAAATCCATAATGAAAAAGTGATTTACAGAAACCTTAGACTATTTATACTTTTTTTTCAACTGGATCCAAAAACACATCCCTTCATGCAATATTTGGAATTTTCTTTATGAGGATATCACAGTTTCTTGAACTTTATTTGAACATATTTAATGGCTGTTCCGTAGAACCTTCAAAATATTATTATTATTGTGAGACAGAAAATCATATATTGTTAATAAAGTATTTTAATGCCTAATAAATTCTATAAAAAATATAAAAAAATAATTGTACGGAACTATGAAATCTATGGCAATTTGACACCTTACATACAAAAAGTGTACAAATTTTATATTAAATAATAGTGCCGTGAAATTATGGAGAAGAATTCTAGTTATTTTTTTTCTTTTTACTTTTGCCATGTTGAAATATATGCATAAGGAAATCAATCACAAAAAATTCCGTTTTTGACGTTTCCTAAAAGCGCTTTTTTTTTGTTCTACGATGCATGCATGTTTTTCACTAAAACACCATCAAGAAGAATACTAATTTAATAACAACTCATCCTTGTCGATTTGAGGAATTACTTGTTTGCCCAATAATATTCCTTTGAACACTGGATTATTATCTTTGATATTAATTTGACATTCATTTTTCCTATAACTTTCTTTCTAAGTTTCTACAATAACTTTTAGTCTCACGAAAAAAAAATTTAATTGGTTATTCCTTAAAGTTAATTAATCTATTAGTTTTTTCTTTTTAGTCAATTTGCAAATTCATTCGTTTTGGTTATTTCCTGGTATTTATTAAGTTAAATATCGATCTTTATTAAAAAGTAATTTTTAAAAAATAAGTGATGATTGGTCCTTTTAGATTTACCATTACATTTCTTTCCTCGATTTTTACATTAGCTGCGCTAGTTCTTACTATATTTGCTATTTGTGCACCAGCGGGAAATCATAGTGCTGCTTTAACCAGTGTTCATTTCATCAGATTTGATCTTTCGAACTTTACAATTGCGCCAATCTTATCAGATGCTGGAGCTTCGCAGATAATAGTGAACGCAGCTAAAATAACTAATTTTAGTGCATCCGATTTTGGTTTTTCGAATACATATGTGTTTACTCCCTGGGGCTATTGTCAGTCTGAAAATACAGGTCCTAAAGTCAGATTTGAGAACTGCAGTAATCCTGAAGCTATGTATGCATTAAATCCTGTCCAATTTTTTCAAAGTCAGTTGTCAATGAATAAATACTCATCTATCGTGACTTCCTTAATTGGTACCAGTTCCTCGTTAGATGTTTCTTTACCTCCGGACGTGCAAAATTATGTTAATATCATTGATTCTGTATCAAGGTTGATTTTTGTTTGTGGATTTATTTCAATTGGCTTGCTAGGCATACAGTTTTTTCTTAACTTCATTTCATGTGCTTCTAAAGTATCCAGTGTTTTCTCTTTCATTTTATCTGTTTTGTCCTTTATTACTGTTATTCTTACGGCTGGTGCTTCTACAGGTATGTATTCTATTATCCGTAGTAAATTTGATGAGTATTTAAGCGATACCGGAATCAAAGCGATACTAGACCCAACTTACTATGGGTTAATATGGGGCGCAACTGCTGCCGCTCTTCTTTCTACGCTTGGGTGGATGTTTTCCATTTGTTGTGGTAGTACAAAATGACAATCTAAAATCCAAAATCATTTATCCTAATTTATAGGTCAAAAAATTTAGTTTATGACAGTGATAAACTACTATTTCAAAACTTTTTGTTTTTTTACTTTATTTTATTTATTGAAAAATTTTGTTTTGTCCTGTTTATTATTTCTATGCGATTCGTTTAACTAATATTGAGTATTAAACACATTTTTTTAACACATTTATTTAACTACTGAATAATCAATCTTAATTAATCAAATTTATTTTTCGCATACATAACAATTGGTAAGAAGAATTTGAAAATTAATCAAATATATTCAAAAAGAAAACAAAAAAATAAGACAAGGCTCTGAATTACGAGACTTCAATAACGATAATAATACAATTTAAACGACTGTGTAATGTCATGAAATATGTCATACCTGTATGACAGATTCTGGATTTGCATAGTTGATTTTGTAGTCAAAACTTGCAATGCATTCTTGCTGAGGGTCTTTCTTTGAAGTATCAACCACCAAAACAAGGGTGAATCCAAACCAAGAACCCCACAAAGGTCTAGATTTGTACATACCATTACCAGCACCTATATTCACAATATCAGCCGACTCGTTCAATTTATTCCTTCCGCTTTCATCAAATCTAACTTTTCCTGAAACCAAAACATTAGCCAAATTCAAACCCGGTATTTCGTGATAATCAAAATCAGTAGTTCTGTGTTGTGTTAAAGGAAGCTTAAGCCAGTATTCAGTGAACTGGCGTTTGTCAGCAAGAGGGCTTGCATTAATCAATATTTTGGCATGTTGGCTATTCAACGAGTTTAGAACATTACAGTTCATAATATTGGCGTTTTGCGGCAATTCCGCATCCAAAGAATCAGTGACGGATTTGGTTAAATTTTTCACGAAATAGTCAGACATTTTCTAGGATCTCAGTTAATCAAATATGTGGAGTTCAACTGAATTTTCCTATAAATATTTTTTTTTTGCTCAGTATCGTATGGAGATAAGTGGATTAATCAAAACTTGAAATCAAAATCAAAAAAAAGTAAATAGTCAACCTTAGTCTCGTTAGCTAAAATCCAACTGATGTATGTCACTAATTTTAACACAGAATCAGTAAATAATTAGATATACAAAATCAACAAGTAACTCAATATAGAAAATCAATCAACAATAGCACTTTTCGGTCTTCCTTATTCCGTTTGCAATATGTGTTTATCTTGATGCGTATTTATTTTACTTCTTTGAGAAGTTATTCGTCTTATTTCTAGTAGAAAATTCAAATTGCTATCCTAATTAGTTAGAAAAGTGCTGATCTAGTGCAGATTTGATAAATAAAGAGGCTGTTCCTTGTCTTATTTGGTTCATTGCCAGCATCAAAATCCTCTATTAATTGAACCATCTTCTTATTTGATATTGTAAAATATTTCAAGTAACAAAGAGCTGCCTAAAAATGAAAAAAAAAAAAAAAAACTCTATTTCTAAACGCGCTCATGCATCCTTTATAATTCAAATCAACAGCGAAAAACTCGCCCGCATAGAAGGAATTATAGCCAGCCAGCTAAAATTTTACATTAAGTTTGAATATCTCCTAATAAGGTAATTGCTTCTACTCAAACCAGCAAATTTTTACATATTATTAGATTTTTAGAAGAAAAAAAAAAAAAAAAATGGACCAAAATGATTCATTTCTTTGCTGAATTAGACATTTTTACTTACTTAATCTGTACCAAAACAAATACTGACAACAAAAGATAGCTAGCCACCTCGATATTTATTGATTACTATAGTTTTGATCTCATGATCCCGAGATTGGTTTGATTCGCGATTGCTTCTTGTCTTTCTGTGTTATATAAATAAGAACTGATATTCAGATCAGAATTTTCAATTTGATCTTCTTGATTTGCTTCAACATTTCAGAAGTTTCAGTTAATTTGTTTTCTTTTCTGTTATTTCTATCTTCTGCTCTGTTTTCCTCATTCATTTAGTATTAGAATTTTCAAATTCATATATTTATCTTGCAGGGATTTTTATTTTTTTCTCGAAATTGTGTCTTTTCTGTCTATCATTATTACATTTACTTCAATCCCATTTTCGCTTTAGAATATCTGGAGCTTTAGATACATCAAAAGAAACAAGATGAGCAACTGTGTTTATCCTAAATCCAATGTCAGAACACCAAAAAATATCACTACAGTTGACGCCAGCAATATGCAACCTTCAAATAAAATAGAGTATTATTCTGCACCATCTTCTGCAGTAGATTCTACATTCACATTGTCGCAAGGTAAAAGAAAGTTGAATTACTCCGAGTCCGCTTCGATACATAAAAAGCTCTGCTCATCTCCAACGCCAACAAGTACTCCTGTTTCATCTTCTTCTAGTCGCGCAATCTTGTCCGATTGTTCCTTGACCTATTTGGATACCATGCCTACCAATATCAACAAGCTTTGTGACTCATACAATGCCACTAGTTCTAATACCGAGGCTGTTGAATCTTCAGACAGCGAAACAGAAGCAAGTTTTTCAGATAGTCCTGTCAAAATTGAAAATTTTTACGCAAACTGGAGAAAAAATTTCGAAGAATGGTTATTGATCAAAAACCCAACAAAGTACAACGAATTTAAAAACTATATCAAATTCAACAACGGTAACTTGAGTTCCATTGACAACCAGCACTACCGCAGCTTATCTGACAGTATTGTTTCCAAAGATAATAAATCTATAAGAAATAAGATCAATCAATATTTAGTTACAAAACCTAACTTCAATTCCAAAATCTCTAAAAAATTCAAAAATAAAGGTAGTGAGTCAATTTTAAATAACATAATTAGAAAGACAAGTATTACAAATCATATATCTTCTAAACATAGTTTAAGAGAAGTTGCTCACAAATCAAGCAATAACTCTTCACTTATGAGCCCGATGCTTGCCGATCGCATACAAACTATAAATACGTCAAAGAAATCAATTAAGCTTCCGTCCATCACTGAAATACTTAAACCTGGCATCGGTTTTTCTGACAAAAGATCCATCTCAGAGTCATCAGTCGACTCCAGTTCTTCTTCGGTATTTTCTGACTGTAGCAAACAGTATGATACTTCTTCAGATAGTATAGCTGCTGATGACACTTCTTTTAGCAATACACATACTTATGCTTCGGTCACTCTTGGTTCTTCTATTCTTCCTCCTTCTTCAAATAGCCTATCTGTATTTAAAACTCTTCAGAGCTCAGCCTTGGCAGAACCTTTTTCCCCAAAACTACACTCTACTTTCGCCAGCAGCAACAATCGCGGCGAAAACTTTTTTCCATCTCATGTTTCAACTTCCTCAGGCATTTTGCCACAATCAATCCAGCAGAATAAAGCAAGTGGCTTTGAAGAAAGCAAAGCTAATGTTAATATTCCATCGCTTTCAAAAAAGCCAAAATCTCCTAGAAAGCAAAAAGTTTCCAACCATAGTAAACGTACTTGCTTGTCCTGTGGCTCAAATCAGTCACCTTGTTGGAGACCTTCCTGGAATTTGTCTGAGGGGCAATTATGTAATTCATGTGGTCTCAGATATAAAAAAACAGGGGCAAGATGCGTGAGTGAGACTTGTTTGAGAATTCCAGCGAAGGGTGAATTCAACCTTATTAAATCCAAAGCTAATAATAAAGTCTGTGATTACAAATGTTTGAAATGTGGTTCTGGTATAGAGGTTAAATAATTTGGTGCATTTTTTTTTTATTAATTCTAATTAACTTTTCATTCGATAACAATCTTCTTTTTGTTTCTATTTTCTTTAATATTTAATACATTTTCGTTGCATTTTATTTATGTTTTTCAAAAGATAAAAGGTAAATTTATTTATCTTCATCGCGTTTGAAGTACAAAAAATTTTACTGTAAAAAGTATGGAGGATAAAAAACAAGCCACTATATCTTTTAATCATAAATAGTCCTCTAGTTTGTTTGTTTTTTATAGAAAAAAAACGCGTTCAATCTTTAATAAAAATTTCTAAAGATATTGTTTTCTCTTACCGTTTTAACCACGGATTATATTTCAGAAAAAACGCGTGAAGTAAAACTCGATCTATCTTCTTTTACCAAGAAGTAAACCTAACATATTCATGTGCAGTTTTATGGTACAATGGGCAAGTATTGTTCAGTATATTATGTTCTTTTTCTTGAATAACATTACTTTTTGGCTAGAACAAAAAAAAAATGATTTTTTTTTCAATTATGTAACATATTTATTTTCTAGCTATTCTTAGATACGAATTAAATATTTTTTTCAATAAAAGATAAAGAAGTATAATTCAAGTAGACTTCACGTGTTCTGAGAATAACGACACAAATTATTTTGTATTTGAAGAACCAATTAAAAATATATAATAAATATTTTGAGATTTATGAATAGTCACTGATTCATCCTAAAATATCTCGCATGTAATAAAGAAAATAGATATTTTTCTAAGCAGGTAAAAGGATTTATGCTTATCGATTGTAATTTCAGTCGGTTACAACACTGCATGAAAATGTTAGTGTTTCTCAGGAAAGATAGTTTTGAAACAACCAGCACAAACCTAATCTTAATGACCGACTAAAATACAGCTTTTTTTTAACTTTGAAACAGTATAAATACATCGAATAGCTAGGATATGTACGAATATTCAATTATTTAAAGAAAAATGAAAAATGAAATTTTCAGTGTACAGATACTGATACGCTTTAAGCTAAAGGTTTTCAAGCAAGCCTAGTTAGCACAATCGGTAGTGCATTCGACTCTTAATCGAAAGGTTGCGGGTTCGAGCCCCGCATTGGGCTTTCTTTTTTAATTTTTTTTTTGAATTAAATATATTTCAGCCACTTATCTATTTAACTACAATTTTCTATTTTGTTGAAATCATAATACAATATTATAGTTTATACATAAAAGGAAAGTTGGAATCAAAAAGCTTGTTAAATCTTAATGCTAATTGAAAAAGTATATATTTTTTGTGACAAATCATTTTTCAAAAACTGTATTTTTGGTTTAAAATAGAGTTAAAGGTGATTTCACTAATAATTGACCCATTACTTTCTGTATAACCTCTGAAAAAAATCTGATTTTAAGATTTGTGATTGTGTTTCCTTTCTATAGCATAAGAATAAATAGCTCATTGCTAGAACAATTTACTCCTAAATTTTGATTAGTTAATATTATAAGCTTAAAGTAATACAGCTAGATAGAGAATGATTCTTTGATCCTCGTAATCTCTTGGGTTAAAGTAACATTCTGTACCGAAACAATCAGTCAATTTTTTTGATTTTATCCGGTTTTTTTTTTTTTATCTTTGACATCTATTCGCGTGAGTATATCAGGTTGTGAAGCATTAATGCGATAAAAAAAACTATTCAAAAAAATAAAGACTTACCACGAAACATTAATGCTTTACAAAATTTAACTTGGTCTGCCTAAACAATACTGGATATCTAAGTCAGCTTCATATTTATATATATATATATATATATGTATATCAAGAGTCTCTACTTTTGAACTCTAGTCTAAGTTTTCTTAAGCCAGTGATTTATACTAAGCTAATTGCATATCTAATATGTCGGAAAGTATCAAAAACTTGGTAAGGACTATTGACAATGCATTCTCTAATGGTAGCCCTAACAGCCTAACTATACCTTTCCCTAAGGAATTGATGGATCAGCTCCATTGTTTCAAAACTAATAATAATAATGATGAAAATTTCAATGAATTCCAATCTTCAAGGTTCAGTGACAAACTTTACAACATTTATTTGAAACATTGCACAAAGAATAAAGATAATCTAGTATCTTTCTTTTTAATTTTATCAATTTTATCAGAATTTATCATTGACTTTAAGTCTTTGTTGTATTGGATAAATGAATGCTTATCTAATGCAGTAAACTCTCCAGGGGTTGAAATAGACGTTGTTTTTATCTCGCGATGCTTTTTAAGAACTATCTTAGTGGCTGGAGGAGATGTTGAGAGCAAGGAGGCTCAAATGTTTTGCCAAATAAGGAAAATTAACGCTTGCAAGTTATTTAAAATACTATTAAATTTATACATGACTTCGGATCTAGTATTTTACGAAAAAGGTTTCCGAAAAAATATTACAGTTGATGAAAGCTTCAATATATCTACTAAACCTAAAAACAAAAATGAAGGTAACAATAATGACACAGAAACAAAAGTACCACACAATGAAGATATTCAAGATTATGAACGTCTCAATAATATTAATGACAAAAGTTTCAGCATGAGCAAAAATTATGTGACTTCTAATATTCATGATGATCAGGCAGTATTGGAGTCTCACGAAGCTAAAAGATTCATAAATTTAAATATAAGAAAACTACTACTAGAATTTATGATCACAAAACCAGAAATAACAGGTGAAATATTTAATGAATATTTGCTAAGTAAATCAACAAGATTTCCAACCTTGCTGCTTTTCAACAATTTAATAAATGAAGATTTAAACTGCGCAATAAATTCAAATTTTTATAACGATGATCAGCAAGATGTACTAGACTCCCCACTTTCATTATTAATGGATGCAATTAATCTTGTAATACAAAATGCTTCATTTTCTGCAAATGAAAGCAGAATATTGCAGAAAAACATCCAAAATATATCAGATAATGGTTTAAGATTAGATTTGAAGATGTTAGCAAAAACAAGAATTTTTGAATCAATAAGTAAATGTTTGCTATTCGACAACGATATTTTAATAATTAAAGGTGCTTTGCTTTTATTCATTGAGCTATTGCCTCAAGTTGATAAAAAGTTATTGAATAAGACAATTTTATTGCTTTTGTTAGTGTACGTTAAATTGATATCTTGGAATGAAAATTTAAACATGTTTTTTGATTTCAAAGTTGACAAATTGATAATTTTTTTGAATGAAACATGCTTTTCAAATATTGTTTCAAATGATAAAAAATTAATAAGAATCTTAGAAGCTGTTCAGTCAGCATACAAGAGTAAAGATAGCAAGGTAGAAATATCGTGGAGATCATTTCTGAAAGACACTAATGATTTGGATTTTGATTATTCTTCAGTCAAAAGGCTCTACACTTTAATTTATGGATTGTTTCCGAATACATTGCTTGGTTTTATGAAAGCGCCGACAAATTTCATGCTAAAAGCATTTAACTTCAATATAAAAGATTTTATTAGGGAAGAACATATACATATTTTCAACGAAAATAATATTTTATACAATAGCAAAGCAATGATCAGTGATCATTTGACAAACCCTGATATACTTTTATCCACTGTTGATGAAGAAATTAACTCACCAGAAAACCTTTCTTGGTATCAGCTAGATTTATCCGGTAATAAGCTATTGTGGAACTGTTTCAAATTAGATAAAGAGATTGAAATGAAATTTTTCTATTCACTGAGTAAAGATACTAATTTGAACATTTTGAAACAGTTATTTTTTGATCACAAGAAAAATTCAAGTTATAATAAACAAAATCAACTCAATAGCGAAAATATTCTTAGTATTTTAAAGTTAATTGATGATTTTAGAGTGGAAAATTTTGGTTTTTCTTTTGGAAATGAATTTCAAAACCAATACAATACGGCTCTTCCAGAAATCGGTATAAATAGTATCAGTTACCTGAAGTTACATACAGAAAATTCTAATTCTAATCCAGAAAAAGTGAAGACAAGTAGAAAACAAAGTGTGATTTCGTTATCAAGTGATAGTAATACTACTGATACCAACGCTTTATCTAATGATTTGACCTACATTATTTCGAAACAGGAACAACTATATAGTGACATACAAATGAAAGATAATAGAAACAAAGATGACTCAGACTTACCAAGAGAAAACTCACTTTCAAATTCCCAAACAGGTATTTCAAATTCGCATACACAGACAGCCACTAATAGTATGAGAATTTCCTCTCATACAGATTCACCAAGTTTTGATGGAACTTTATCCTTTGGAGGTACACAGGATGAAAAAAGCATGAGTTTGAGTTTATCGAATGATCTAAGTAGTAATTATTTTAAGCGTGAATTGTACTTGATAATCAATGAATATCAGTTTTTGTCCATGGTAATGTCTATGTGTAATTCGGAACTACAAAGATATAAAGAATTGATCTTCGACGGATTTTTAGATAAAACAAAGCAAAATCGTTTACTACTTTTAAAGAAAGAAGATGCAGCTTTTCAAAGAAAAAATTTAGGTCAGGTGTATCAAAAAATACTCAAGGAATACTCGCTATTATACAGAACAAGTATTAATGCCTCAAAAGATAGAGATAAAATAAAATTTCTTAGAGCAAATGTATCTAAATTGGAAGATGAGAAAAATAAAATGAACTATGCAATTAATCAGAATACCGAGGAAATTTTTAGGTTGAATGGAGTGTTGAAAAAAAAGGATTCAATTATCACACAGTTGATGTACACTATTCGTTACTTGAAAGAAATAACGAAAGTTGACGAAAATTTAGAGAAAAATAATGAGTTCGAGAAACAAACCATTTTGTTCAAAAATTACAATGAAGAATTAGTTTCAAATAATGAACAGATAAGTTATTTGACTCACACAATTATCAAGCTACGTAATGAAGTAGAATCGCTAAAGGCTATAAATAAAACTTTTGTTGAAAATGAAGAAAACAGCAAAGCGGAAAAAGAATCACATAGAATGGATGAAACTTCTTTAGTTGCTCAACAATCTCAGTTGGAGAGTTGCAAGTTAGAAATTAGAGAATTAGTCAGTAAAAACCAAAATTTGATGCAGGTTGTCAAACAACAAAGTGAAACAATTTTAAAGTTAAGTTATTTCATAAGAAAAATAAAAGAGAAACATTACACAAACACCGAAGACTCGAGAGAAATTTCCTCTTGTGAAACCTCTGAAATAAACAAAGTTAAAAGTTTCAACTATACTGAATCATTGAAGCGGAAGCTTTCAAAGCCAGTTCAGCCACATATCGAGACAAGAGTCCAGAATTTATTCAGCGAAGATCAAATACAGGATGAAGATAAACTTTGTGAAAAGGACCTTAAAAAAAATGCAGATTCTAAAGTTGTTGAAAATCGACTTTACTTTAATACTTCTGAAGACTCGAAAAATGGAAGCAACAAAGCGTCTACGGAGGTATCAAACAAGTTTGTTATCATAGACAATCACACGTAACTTATATTATAACAAATTATTTGAATAAGTTGAGCGTAGATGAAAGGGCCTACTCTAGCTTTAGATTTTATATAGCTGTAGTTAAATAAAAATCAATAAATCTATTTATTTATTAAAAAAGATATAAGCTGTCAACACAGCCAAATCCGGCAGCCACGCCACCTTCGTTGCTAGAGCTGAACTTTGATCTCAATAAATAATCAGCAGTTTTGTTAGATATTATTTTTTTGGTTTCAGAGTTCCAGATGATTGTACCAAAAATACCCAATTCACTGACGACATCTTCATTATATAACTTACCATTACGAATAATAGTATTTTTATGAGTAGGAGGATGAATCAAATCCATTAATATGTGGGCATTCCATTGATCTTTCGGCAATTTCTTCAAGAATCCTGGAATATCGTCTTTATAAATATTGTTACCACCACCTTCTCTCTGTGGTTTCAAGACATAATTTTGAGGAGACTCGAAGGCTAGTGTTTGACCTTCAATACCTTCTTGCGATGAATCCAATGGATAAATATTGACAAAAGTGTCAATAATTTTACCAATTTTGTCATCGGAAAGATATTTTTCTATCAAGACCTTATTGGTCAATAGTTGTTGAATCTTTTTGGCACCACTCAATTGGAAAAGCAACGTTGGGCATTTGATTGCTTTAGATGTTTCTAATAATAATCTTGATTCCCATTCTCTTTCCGTAGGATAGTCATTAGGGCCATATCCTGATCTATAATAAACCACTGAGACCTCTTCATTTGTAGGCAAATAGAAAAGTTTTCTACTAGTTGGGTCTACTTTGATATAGTTTTGAATTTCATTAAAAACCACTCTTTTAGATTTAACGTCATGATTACTCAATAAAGAATATTCTATGGCGCGCTGATCAAACACATTTCTCTCGTTAGGCTGGACCACAAAAAGAATAAGACTGGCGCAAATATGTTCTTGCGAGTTATACAAATCAGCAGCTTCGGCCAAACCATCCGCCATTTTATCTGCAGATTCTGTGCTAGGCAACTCTAACTTATTGTTGTAATATTCTAATCCAGAGCTTGTGTAATATCCTGACTTGTTCAAAAATTTGTGTAAACTTGAAACCTTAGGAGACAACCCACAGAAAGACACAGAAATAGCATTGAATTCAATCTGTTTGATCATGGAATCGGAGTCGATCATGTAATCGCTTCTTACTAATCCCAACAGCACAGGCTGGCATATTCCAATTTTATCAGCTTTGAGATAAGTGCTCCACAACTTTCCCGTGAAATCTTTGTCAAGGGCTACCAATTCCACCATCACCGAGCGCAACCAGTCCACGTCGCTGCTGACCTTGGCGTAGAGTTCGTTGAAGGAACCCTGCACCTCTAGAGCCTTCAAAAATGAGGTTTTTGGAAAAGGCGTTGGATAGAAGGTCACGGGTGCTGTGCAAGTGCTGTAGCTCTCAAATTCTGGTGGATACATGACTAGTCCATTTGCTAGGGACCAATGAGTCAACTCTTCAGCAAGAGCGTTTTGACAGCCTTCATCGAGGTCCGGGAAACTTTTCATTTTCTTGGTATCTTTCTCAGTATCGACTGTAATCTATGCCTTGGAAGCTGAATTACGATGAGGTTTTTGGAAAATCAGCGCTTTGGCTTTGGCAATTGTTTGGGAAAATCAAGATTTATTCTCTTATTATGCTATTAAAATAATGTTTTTATTATGGGGGTGTCTGGATGATTATTAATACAGGCGGTTTGTTTTTCTCTGTGAAATATTGATAAATACTTTGAGATAGCGTTTTTTCACGTGACTCATCTGGCTCAGTCACGTGCAAAACACGTGACTGGCTCTTACTTTTTCTATGGAAACAAGATGGTATCCAGTGCTTGTAACCATGAGTTCTGGAAATTGGTATAAATTAACTTTCATTTTGATTATTTTTTTTTTCGATTATGTTTCTAGATTTTCTCCTAGTGATCTTTTTGAGAGTTTTGCGCCATAATAAAGTATTATATACATTTTCATACAGGTCTTGCGAAAGGATATTTTCTTTATCCAAATCAACCATACAAACAATTTAAGTTCTGCAGAGATTAGCAGGCCTTGCAATATATTAATACTATCCAAACAAGATATTTGTATATAATAAATTGGCAGAGTACAGAGGAAAAAGAGTTTTTTTTTTTACAATGAATCGTATGGTAGATTCCCAAGTTCCCCAAAGAAATCCTTCGAGGCTCAGCAGAATGATAGACCCTGTGCTACTAGAAACGCATAATTTTCGGGAGGACGTTGAATTTCACCCTGTTGAAGACAGTCTGGGTAAAGAGGACAGCATTGATCCCAAGAAACGCACCAAGAAAGACGAAGTCCCACCCATGGTACCTAAGAAATCCGATCCTAGAGGAGGAAGCGTACACATGAACATCACCAGAAACTATACCAGCAAGAGTGTGGCAAGTGGAAGCGATGGCAGCATGCATCGTTACCACAATCATTCCCATCATCACAACAATACTCATCGAGTGCACGGAGTCGCCACGGATGACTCCACATACAGAAGAGCACATTCAGTTTCCAATAGTTTGCAGCTTCCCAGTCTGCAGTTATCATCTCCTATGGACACTATCAAAAACTTTGAAGAGAAATTTGAGTTGCATCTTACTTTGGGTTCTTCGCTAAACAGTAATACAGCCATAATACAGCATTTAATTACGTCATCCAATAATTTCTACGACAGTATATATAACGGCTTAAATGCCTTTAGATTTTGCTGTCTATCGCGTCAAAATCATGCCACATTAAGCACAATTGGCTTGTTTATTTGCGATATTGAACAACTTTTTAGTATTCTGGACTATTTTGTATTGCTAACGAAAGACCAAGAAGAAATATTCTCGGAGCAACTTATTAGTATTAAGGATGAAACAAATAGAACTAAAAAAATCGTGAATAAAATGTTGAAATATTCCATCATTCCTGAAATAGAACCATCTTTTATCAAAGCTGATGTAACGAAATTGGTTGAATCAGCTGCAAGAATTGTTTTAGAATCATTGTCCTATATTATTCAAAGATTGGTACTATTTGTCTTAACAAAGAAGTCAAATAATTTATTGGAAAGCTTTGTGAAAGTTTTGGACAAGTGTGTTATCAATAGATCCTCCAAGTTTGAGATCAGTAGAATACTAGAAACTTGGCTTAAAGAAAACGATGTGTGCACTAAGTGCTCAAGATCTATAGGCACAGAATCTTGTGTTCAAGAGCGTCATAGTGGTAAGAAATGGCATTTGAATTGCTTGAATTGTCATTCTTGTAATAGCAAGCTTTTTAAGGAAAGGTTGCAATTTGCTGTACTAGGCAATGATGGTGTATCTATTATATGTTCGAGATGTCGCAAAATAGACTTGCTTACCCAAGAAACCATGAATAAAGAGATCGATGATATAGAGACTAAACTTTTGACCAATAAAAGATCAGAATTTGTCAGATTATCTGGCAGAAAACAGCTTTTATCTGTTTTGAAGATGAATATCATTAAGACGGTAGAAGAATTGGAAAGTAACGATTTTGGCTATATCTGTCAAGAATGGTTCATGTATTGGAAGATGGACTTAGATGATTTGAATAAATACGATAAGAATACACAAAAAATCCAATCTGCCATTTTTGAATTGATTCATCGACAACAAGACTATGTTGATTCAGCTAGATTGTTCTTACTGATTGGAAAAAAATATTTAAAGGAAAGTAAAGAGCGTCCAAATGAATTGGATCTGAAGTTATATAATTTAATGTTTGAACCTGTCATTGAATTGAAAAAAATTCATGAAAAATTATTGTTGACGCCAATGAAACGGTTCTTATACACACAGGGGATGTTGATTAAGAACCAGGTATTTAAGTTATATTTGACATGGATCAATAAATCGTATCATGCATACGATCATTACTTATCTAACTTAGCAACTTCAGAATTATTGCAAGATTTAGACAAAATGAAACCTGTATCACATTTGCAAAGTTGGATCAGGGATCAGCAATCTGTCAGATTTGAGAAATTATTATCAGGTGGATTTTACTACCATTTAATTCAAACTAAGGAAATTTTGAAAAATTTGGAAAAGGTAATGGAAAGAAATGATGAAAATAAAATTGTTTTCCAAACATCCATGCTAATAGACAAGTTCACCTTTCAGCTTCATTCTGTGTTGGATCGAGCTGTCACTAATGCATATATTACACGAATTACAAACTTAGAAGTCAAGAGAACAGATGTCCAATATAAAAAACATGCTTTTGTCAAATATAAAAGCAAGGTTACAAATGAAGTTATTGATTGTTGTATTATTTTGTTGAATATGTGTTTAATCATAACTAAGTTATCTTTGGAAGATGGAACTTTTGTCAAATTTGCTCCTTTGATATACACAGATAATATATCGTACGAAAGAACAGATAATAAGCTATTGATTTTAGACAAGTCTAAGAAAGACATTGAATCTTACAAGTTGCATTTTAGCGATGAAAACGAGGCTATCGGCTGGGTTGAATTTAACTAAAACAAATTATTTTCTTTTTCGTGTGTATTTGCAGGAGCCTGTCAGTTGATCTTTATCCTCCTCAAATATCCTTCTTTGTTTTGCTATTTTTTTAATTTTCAATTTTTTTGTTTCTATATTACTACTTTTATTGTTATATGTTTAATTTTTTTTTTTATTATTATTATTAATAGTATCATTAATACTTTTCATGTTATTTATTTTATTCCTAATGCTTATTACTGCTATTGCAACCACCTTTTTTTCATACTTATGTCTTTTTATTTTACTTCATCTAATTTCATCACTCAGTATTTTCTGTTTGATTATTTATTTCAATAGCTATGAATATATTGAGTCATCACATTAATCATCACATTAACTGACCAGTTGACAATTGATAGGCGCTGCATTTCAGTGCGCGTAAAATCAAGCTTAGCCAGTTGTCATTTAAGATTTCTTTTTTTTCTCTCTCAATATTTTTAGATTAAAAAAAAAAAAAAAAAAAAAAAAAAAAAAAAAAAAAAAAAAAAAAAAAAAAAAAAAAAAAAAAAAAAAAAAAA
>JASTVB010000030.1:0-182293 GCA_031125705.1 Saccharomycopsis babjevae | reverse complement strand
ACCATATTCTTTTGAAATCTTGCCGTTAGTGTAAAGACGGTATAATGTACCTTTTTACCAATGAATTACCGTTTCTCATGCAATTTGAAAAATTGTCATTCAGGCATGACAGCTTGCTTGTATTTTGATGCTTTTCCGACATGTTGAATATGAATAGTAATTTTTTTTTTACTTACAAGCTTATTTGATTCTGAGATAAAAATGGGCTCGATTTTGCGCCTACTCAATTTCAATAAATGTCATTAGATCTCTTATAATATGATCATCTGTTCTATTTTCGATTAGCTTTTAATATTTTTCACTAATTGATCATATGAGTTTTTTGTAATATAGGGTATTACTTTTAGAAGCCAAGCTGCCAGCCCAGATAATTTTTTGCACTCCGGCGGATGTAAATTTCCCGTCAGGAACATCATCCTTTGACACAGCCCACTAATAGTAGATCGTGATCATGGGCAACGTGCGTGCTCTATATTTATTTAGATGTAAAAATTCATTGCTCAATCTGTGACCTGGAAAAAAAAAAAAGGTAAGAAATGCTGGGACTAATTTGGACTTACGGGCAGTAAGTGATTTTGACATATTTAATATTTAAACTGCTTAACTTCATTGTTCGACATAATTTGACAAAAATTGCCAGTAAATTGCTATTAACTGATTGATAAAAAAAAATCATCCTCTGGTTAATATCATATAACATCAAATATCACCACATTCTCCATCAAATCTCTTTCAAACATGCATATTTCAACAGATAATTATAGTAAAACCGGCTTTTCACTAAGAAACACTTTACAAGAACTTGCAAAAAGATTATATGATTACAATTCTGATGATTTTACACCTCATATAGAATCGAGGCTGAACAAAACTGCAGCCCTACCTATCGCGTTAACGATGGGTCTTGGATTTATCTTCTTCACACTTGGACCAGCTTTGTATATATATTGTTGTTTTTGGTACGACAGAAGAGAAAAAAAAAAAACGAAGGAAAGACAAGAAAAGGAAAAAAAAGAACGTCTCTTAGCTGTTGCTTCGGCTGGTGAAGGAGATACTGAAGACGCAGATGCTTACGCTTTGAATTCTTTCAATTTGGACGATTTTGTTAATGCTGAAGCTGAAGGCCAGCAAGATATTGTGAGACCATCGAATGCAGTTTTATATTCGAAAAGTAACTTGCTATCACTGCAAAGAACAAGTTATGAATATGAACCTTTGCCTCCGTATGAACTAATACAGTCTAGTGTTCCTAAGGAGCATGTATGAGATGAGCGTAACTAACCCAGAAAACATTACTAAATTTATTAAAATTGTCGAGGCAAAGAATCTTGTTGACTCTGCGGAGAATCTTGCTTCATATCGGGATCACTATGTACATAGATAGTCATTCTTGATTTGAGAGAGATAATATATTGTACATCTATTTCTTGTCTATTCTATATATTTTCCTCCTATTCTCTTCTGGATCATTCTATTTTGCTTGCCCGGATATTTGTCCTTTTATATTCCAAACCTGATATCTTATTGATTAGTAAACTTTTCCTAGTATCCTCTAATGGTATACTAGAATTGTACCTGAGTCTTTTCATATTAGTCATTACATATTATTCATGTGAGTCGTTATGACTTCATGATCATGATTCAGTTGCTACGATGTAATACTGGCTCAACCTATAAAGTGATATGATAATATTAGTTTAAAGAAAAATTAGGAAAAATCGATCATATTTACCTCAACCAACATAATGCATTGCAGATGGTACAAATTATTTGAAAAACTTATGTTCTTGAAGTATAAAGAAAAATTATAATAACTTTGTTATAAGAACTAGCGAAAAAATTCCGATGAAGAAAACACAATTCAATTTTCGACAGCAGATTCTAGCGAATAAACCGAGCATAGTATAGTATAGAATCAATTAGAAAAACAGAAGGCGAAAGAAAGGAGAGAAAACTAGGCGATTTAACAAAAAGTTAAATTACAACATAGAAAGAGAATAATATCAAGGCAGTAAAAATTAAATTGAGAAATACCGATTTGTTACCGGCATTTAAGTATTCAATGTCAACATCTGGAGTAGAACTAGAAGACTCAGTTGATTCAGCTAAAGAAAAAGAATCAGAAGAACCACTGGAGGAGGATCCAAAGGATTCATCGGATACATCTGAGGTGGAATCAGATCCACTCGAAGAAGCAGAAGTTTCAAAAGGTGAATATAATAAGGAACTAATTATAGATGAATCACAGTTTTCACAATTATTAGGAGTAGCTATAGCACTTGGAACTAAAACTACAGGGGTCGAAACGGCACCGCTGTATGGACAATAGAAACTTGTAGAAACGACAATACCTGACCAGGTTTCAGTGAATGTTTGCTGTGGAATGTTAACAAATATGGTAGTGGTATTGCTGTAACCTAAATTAATGGTGCTGTAGGAAGTAAAATCACCAGTCCAGTAAGTAGTAATGTAAATAGTTCCACCAGAGACAACAGATTGTGGAAAGTATTCGTGAACTATAACTTCATTGTTTAAGTCGGATGAGGATTCAGTGGTGTACGAAGTAGTGGATCCAGACCAGAAATCAGTAACAGTTTTAGTGTTTCTCGGAATTTCGACACCGACATTGATATTACCATTAGAGCTATCTGGAGATTCAGTGGTGTAAGTAGAGGTGAAATCACCAGTCCAAAAAGTAGTAGAGGTAATTGCATCTCTTGGGATCAAAACTTCCACGATGATACCATTCTTACCCTCAACTGCGTAGATTATACTACTGGATGTCTCCGTTCCGGTCCATAAAATGGTAGTTGTAGTAGCAGTCTCTGGAACTTGAATAACAACAGTGGCTGGAAGTTCTAAGTTTTCTGGAGCGAGAGTTGTGCTAATCTCAGTTATAGTTCCGGTCCAAGGAACATAGCTAGTAGCTAGTTTTCTTGGATTTAATATTTCAACAGTGATAGTACCATTCTGACCATCAGCCGGGTAAATTGTACTACTGGAAGTTTCAGCTTTAGTCCATAAAAGAGTAGTGGTAGTAATAGCATCTGGTACTTCAATGACAACAGTGGCCGGAATTTCTGGATTTTCTGGAAGAATTGTTGTGCTGGTTGCAATTGTAGCGCCGATCCATGGAACATAACTAGTAACAGTTTCTTCTGGATAGAAAAGAAATTCAGTCCAAGTACCAGCACTAGTTGGAGTAACAACAGTAGAAGAAATAGTTGGGCCATAGTAATGTACAGTAGTGGTTGTAGTAGGATCTGGTGCATAAGTAATAACAGTAACGCCTTCCAAACTCCCTATGGGATATTCAGTTGAAACGGTCCCTTGAAGACCTGTCCAGCTTGATGTAACCGAATTAATCATTGTTTCAACATATGTGTTCGAGCAACTATCATCTTGTGAAGACATATCTGGCTCAAAAAATTGATTAGATGATGCATCTGAGATAACATTGCCACTTGGTGTCGTAATACTAAAATCAAGGATTGCAGAACCCTGAATATTAACATAAACTATTTTTAATGGATAATAATATCCTGTTTCCATATACTGATAGTAGTATTGATTGTCTTCAGAATTGTTTTCAGAGCTGTTCAATGAGACCAAAATGTTTTCACCATATTGAGAACCTATATCTCTTGAATAAACTGTTTCTTCAGAGGATGTGGTGCCGCAGCATGTAAATGCATTACCATCGCCAAAATATATTGCTGCAAAATTATTCACATTATTTAGCAGAATTAAATAATAGCCACTCTCCTGTGAGTAAAACAAAGTAGTGATTTCTGCAACGAAATTTGTTTTATAAGTCTCTTGACCATAAACTAACCCCATTTGAGGGGTATTTTCAGAAGCCTGCACATCTAAGTTTATATCATCGACATTAGTGGAAGTTATCAATTGCTCATAAAAAGCTACATTGCCAGGAAAATCATCATTTGTAAGGGTGGAACCATCAGCATATGTGTATGAATAAAGCGAGACTAAAAAACCAGGTAATGGAAGTACTGGCTGAAATGAGCAAGCAGATGCTGACTCAACTGAACCAAAGTTATCAGCGTAAGTGCTATCAATAAAGACAGAAACAAAAAGAGTTAAAAGTGTAGAGCCAAACATTTCATAAACTTGCTTGCTTCAAAATAATGTAAATTTACAAAGAAAATAAAAGTTAAGTCCTTTGAAGATATCAGCACCGGATTATATACATTTATTGAGTAGAAAATCTAATGAGAAATTTCTCAAATACTTTTGTAATAAAAATGAATGAGTGTACAAGTGTAAACTCTATAGTTCCAGAAATCGGTGAGATTGATTTTATAACTAAACAGGATGTCTGTATATACCAAATATGCATTGCAGTTCATGCAGCATTTCGAATGTGGTAGTTTTGTGTCTTTAGATTTGTTTTTTTTCTTCTGATTGAATTGTTTCTGTTGCTTTTTTGCTTCCACTGCTGTTTTTTATTGCAGTGTTCAATTGTACTTTTCTTTAAGCAGAAATGATACCCATCCCGACACATGATACATATTTGTATTTTCAAAATAGACTTAATTCTGCAATATCGATAGCCGCATTAGTTAAGATTATGTATCTGAGTGGTGTACTTATCTAGAAAGTTTATTTTTGTTCAACAATAATCTTGCTGAAAATTCTTTACAGCCGATCCTTAAAATTATTTAATAGTAGTGGAGAAGATTTGCTGACTCGATTTTCAGAACCATTGTTGCATTTGAGGGGACATAAGTATATATTGCAAATAGTATTTTTTTTCTATTTTTCGCGACTCCGATATTTTTTTTATCATCTTCGATTTTTTTTCTGGATAATTTTCTAAGAAATTTCTTTTTGTTTACATTCTTTTACATAACTATTGATTAATAATTGTGAATTTTGATAGAACTATAATAGATCTGAATTTTTTCGTTGAGCATCTGGTCGTAAAATTTCATCAGGCAATGCTGTTTAATCCAAAATAATTCAATGGTAGTCACGCAGGTTAAAAATTAAATACAAAATATATGAACATAAATTCGGGATTGTCAGTCTTGTATTCTAGCATATAATCAAGCAGGCTTTCACGAAAAAAAAAAAAAAAACTTGTTTGATTAATAACTTAAAGATTATGTTGCATGCAGTAATTGCCAAACATGACATTTTAAGCATAGAAATCAGGAAAAAAAAGTCAAAACTCACATGGACACATATGATTGTTTAGGTAGGTGATCTAGATTCAATATTGTCAATACACTAAAGAAAACAGAACAAATTTTCAAAAAACTTTAAAATATGCAAATTGCATATGTTCAAAGGATAGATTCCGCAATTATATGCATGAAAAACTAAAGTTCGAAAAGGTTTATCGTAACCTCTTATAGTCTCAGTAGCCAAATGTTTTGCATTTCTTCTCTTCGTCTGTATACAAAACATTTATGCGTTTTTTTCACAAAAATTCAGAAATTTGCGTGTACTTCATTCAACCGGTATTAAGCATAGTGTTATGAAAAACCTAAGTAATTTTATGGCCTATAGAAACTGTGCTGAAGTTGTTGAGTCACTTGTTCGAAAAAATACTCTAAACATTAATTGAAATTATCTGATTTGAGAGAGATAACTATTTATGTTGTATTACACTATAGAAGCTGATATATTCCAACTGTTCATTGCATTTTTTATCTCTTATTTTCGAGAATTTCTTCTTTTGGATATTTACAACTTTATTTCATCTATTTCCTAATTTGACATTCCGTTCACCCAAGGCCATAGCCTCTCTATTCTATATAGGGTTCTTTTTTTTAAATTTAGGCAGGCAAATTCAATACTAAAAGTGTCGAGACAAAGTAACTTGCTCACTTTGCAGAGATTCTTGCTTGATGTAATAATCACTATGAACATTCTGGTCATCCTTGATTCGAGAGAGACAAGTATATTGTATATTTATATCTTGTTTGATCTACATATTCCCTTTTTTTGTTTTCTTCTGATCTTTGTGTTTTCGTCCGGATATTTGCTCTTTTATATTTCAAATCCTATTATTGATATACTTATAGTGTAAAAATGATCCATGAGTTCATAATTCATCATCACCTTTAGTTGTCACGTTACTCGTTATCATTTAACTAGTTATCACCTCAAAGGTTATCATCAAGAGTCAGTTATTACCATGTGGTGCTGGCTCAACAAGAAGTTTGATCAAACAACAATAAAAATAAATCTTTAGCAAGAAATATAATTTCGTTAATTGCTAATATAAACCTAGTGTTTTTTATCTGATGATAATATCAATATCATTTTCGAAAAATATTTTTTGTTGAATCACTGAATATAAGTCGTCTTCAGATCACTATTAGAGTTGAAAATTTTATTTTGAGATAAATAATATTGTATTATATCTCTATATATTCAGCTATTTATCTGTCCTTTTTCCTTGTTCTTTTTTTTTTCTTCTGAATAATTTCTTCGTTTGGAGAATTACCTCTTTATATCTTTTATTTCTTACTTAATTATTAATGCTAGACTCAGGAAACAAAAATGTCTTCTTGCTTAGTCACAGCTTGGCCCCACTGTTTAGTCGCGGATACAAAATCTTATTGAGTCATCATGGGCAAGTATTGGAGAAGATAGTACTTACTCAGCATTTCATATATTATCTGATCTAATTCATCTCCTGTATGAGTGCTTGTGGCTTCTTTTATAGCAAGGTAAGAAGTTTCTTTCTTGAAAGTTTCAAAACTGATAGAATCAACAACGAAACCAAGATAGCTTCTTTTAACCAAATGTGATTTCCATACGTTAAGTTGTAAGATATATGAGACATCAGATCTTAAATTATAAATTAAATCTTACATTGTTCTTAAAAGTTTGGAGGACTATTTTTTTCCAGGTTTGCTTATTCCAAGTGTATTTTCTGAAGACAGAAAAGTAGGTTAGACTTCAAAAATTTTGATATGTTTCTTTCTTTGTCGGACAAACAAAAATTTCAAACATCATAAAGGACATGAATAGTTTCAAATTCGTTACTAAAATTCCACATCTTTGCCAGGAACACTGCTTTTCGAATCATTTATCAAGGCAGCATATGACCGGGTTCGTGTCCATATATATTAAACTCAAGTATGTAATTTCATTTTTGACATTGGAAATACAATTTATTGATGCAACCTATTGTTTATACAGTATTTTAAGATTTCTAGATTAAATAAGTTTTTATAGTATTGGCTATTTCTTTGCAACCTCATCAAAAGATAAGAGGATTTATGTTTTATAAGTTCACTAATAATTATGTGTATATTGCATCCGCAATCCATGCTAAAATTTCAATGTTCGGGAACCATATTGACGACAAATAAATTAACTCATGTCGATATTTGAGTCTCAGATATTCCACTGCAATTAGATGGCATTCTAACAGTTAATACTTTATTGAATCGGTCAATTCTCAAAAAATAAATCTGAATCCGTCACAAACCAAGATTGTGGCCGCGCCATAATCAGCCGCATATTGATGCACAGATCTATCATTTATATACGCCCTTCATATCTTTTTGAAATATTATTAATACAAACGGTGTATTATTAATACAGCCAAGTGTATTATTAATAGACTACTGATAAAAACAACAAGGTAGGGTTACAGGTCACAAGGATATCGGATCTGGGATATAAAAGATAAGTATCCCAACAAGGAAATCGAAAAGTACAGAATGAGAATAGAAAAGAAAAGAGACATAGATTAGACAAGAAATTAATGTATGATATTATCTCTTTCAAATTAAAGATGAAACTATTAATGTAAATAGTGGTTCTGATATCGGAAAGAATCTCTGCAAAGTCAGCAAGATATTTTATCTCGACAACTAGCACCGTCTAAGGAGGCACCATTATATATTGGATAAATTGATTAACAGTTTTTCAACTATATTCACTTACCACAGTAACTAGAGCTCTCTGCAACACAGCATATTATATTGCTGATTATACACATTTCTTTTGTTCGTTTCATGGCTATCCAAAGTTTCTACAGTGGCTGACGTTAAAAACATTCTTATATGATGTCGCCATTTCTTTTGGCCTAGTATTCCTTCTCCTTCGCTCTCAGTTCACACTGGCTCATATATTAGGTTCATCAGTAATTAGTTTAACCAAGTTTGAGATATTCGTTTTCATATAGTCCAAGTTTAAATTTCTTTTTTATCTTCTGCACGGTTAATCTCAACATCATGAGCGGTAATAATGTGTTGCTAAATTCAAATCAAATACTAAGGTATTTAAAAGAGTTGTAAAAAAGATTTGCTTTGGCAATTTAGCCTATTTTTTTCATAAGCCTTACGTTGCAATTGGCATAATCCAATAAGAAGCTAACGATAAGAAGACACCGAGTTTGCAGAAAAAATTTTGACTGAGTTACGTTGCTGTGTTTTTTTCTGTGGTTTACACATTAACATTACAAATATTTCACTAATTTGTCAACGATTTTCAAAAACAGAGAAACAGAGTCACAAAATAGGAATAACTAGAATAACTTAGAAGCCTTTATTGAGCTAAAGTTTTCGAAAACACAATTGAAATAATCATCCACAGAGATTGATAAAAAGAAGTTATTATGTTCAACAATTATTTATACACCATATCGCTGCCAATCAACTATAGGTGTGTGTGTCTCTGTGTGAGTGAGTGAGTGTGTGTGTGTGTCTCTCTGGGTGTGTCTTTGTGTGAGTGTGTGTGTGTGTGTGAGTGTGAGTGTGTTTGTGTGTGTGTGTTTGTGTGTGTGTGTTTAATATATGTCGTAAAACGTTCGAATAAATCAATGTCATCAGAAACGTTACAATTTGATAACGAAAATTAAGGTTCAGCAAATCTACCGAAATACTCAACGGCTACGCACCAAAGCGATATGTATATCATATTCATTTACTTGTATTTTTTTTGATAACACAAAAAGAATTAAACATTAAAACAATCAATGTTTTTAAAGCATCAAATTCTCCAGTTATCATAGTATGTTCAAGCACAATGTTGGTTGATTCAAAACTGCCCGATGACTATCTATTGGACGACTTCCTCAGCAGATTTTTTCATGAAGGACGCTTGCATATCTATGAAATGCACTGAATTACTATAAGATGTCACCAGACAACAGTGGATTCCTAATGAAAAAAAGTGTGTTTAGCATCATAAAAAAGTGTGTGAATAATTTATTCTTTTTTTTTACACAGTTTTTTTTATTCTGTTCTAGTGACTCAAAAAAAACACAATTGTTACAATTTACACTATTATCAATCATGCAGTCATCAACTGCTGTGAGTCAGGCCAATCTCTCCAATGATATTTTTCATTAATTTACTCTCTGTGGCCCCGAAAACCTGCGAGAATAAAAGCGCACGTCTGCTATATCAAGAAAAACAGGATACAGTCAAAATATAGTGTTAATTAAAATGGATTATTATTAAGATTTCATATTGAATTATCTGATTTCACTGTGGCTGCAAATTGCATCAGACTTTTTTTTGTCTTTCTTTTTTTTCTTTTATTGTTTTCTTAATTACGCTAACGTCTAACGTTATTGTTATCCATAATGAAAAACGGTTATTTAAAATGAATATAAATAGAGAATTAATTCTACCATCTGAGAAGTTGAAATGGTTCCTAAATTTCTGTATCCTTTTATCTGTGAGCACTCTATTATCATATACTGAATAAACTCATAACTGATTCATTATATTAGACCCAGGTTGAGAAAATCATAATGTCAACAACCTCGAAAAATTCGATTGACCTCAAGGAACCAAAGGACCAGTTCTTTGTCAATGACACTTTGGAGGCCGGTGGATCCGATGCAGCTATCCCAACAAAAATCGATGAGGTCGATGCTGATGCCACTTTAAAGTTCCTCGATGAGCATGCTGCCGAGTTTGAAGGCCACGAACTAACCCCCGAGGAAGAAAAAAGTTTGAAGTTAAAAAATTACCTTTTCTTGTTTTCCTTGATTCTTGTCATAAATACCATGTTGTTTATCGACAAGGCAACTTTGTCATATTCTTCCATTTTGGGTATCTATAAATCAACCAACATCGGTGATTCACAGTTTGACGACTTGAACTCCATCTTTTACGCCGGTTATACCGTTGGTCAAGTATTGAACTTTGTGTTGCAAAAAGTAAATTTTTCCAAATTTTTAACTTTTATAATTTTTGTTTGGTCCATTTTGATCTTTTGCCATTGTGGCGCTTACAACTTTGGTGGCTTAATTGTTCTCAGATTGTTACTCGGATTTACAGAGAGTATTATCACCCCTGCTTTAGAAATCACCATGTTACAGTTTTTCACACCTAAGGAAAGAGCCACCTTACAACCTGTTTTTTGGTGTAGTTGTGTTGGTAGTCCTGTCATTATCGCCGGTTTCATCGCCTATGGTGTTTTACACTCCACTTCTTCGGTCCCTCCTTGGAAAATTTTCATGATCATCACTGGTGGTATGACATTCCTTACAGCAATAGTAGCTGCATTTTATTATCCATCTGATCCTTCTACTGCCAAATTTTTGACAAAAAGACAAAGATACTTTTTGCTTAAGAAAATTCATAAAGAAACCTCCAGTTCGGTAACCCAACATGTGGTGAAAAAAGATCAGATCATCGAGTGCCTCAAAGATCCAATTTCTTGGTTGTTTGTGCTTTTCGTGTTTTTATTAATGCTTGCCAATAATTTGACGTATCAACAAAACTTATTATATGTATCCTTGGGTACTTCGAATTTAGGATCCACATTAGTCAGTGTTGCAGGGGGTGGATTCTCATCCGCTTGGCATCTAGCTGCTGCAGTATTCATTCATTTCTTTCCGAACAATTCCGTTTGGGTGATTTTATATGCATGTCTTCCTTCGGTTGCTGGAGGTATAGCAATGGTCACTATTAATTGGAATGACAAGCTTGCATTATTGGCCATGCTTGTTTTGGCGGCAAACACATATGGTCTTGCCTACATTGTTGGTTTAGGTTGGTGTACTTCAAGTGCTGGTGGTAACACAAAAAGATATTTCAGACACTTCATGTGGATGGTTTCCTACGGTATATCCAATATTATTTCCCCACAATTATGGAAGGGAAATCAAGGATCAAAAAATGGAGATCCAAGATATTATGCAGCTTGGAGTGTGCAGATCATTCTTTCATGGACAGGAACTCCTATAGTTGGTTTTGTAATTTATTATATCTTAAACAAGAGAAATAAGTCAAGATTGGAAAATATCAAGAGTAAGGGTGTTCAATTTGGTACAGTCATTAAGGTTGATGAAAAAACCGGTGATCAGTTTTCCGAAAAAGTTGATATTGCCAATTTGGATTTAACTGATTTGGAAAATGAAAATTTCATTTATCCTTTGTAGTTTAATTTTTTCTCGAAAGCTTTAAAATTTCTTTTCAATTTTTTTATTTACTTATATATATTATTTTTTGGTAGTACTTAATTATTACTTTAGAACAATATTCTACAGTTTTCTATAATACACATTATGTTTAATAATTTAAATCATGTTTTAACAAATTTCATAAGTAATAATCTACTGGGGTAAAAATCAATAAATATTTTTTGGTATTAATAACAAAAATTGTTTGACGCAGCGAATATTCCATATCTGTAAACATGATCTTCTTGATGTCAAGTTCTTTGTTTTTCTTTTTTGATGATAACCTGTAAGGTGATAATTAGTTACGTGATAACGAGTAACGTGATAACTAATAAGCTGATGATGAATCATGAACTCATGGATCATTATTACACTATCAGTATATCAGTAATAGGATTTGGAGTATAAAAGAACAAACATTCCGACAGAAATAGAAAGATCAGAAGAAGACGAGAAAGGGAAAATATAGATCAGACAAGAAATTAATACACAATATACTTGTCTCTCTCAAATCAAGGATGACTATTAATGTTAATAGTGATTTTGACATCAAGCAAGAATCTCTGCAAAGTCAGCAAGTTACTTTGTCTAGACAATTATATTAGCAAAAGAACCGTTATATAAGAGACATTCTTTTTTCACTAATATTGTCTTCGAAGGTAATTCGAAAGTAACTGATAAGTAATAAATACTTTTTATTGCGAACTCAATAAACAGACTTTAATTTTTATCAATAATCACTTTTATATTCTTTTTTATAGCATTGCAATAATCGGAATTGACTCTCAGAAAGTTTCGGAGAGTTATGGAGCAGAAGTGTTACTTTGTTTTATTCAGATGATGTAAACATTAAAACACTTTACTTTTTCTTTTTCAAGTTTTCATACGGCTAATGTATTACGAGATGAGGAGCCAGCGGCTATTTTTGTTAGCACAATAAACTTACGTAATTATAGGCTATTTTGAACAATAAAAATTTAAAACACCACTTCGCTTTTCGTTAGTCAAAATTGAACTATGATACTTACGATACAATAACGTAAATAAATGCCTTTTGCATTTTGACGAATCTCGCTTCCAAATTTTAGGGTTTTTCAAAGGAGTTTAACTCAATAAATCATCAAAAACAAATTTAGTAAGTATAATTGATCATTTGTTTATGCATGTACCCCAGCTTTTTATGCAGCGTTCCCCATTTTTGACTTGTATATGTTTTTCGATGTAATTTATATCTTGGCAGTCAAACCTATTTAGATAACTTCAACAATTCACTTCTGAAAATGGTATAAAAACGTATTACTTTTCAGAGGGTTGATTCATTAAAATCTCTTTAAAAATTTCAAAAAAATTTCAGTATTACTATCAATCATTATTTCAAAAAATTGTTCATCACCCTCATTCTCTTTTTTTGATAATATTAAAACTAAGAATAAAAATGAGTTCTATTCATGATTTAATACTTTTATTCATCACATTTTCGCTTTTAAATGTATCAATTGCTGTTCCCTTTGAGAAAAGGGCTACTTCCGAATATGATTTGCCGTTAAAGTACGAAAAAATTTGTCAGGTTCATTCTCCTAAAAACGAGGAGGCTGATAGTGCACCTGATATTTTTGAAGCTGCAGCTCGCTGTTCGGGAGGTGGTGCCGTTCTTCTTGCTTCTGGTATAACTTACATTGTTCGTTCTAAGCTTGACTTAGCCAATTTAGAAAATGTAGATATTTATATTGCTGGGACCCTCGCTTTGAGCGATGATATTGACTACTGGCAAGAAAACCTCATTTTTTATGAATATCAAAACTCTTCAACTGCAATTCGTATTGGTGGTACAAACGTGAATGTCTATGGTCTTCAAGGTCATGTTATTGATGGCCGTGGTCAAGCATGGTGGAACAAATTTGCAAACAAAGAAAACCAGGACTTTTACCGTCCAATCTTATTGGTTTTCGATAATCTTAGAAATAGTGTAATTGATGGTTTAAATCTTATTAACTCTCCTATGTGGTTTAATCTAATCGCTAATTCCTCGGGAGTTACATACACAAATACTAAAATAACTGCAGAAACCACCAATGAGTTTAACTATTACAACAGTGACGGTTGGGATTCATACCGTACTGATAATTTAATTGTAGAAAATGCCACAATTTATAATGGCGATGATTGCTTTTCATTCAAACCAAACACCACCAATGTAATACTCAAAAATTTGTATTGCAATGGATCTCATGGGATTTCAGTCGGATCGATTGGTCAGTATTATGGTGTTACCGATATTGTTGAAAATGTTCTTATTACAAATGTTACTATGGCAAATTCAGATTATGGTGCTAGAATTAAGACTTGGTCGGGTCGCGAGTATGGTAGTAACAAAACTGATGCTGGTGGTGGTTTGGGTCGTGTTCGTAATGTTTTTTTCAATGATTTCACAATCAATAATTGTGGTCAAGCTATCTACCTAACTCAATGCTATAGTGCTAGCAGTATTGAAGCATGTTATAAGTATCCATCGTCTTTAACTATAGAGAATGTTGGCTTCATTAATTTCTCCGGTAAAACCTCTGGAAGTTTTAATGAGCTGGGAACTTTGATTTGCTCTAGCGATGCTGTTTGTAGTGACTTATATGCAAAGAGCATCAACGTACTTAATCCTTTAACCCAAAAAAGTTTCTACTTGACAAGTAAATTGGGTGACTCTAATATTTTCGCTGATACTGTTAATTCTACAGCACAAACTGGATCTAATAATGGTTTGTGATTATCAAGTTTCGCTAATATTGATTTTTCAAAAATTTTATTTTTGCTTTTAGTTTTCTTCTTTCTCGCTTTTTTTCTTCTTAATTGAATATACTTTTTGTTTTCAAATTTTTCATGTCCGATACTAAATTTCTACTTCTAATATTATCTTGTAAAGCCTTGCAAACCAGTCTGTGATATAATATTTGAGTTATCGGTTTTTTTAAACTACTTTTTTAGCTCTTGAATTTACAGATAGAACAGTACCGGAATTCTTAATATTTTGCCTATACTATTTTTCGAATTATTTATGAAAAATTGATATAGTTCAAACCAAATTCTATCGAAAGTAAAACAAAATAAAATATGATAATTGATTAATTTGACGACCTATAGATAAAAAAACTTCAACAATAAATAAACTAAAATACAACAATAAAAGCCCTTAGTCAAAAGTTGACGGCTAAAGCTAATTGGAAATTTCCTTGGTATTAGATGTTTCGACAATTTCAGTTACCGCACCAATACTATGGTCACTGGATGCTTCTTCAATGTGACCCAATCTCTTCTTGTCAATTCTTTCCAAGAATGGATAGGCGGCAGGTAAGAACAACATGAGTATAGCAGCGCAGGTAGAAATAATAAAACCTAAATGAAATTTAGGAGCATGACTAGTTGGGAAAAATACAATGTTAGTCCAAATGTTTATAGCTTGTGAAACAGCATCGGAGTAACCCAATACGAAAGCTCTCTTCTCATTATTATGTCTACAAGATCGGTTAATCCATCCAGATACGATAGCTTGATCGACGCTATCAAAACCGATGATCATAAAACAAACCCATCTCCAACCATCAGGAATATTCCAAGCAGCCAAGGAAGAATAAGAAACAATGAACAGACACTGAATAAAAGTTAAAAAGGGATAAATTGAGTAAGAATCGCTCAAACCTGCAATGAAAAATTGAGCAACCACACTAACTGCAGATTGAATAGTTGGATAATTATTACGATCAGCAATAGAGAATCTATGAGGTTCCAGCTTCAACCATAAAGGTAAGGCAGTTCCATCGGGTAAAGCAACTATATTTAACAAGACCCAAAAAGTAGTGAAAAAATGAATTTTCCAGTCAATCAAAGTTTCCTTAACGGTTTTGAGATCAATAGAGCCAGGCGCAGCAATACCTGACTCGATTGTTCTTTTGCGAGCAGTTGCTAATTCCAGCTCAGAAAGCCACCAAAGACTTTTCTTTATTTGATAAGGTGCACCAGGAAAAACAAGAAAACCTAACAAAGCAATTGGAATAGTGAAGATACCATCGATTATGAAACCCCATTTCCAGCCTGATAAACCATGAATATTATTCAAATGTTCGTAAGCAGCTGTTTGCAAATAACCACTGAACATGCCTCCTAAGGATGCGGATATACTAAAAGCCATAACTCTTCTATAAACTTCGTCTCGCTTATACCAAGAGCCAAGAATATGAACGACAGAACAAAAAACAGGACCTTCTGCCAAACCAACTAAGAAACGCAAAGCAAACATTTGATCACTATTCTTGACTGCAGCCTGACAGAAGGTCAAAACGCCCCAAATGAGTTCAAGAATTGGCAACATATACTTAGCCCAAGGTCTGGTGACAAACATTACTCCAAAACACATGGAGACGATGTAACCGGCGGAATATAATGACTTGGCATAAGCCAAATCATCACCACCAAAACCAATACTTTCTTCCATGCCAGAATTATACGCGTTTGTAATATTTGATTTATCCAAGGATTTGGTGAAATAGGAGGCACAGACATAGGTCAAAAGACAAATGTCAAGTTTAAACAACAATTTTTTTTCATGGGAAGGTAAGTAGGATGGATACCAAATGAACAATCTGACAAAACCATCGTACCAGTTTTTTTTTTCAATTTTTTCTTCTTGGTCAAAAATATCTGCAGCTGCGATGCTTGTGACAGCATCTTCATTTGGATATGGAGGCTTGACATTGTAAGCAGCATCCACTTTTTCAGATGATACAGACGGTGCTGTGTTATGGACTGCTTCTTTTTCAGACATTGATGTATTTTTTAGTGTTTCTTTGGGTGAAGCGAGTAGAGATCAGTTTTTGACTTGCACAGCAATTTCTGGATTAATTAAAAGCTTTCAAGAAGAAATGCCTAGAAAACGAATAACAGAAAAACAAAGAAAAATTAGCAAATAGTTATGGAGTGTACTGATTGGAAAGAAGAGAACAAAAGCAATGCCAGAAAGAGCAAGAGATGCAAAAAACAAGGAAAGAAATATAAATGTTTATATAGCATCAAGAATTACAAAAAGCTTAAATTTGACTGTGGTAGATTTCCAGGAAATAAAGGAGTACTGACTCTTTGGGAAAAGAGGGGAATGCATAGAAAGCAAATTGTGTGTTATGCTTATCGAGCAGAACTGACAAAAAAGGCAGCGCAATCAAAAATCATCACTATTTGTATAGTGTTTGAGTTTGGATATCCCATGTATTTTCGGGATGATTTTATCGTATGGATAATAAAGAAGAACAATTATGCAATTTCATCTACTGATGGTGCGGCACATATGCATTCTAGAAAAAATACAGTTTCTTTTCTTTAGTCGCATCGGACTGTTCCTACTTTGCGGACTTACAAATGTGATCTCTTGGCGGTTCTTTTTTTTTTCGATCCATATATCACTTTTCGACAAAAAAAATAGTACCAGGAATTGTTCATCTAAGATTTTCCTTCTTTTTGCTCGATTTTTTTGTGTGTTTTTCTTATGCTTTTCTGTGTACTTTTTTTTTGCGTCGCAATTTGGTTTTTACAATAATAAGACTAACAGAGTAATTTCTCTTCTTTGCACACTTCCGTTTGTCGACCTGATGATCACTCTACGCTCTCTGTCTTTATCGGTGAAAGCTCCTAGCAAAGAACCTTATATCATACTACTTTATCAGCTTTTTTTTTTCATTTTTATTTTCATCGTAGGATTGGGACAAGCATACCAATTTATGTTGATGAATACACAAAACTAGATAGTGGTTACTCCGATTGCGATTTTGATAAATCTAGATATTTTTGCTGTGTATATTTTTGATATAACAAATATGCCCCACCATGTGCATTAAGAGGAGGGATTTCTCACAGAAAAAAACCATCGACGCAATTTTCCCTGAATCACTGCAAATTGCTTGTTTCTGGTAGAAAGAAAACACTGCAATACGATTTATTTTCAACTATTATGCAACTTGTAAAGTGTGTATTTCGCATTTAAGAGAGATCGAGAAAATGGCTATTAAGAATATAGTAGACGAAAAAAGGAAATATCAAGAAAATTTTCGTAAAAGTACTGTTCGAATAAATTGTGGCGATAAACGACACAATTGGTCCATCAGTAACAAAAGCATGCTATTGTGTGTGGAAATTGGTTGCTATTGACCAAAGTTATGAAAAAAATTTTGCAAAACTGTGGAAACTACAGCAAGGCTCCCTGAAATAACTGTTTAACGTATGTATTGCGCACAATATGCAGTACAAAACCTTTTTTCTTTCCCTTAATTGTCTGAATAATTTATTTAATTTTTTTCAGACTTTCAGACTATTATTGGTAAATTCAGATGATAAATACAGTATTACACATTATAATACAGGATCAAACAGAAAAATACATCGAGTCTTTTTTATCTCTTCCCTCTTGCATTGATAATAATCAATTACACAACTGTGGCACTTTGAAAGAAAAAATAAGAAAATTGAGTCCATTCAATTGCATCATTTTCGATCACTAGTGTAGAAAATATCCCAAGTGAAGTCAAGATCCTGGAAAGTTGTCAGGTGATTAATGAGACTGAACAAAACCTTTTCCTTAAAAATATAGGTTGAGATTGAGTTGTGCCGTAAGTATATTATAAATAACAAAAGCGATTCAGAATTTATTTGAAAGATCCCGCGTAATTTTATTCAAGCTGCCTTTAGCTATTGTCTCAGACTGGCTTTCAAGAGTGCCTCAAAATATCCCGCAGTTTCAATGATCTCAATTTGTTGGATATTTCCATTGCCAAGAGAAAACCAAAATAATAATTACATTATAATTTGCAATTTTTTGTGAAAACAATTCGACAATTTGCTTCTAGAAACTTAGCAACTATTTTAGCATTTGTGGCAGCAAAATCGCTGTTTTAGCACTAAAAAATAAATCCACATATTGGCTTCGAGTTAGTCAGCTTCTCGCTACTGAATCAATAAAACAAAACAACTTTTACAAATCTTTTCATTCTTCAATTAATAATATATATAAAAAAGAATCGAAAGACTAAAAGAAAGCACACTCACTCAATTGAATGTCATCAAGCGTTTCCAATAACATCGCTTGTCAAGCTTGCTGCATCATCATCAAACGCATCATTCTCAGAGTCACCAATATTGAACAAGTCATCGTTTTCGTCGTCTTCATTGTACATGCTATTTTCATTACCAAGGATCTCATCCTCATCTAAAAACACTTGGTTTTGACCAAGAGAACTGTAACGTCCGCCATCCAACGGGTTTCTTCTTCCAGCTATAACTTTTCTAATATAATTGATTACTGTCACCCCAGCAACAAATGCCATAACTCCCGCATCAACAACCCTATTCACTATTTTGTCTGTTGTATTGTTTTCAATTCTCGTTGGGAATCCGTAAGTTTCACCTTCACCTCCCTCAAGACGGATAGCTCCGAGTCTTGCAAATCCTCCATTACGTCTAATACCTCTGTCATAGAAAAACCATAGAGCAACGCAAAATGCGGTAAGTGGAATAAAAACAACAAACAACAAGTTCGCACCAGTGGTGATGCCAGAACCATGTTCTTTATCAAATTGCTTTTGCTTACCAGGGCATGCATGTGGCTCATATTTTTCAAGCTCTTTGCCACCAACACAGGAACTTAGCGGAATTTTTCTATATCCTGTAGGCTCGAAGTATTCAAAAACATTTTGATTAACGCAAACTTCTTTCGGATCTTTAGGCGATAATCCCTCAACAAGTTTGCAAGTACCATCGAAATCTTTTGCAAAATTATAATCACACTCATAATCTCTTCTTGTACAGGAACAGTTTCTAACAAATTTATATGCATCACCTAAAGGAGTATTACCAATAAAACAATCAGAACTTTCTGGTTTGCGACGTAAATAACGAGCCTCGCGTCCAAACAAACAATTATCAGCAAGGAATGGATGCTTTGGTGTCCAATATTCATAATCAGATGTTGAAACTCCATCTAACTTGTCAAAATCGATATCACATTGTCTATTGAAAACACCATGGAAATCGACACCAATAGCCAAAAATTTTCCTCCATCATTTGCAGAAGCAGTTGCAAATATTATGAACTTTCTGGATGTATCTGATGGTATAGTAGCAATATCTTTCACATGAACTTCCTCTTCATTGAAAACATAAGTTTCCCAAGTATCGCCTTGGTCAACAGAAAACTTCAATTCTTTAGTAGGGTTTATTTGATCAATTAACAAAATAATACCTCCTTGATCACCAAATTCCCACGATAATGGCTTCTTACTGATTTCTTTCCATGTCATGCCACCATCACGGGTAAGGAAAGTACCTGCATTATTAATATCATCATCTAAATATGGACCGACATTCCCATTACCAATCATCATACCAATCGCAGATCCTGACGAATAAGTATCGCGGTAATCTTTTCTTTCAGTGAATCCATGTAAGTTCAATGAACATTTTTCAATAGGTTGTCTAGATGAAACACAATCATATTTTCTATCATCAGAATCAACAGGAGGTGGATTTAGATAAGACCACTCGGAAGCATCATTATGTGTAATTTTAGTCTTCACTTTTTTGCTTTTATCAGAAGATTCAACCTCTTCAGCATTATCAACAACATTGATTATTGAGATACCTTCAACTCCCTCGATTTTCTCAAAGTCCACAAAACCTATTGTATTTCTGTTAACAAAACTCTCACTTAAAACATAAGAAGTACCATTAGAATTGGATTTCAAAATACTACCATACTCTTTACCTTGTTCACTTGATGTTGTAACATGCAAATAAACACTTTTTGAATTAGATTTCAACACCGTATAAGCTTGCTCTTTATTGAACACAAAATTGTAAGGATATTTGGCAAGAGCCCATGTTTCACCATCAATAGTAGTATACGAATTCAATTGATCTCCATTCACTATTGCTGCAACAACAATAAATTCATCATCAGGGGCCATTCCCACAGTTCTTTCAAAATGAACCTTGATTTCAGAAGGATTTGAAAACATTTCATTAGAACTTATAATACGGACAGAATTATCAGGGTTTCTTTGCTCACAAATAATTAATGAATCATCTTGAAGTTTAAACCTACTACCAGCAAAGTCGCAGCTTCGAGCACCTTCTAATAATTTATTCCATGTTTTACCAGAATCAACAGTTATATAAGCAACACTATTGCAATCTCCCAAACTTCCTTTTGAACAACCATCAGTAGAGCCAATAAAGATATATTTATTAGCATCAGTAGGGTGAAAAATCATTGGAACAAAACTGAAAATATTAATGCTCGAAGGTAGCATTTTCTTATAAAAACTTTGAGCACGGTTTGTTGTTTCAAAATAGTAGTTTCCCTCTCCTAGGAGAATAACATGGTTTCCATCATAATTATCGGCCAAAATCCCAACAACATTATCGGCACGGAAGTTTGCATAAAAGAAGTGCATACCCCCATCATGAGAGATGAATACTTTTCTATCAGAATTTAATAAAATGATAGATTCATCTTTGAAATTCAGCAGGGATTGATCCATATATACATATTGTAAAAGGGATCCTGGGATATTATTTTTCTTTGTCTTGATGTTGAAAGATTTGCTATCTTCAAGAATAGACTTGCAGTTAACCGTAAAATAGTCGTTGTTCTCATCTAATTTAAATGAGGAATCTTGACACGTATTTCCTGGAATCTTAGCAAATCTGGCAATTTTTTTATTATCGACTTTTTTATTTTTATTGTTTAAACATAATTGACGGAAAAAAGAAAGATCTTCAACACATTCTCCATTTTCATAAAGAAAACCTTCGTTGCATTCATAATCAACCTTATCGCATGGGCAAGACTCTTGAATAGGTTTGACATCTTCATATAACTTTTTGACGAAGCACTTTGCATCTTGCTTACGACGTTGAAATTTTTCCTTGTGACCCATAATACAGATCGCAGAATCTGATTCTGCACCCTTTCTAGCAACAAATTCTTCCATATCATTGCCAGAACAGACTTTCCCATTAAACATATCCGAAAAATCAAGTGCATAAATAACGTACTTGAGTTGAGATAGATCCATATTGTGAAGGTCTTCCACGTTCTGGATATCAAAACCACTAAAAATGAACTTTTGGGAACTTCCATCAATAGTGGTAGTGAGAATCATTGGAAATATAGGATTATCAGTATGACCTTCTTGCCATGTAAGCCCCTGATCATTTGAATAATAGAAAAGCAGTCTATCAACTGCACCTTTGTCTAAATTCATTATATCAGGTATTGCCACAATGATATTTCCTTGATCACCAATAGAAAACACACATGGTTGCCTTAAGGCTACTGTCCAACTATAGCCACCATCTCTTGAAATCCAAGTAGAAAGTTTATCATAGTCTAAAGCCAATGAGTTTGAAACCATACCCAAACCTAATAAAATTCCAGGTGTTGGACCACTTTCAAAAGTTCCATCACCATCCATTTGAATAGCATTCAATAAATTCAATTTACAATTATCTGATGAAGTACAGTATGATTTAACGTCTGAATTTGGATCTATTTCATATTTCAAAGGAACCCAGGATCTTCCGTCATCAAAACTCATCATGGAATTTATATCCGGGAAAAAGCTGAAAAAACCTGAATTTGCTGTATTTACCTTCAACAAGTTACCTAACCATACACCATCTAAATTGCTAATCTTTTCAATACTATAAAATCCATAAAAATCTTCACTATCTGATAATTTATTCAATTTTCTAAAATTTATACCATTAAAATCAGAAGCATAAAGGTCTGATATACCTCTAGAAAAATCACCGTCCATTGCCTTTTTCAAACCCCAAACAGATACATGCAATGAATTATCTGTGGAAGGCAAAATGGTAAATGCTTCGGACTTCAAGTCACCTGGAAAGTGAGCTTTTTGAAAATTAAATCCATCTTTGGATACGTACAAATCAACGTAAGCTTCACTGCTGAACCTATCAGTAAGACATTTGGCTATTATAAATGAGTTGATTACCTCAATTTCGTAGATAAAAACATCATCCATACCTTTAATTTCCTTTTGAGTTTTGAACCAGTCATTCGACGAAAAGACTTTTGTATATTTAGCTCTACCAGCTTGGTCATAAATGTTAGCTGTGCAAAGAATATTATTAGTATTTTCAGGAAGGAATTTAGTAGTGGTGAAAATACATGAGATGATGTTATCACCTTCAATTTTGTTTACTTGGGAACTAAACTCATCATTTGTAAAATAATGAGTTCTATGACAACTAATAATATTTTCACATTTTGTAACTGTAACAATCACATTGCTTCGCGAATTAATATTAGTTTGAAATCTAATATCTGTATATTGGTTTCTCTCAAAATCAATATCAAAAGAGTTCCAGGTTTTGCCTTTATCAACAGTGAACCAAAATTTATTTGTATCAGTCATAATGAATGCTCTTTCCTTATAATTATGGTCATAAAATAAATTTGTGATATGGATATTTGCATCTCCGTTGGTCAAATCAGAAGTGATATCATTCCACGAGACACCATTATCACGAGATATATACAATTTATTATCATTAATATTCAAGATCGTAGAAGAATCATCGAAGTATGATACTTTGTGAGAACCATGATCAAAAGTTGTCTTTGATATTTTAACATCTTCAGCAATTGTGAGCTGGAAGAGAACAGAAATGAAAACTAAAAGCCAGCGTAGAAGAATCATGGTAGCTATAAATATATATTTTCAATTGTTCAAGTCTATAAATATTATAAATATCTTATTCAGCTACTGAAAATAATTTTCTTAATATTCATAAATTTATGACTTTATCGGAAGTTGATTGTTATCAAATAGATGAAAAAATGGAAAAAATCAAATTTTATGTCAAAAATTGGTGCCAAGTGGTTGAAATAATCAACCATCAAGGCGCATTCGTCACTTCTTATTAATTAAAAAAAAAAAAAGCGTCCAAAAATCCATACCTTTGCCGTAGCAAATATTAGTAATTTCCGCATCACCGGAACGTAATTTGAATAAATACCATACAGTCAACGATATTCTCTTGAGAATGAAGTAATCTATTAGATACTTTTTAAACGAAATAATTAGATAAATTCATAAAAATATACAGATATATATTTGCATGTAAAGAAATGAAAGTCAAATTAATAATCATCAAAAATCTATTTATTTATTTATTCAGCAGCTTTACGAACACCGCTGACAATATCATCGACTCTTAATAACATGATTGCACTTTCAATAGCAGTTTTCATAGATTGAGTCTTGATGGAAGTAGGCTCCCAAATTCCATAGGTAGACATTTCAGTGATTTTACCGGTCTCTCCATTTATACCTGCATCTGTTTTACCATTGACATGTCTTGCTCGCAATTCTGAAACAATTCTGATAGGGTTACCACCAGCATTTTGAATCAAAGTTCTTGGAATAACTTCCATTGCATCTGATACAGCTTTATATGGTAGTTGTGTAATTCCTTCAATGGATTTAGCTTTTTCTGCTAATCTGACAGAAACTTCCATTTCTGTAGCACCACCACCAGGGGATAAGGATGGTTCGAATAATACATTTCTTGTAACTGCCATTGCATCTTGTAAGTTTCTTTCAATTTCGTTGATAATATCCTTAGAAGGGCCTCTCAATAAAACAGTACATGCCAATGGGTTTTCGTTCTCAATTAAATATGAAAAGTATTCATCACCAATTAATTCAACTTTAAAAAGGCCACATTTGGTACCGATATCAGATTCCTTCAAATCTTCAACACGATTTACAATTGTAGCACCTGTAGCTCTTGCAATTCTATTGTTATCTGACTTTTTTACTCTTCTCAAAGCAGTGACACCTCCTTTTAAAAGATAGTGCTGAGCCAAATCGGAAACACCCTTTTCCGTGATAACAAGATCAGGCTTAAACTGCAAAATTTGATCACAAAGTAATTTGACTTGTTCTTCCTCGATTTGTAAAATTCTGTTCCAATCTTCCTCATTGGTAATTTCAATATTAGTTTGAGATTCACCCTTCTTATATTCTAATGGACAATCTAACAATATGATTCTTGGATTCTTGATATTACGTTTCATTTTAGGATGTGTAACATCTTTGTTCAATATAATACCGTCCAATACTTCACAATCCTCGACTTCACCACCTGGAATTTTTTCAACGCGAACATATCTCTTTATATCAATTTCCTTTTGACCATCGCCGTTATCAATCATCACTGTTTTGACTGCTTTCAAAGCCAATCTGCACATCTTTTCACTCCATTTGGAAATGTATTTAGTGCCAATTGAGGCGCTTATCAACTTAATCATAGCATCCTCATTTTCAATATCGATAGGCTTCGAAGTCTCTCTGATTATATCCAAAGAGTCTGACAATGCCTGCTTCAAGGCCTGGATGATGATGACTGGGTGTATGTTTTTATTTTCAATGTATTGGAAGGTCTGCGCCAAAATTTCACCAGCCAAAATAATGACCGATGTAGTACCATCACCAACTTCTTCATCTTGTGTTCTCGAAAGTTCAATCATAGATTTTGCTGCTGGATGTGCAACATCAATTTCACGTAAAATGGCATGCCCATCGTTAGTTAAAACTATTCCGCCCATAGGATCCAAAAGCATTTTAAGCATAGCTTTTGGTCCAAGACATGTTCTGATTATATCGGCCACTGCCTTGGCAGCTGTAATATTTGATATTTGAGCCTCACGACCTGTCTTCCGGTCTGTCGCCGTGTTCATAAATACAACTGGTGCCTGCATTTTTTTTATTTATCAATGAATATATTATAATAATTATCGTCTATCAATCAAGAATTCCTGAATCTTTGTCTTAATGCTTCCTTCATATCAATAGCGAGCAATGGACGTATGAAATTTTTCCAATGATAGATGGTGCTATCCTGGCCACCAAAACTAAGAAGAATCAAAAAAAAAAAAAAAGAAAATTTTTAAAATATGAAAAAAAGCACGTCGGAGGATTACCCGGCCTGGATCCATACCACTAATACATGTTTATGCATAACTTCACATTGTTGTTTCTCAATTATTATTACAATTTAATGTTTAGATGATTTTTCATGATTTTTACAAAATAATTATTCCAAATACTTAGCCTGTCGAAGACATTCTGTGGCAGCGTCACTGATGCATCTAAAGCGCTGGGGTCCCAAGGGTGTACCACCATACCATCGTGCAACCACTATCAATACATTACAAATTTTGGTTCGATCTAGTAGCCCTTGCAATCTCAAGCCTGCCCCACTCTCTCCGCAATCATAATACCCTTGATCCTCAACAAAACCAGATAATTGAGACTTTGTATTCGAACCGCCGTTAGAAGAAGCACTTAGTGATTTCTTTTTTGACTTATTTGATTTCAAGACATTGCCCGAAAGGGTGGCATCATTACTGGTAAGGGAACATTTGGAAGCAATTCTGAAAGCATACATATGGGGATGTGTTGCCTTTTTTAAGTTTCTGTCTAACTGGTAGAGCAGTTCCAAAAGTTCTGGGATCTGCGATCTTGCTGTGATCTGAATGCAATATCCCTTGAATTTTGACTTTTTCACAATAAGCACAGTCGACTGTGTCCATTTACACATAGTTTTTTGAAACTTATTAACTGAGAACAAACCATATCTTCGGTCAACCCATAAATTCTAATGATATTAAAAACTATTCAGATGTATGAATCATGAAAATTGAAATTAGCTAAAATTCACTGTAAATTTACAATAACAGAAATCCAAAGTATTAAAAGCACGCAGTTATTCTTTTGTGAATCTATTCATATTGAAGCGATTGAAGAATCTAAAGCACTTGATTGAAACTTGATACTCTGACAAGTAATATTAAATTCTCTTATTAATCAATTAACCACAACATCTCTGTATATGCTACTCGAAATAATAAAGCTAAATCTACAAAAAAAAAAACATCAGTAAATAGAATATATTCTCTCAACAACAGAGGCAAACGATATTTCAGCAAAAAAAAACGAAGCCTGAGTAAACGTGAGAAATTGTAGCTACTGCGGAAAATAAATGTCATAAATACTAGATATCATAGAAAAATGATTATATACATAAGCGATCAAAATTTGCCAGCTTGTTCTCCAATGTATGTTAATAGCTTTCCTGTTTTCATAAAATTTTCAACGTTTTTGAACACTGTTAATTGAGCATTTACTCTTGTAGCTTTAGTAAAGCTGCCCAAATGTGGCAATGCAAAAACATTATCCAAATTAGCTAAATCAAAGTTTATATTTGGCTCATTGCAAAATACATCCAAGCCAGCGGACAAGATTTTCCCAGATTTCAAGCCTTCAAGCAATGCAGTTTCATCGATGATATCTCCACGTGCAGTGTTTACGATGATTACACCATCCTTCATTTTCAGAATAGCCTCTGCATTAATCAAATGCTTTGTTTGTGGAGTTAATGCAATGTTTAAATCAATCACATCTGCGGTTCTAAGCAATTCATCAAGGCTTGATACTGACTGAACACCTAGTTGAGATTCCAATTCAGGGTTGTTCAATGGTGATCTATTCCAGTAGATAGTTTTCTTGAAACCTAACGGTTTACATCTGGCAGCAACTTGCTTACCAATTGCACCTAAGCCCACGATTCCCAAAACTTTGTCATCCGGAGCAACTCCAACAATAGGCGGGTTTTCGAACCTGTGGTTTTGAAGAGCATCGATCCCAAACTTATAAAATCTCATAGCACCCAAAAGAAGGAAAAGATTTGTGTCAGCTGTCGAAGTATCCAAATCGTAAACTCTAGAAATTTGGATGTTTCTCTTTGTAGCTTCATCAAAGTCAATTTGGTTGTAACCTGCTGAAGAAAATGAGACAGATTTTAAATTTGGAAGTAAATCAAAGACTTCTTTATCCAACTTATAGAAATCCTTGACCCCAGCAATCATATCTATTTGCTTCCACTGACTCTTGCTGTCGCCCAGTTGTTTCAATTTTGATTTAAACTCGGCAAGGTCTTTACATTCGTCAATTAGTATGGTTGCCCCCGGGTGTTCTTCCTTAAATTCATTCCATTTTTGTTTAGTAAATGGAAAGTTGTTGAGATTTACAAGTATTGTAGGATTTTCTAAAAACATCTTCATTATACTTTTTTCTTTAGACGTAATTTCAATGCTTTTCTGACCTTTTCAAGCTGTTGGTAAGACTATCGTGTTATCTACCATATATATATATATATATACTATTTTTATCTTTTTTTTGTAAATTTGTTATCGGCTAATAATAGCCGCAAAGAATTATTCTGAGGGGGGATTTTTCGGAGATTTCCAAAAAAAAAAGAAAGAAAAAAATTATTGTGCCTGAAGAATGTTCCCAAAAAATGACACAAGTAAAGTTTGATAATCTATATTATTATATTTACCGTTACTAATGACTTAGTTATTCTAGCTTTGAATTAGCTACTCAAAAAACATTGAGAACTCAGTAAACGAACATCATACATTGACTATAACCCTGTTTCTAATTTTACGCTTATCTAGTTCATTATTATTACTATATATTAAAACTTTAACTTGCCAAACAAACAAGGGGACTGGCCTTCTTCACCGTTGGTTATAGAAGTAACTGTTTTTATAGAGAAACTTGAGACTGTTTTTGGTCATTACTAGTTTTTGGTTTCATTCTAGTTTTGTTTGGCGCGTTTTTTTTTAGCTTGTGACAAGAAATACCAATTCTTAATGATAACAATAATAACCACAATCAACGCTAAAGGAGGCAAGGCCCATAATAAAAACAGCCACCAATCATATGGTCTGACTTTTCCTTCAATCAATATGTTTAACTCCTCGTACAATTCATCTACAGTTCCATCATTAACAATGTTATAATCTGCTAACTTCATTTTAGTTTCCATTGGGAACTGTGATTTAATTCTTTGCTTTGCATCTTTCTCAGTAAGTTCTGGATTTCTTTTTAATAATCTTTGTATTTGATTTTCTGAATCACAAGAAACATTGATCACTTTACCACATAATAGATTGAAGTTGGTCTCGAACAATAATGGAACATCTAATACGACCAACGAAGCACCGCAGACATATTGTTTTATAATTTCACGAAAAATCGATAAAAGAATTCTTGTATGAAGGAACGAATTAAGCTTTATCAAGTGATGTATATTGGAATCACCAAATACCAACCTTGATAACACTAATCTATCCAATTCCCCATCAGGCTGAAGCAACTTCATTTTTCTAGCCTCGCTAATTGGAGTAAAATACTCCACAATTTTCTTATATGCAGGTTTCCCTTTCATTGCTTCTTCCTTTGCTATTTTGTCGGCATCTACAACATGAAATTTGTAATGAGTTTTGAGACGATCGGAAATCGTCGACTTTCCGGTGGCTATGGACCCTGTTAAACCAACAATCAACATTTTCTATAACTTTTTTAGTATGTTTGATATATCACAATGCTCCGAAAAATTAAGAGTAGATAATACAGTAATTTTTGCTACTAAAACAAAACAATGAAATTTAACAAATTCAAATTACTCTCATCTAATAGATGAAGGAGAGTATTTAAGCAAAGGCTTCAAAGTTAAAAAGAGCAAAAAAAAAAAGAACGTAACAAATTATTAAACTTTGGTGTAAAATGGCGCGGAGACATCAAAAAAAAAAAAAAAAAAAATTAAAATATCTCAGAAATCCATCAGCCAATCAAAAGCCATTATTCCAAATGCTGTTCTACAAAACTATTACTACATAATCTATATCTATGTTTGTAAATAATCAATATAAAAATTAATCTCTAAATCACTATGAATAAAAAATGTGTACTGGATATGCAAACAAATTAATAAATAAGGAGTGAACATTTGCTATTGTTTTCACTGCCCACCTGGTGTAATGTTTACAGAAAAAAGAGAACTAATAGGATCCACATAATCTGGGAAATGAGCCAACATAGAACCCAAATCTGCATGTTTGAGCATCATGAAGCTGTTCGTAGCTTCTGAAACTGCTCTACCCTCGCCTACCAAACGGAAGATTGGTGAGATCGCACCTCCAACAATACTGACAACATCTAAAACGTTTAATTGACCAGTTAGAGCAAAAGAACTAAAAGTATTGGCAATACCGATAGCGGTAGCAGCAACTACGGCTTCTATAGCATCAAGAAAAAGTGTTGCAACACTTAGGAATGCAAATACTATACCTAAAGCCATGGCAATCTTTTCTTTTTTCATCTCATCTGTGATCTGTTTACCTTCTGTATAAAAGGTTTCAACTTCTCTAGACAATTTCGCGTATGTGATTACTGGTGTCAAAAAATGAATTAAGGTCAAAGGATCAGTTTTACCTAAATTGTGTTTGGCAGTCTCCACTAAATTTGCCAAACTAGTAATATTTTCTGCATCGATCATGCTCATTGGATTTTCATCTATGTATGCTGCAACAGGCATAGTAACATTATGAATCTTGTTTTCATAAAGAATCGCATGAGCAGAAGCATCGGCTTGCCCTATTTGGTCTTTTGTGATTGTGGTATTAAAATATTCACTCATACTTTTCAAAGCTGGTTCTATTGAAGATTGATTCAAGTACATATTGTTATAACTCACTTTTGTAGTTCCCCTTCCTCCAAATAAAACGTTGACGTTTGCACATGTTTTGGAGTCACACAGATAATACCGGTAGCCATCTTTTTTAACAAACCAGTCATCAAATTGACTAGACAAATATTGTTGGTAAGCCTTCAAAAAGTTATTGTAGTATTTTGTATAAGTATCATTATTGTTGTACATGTAAGTTAAGTTGGAAACTGACTGTTCACCTATATAAATTAAATAACTGACATACGCTTCGTTACCGCATCCATATTTGGCATTTGCAATATCTTCGTATTTGGTTACATTCATCAGAGAAGGGCCACATTTATATATATCAACATATGATGATTCTGAAGGAACAGCTCCAGGCAAAACTGTGGGCGTCACAGTTAGCTGAGGGGCCTGCACTTTCTTGTCTTTGCCTCTTCTCTCCAAAATGACCGTTGAATCAGGCAAAGTGCGAGCCAAAGTGTCGAAACACGTAATGATCTCAGCAAAAATGGTAAAACAGAATAGTAAATATTTGAAAGTTAATTGCATTGAAAAAAGAATAATTACGATATTTTTTGTTGAAAGTCAAGACGAATGATTTAATAAAAACCAGTGTATTATTGACTTTCATAATCATGTTTCCAAAAACACTTGGATTTACACTGTTCTATATACTTTTCAGTTCTTTACCACTTGTATTCATAACTTCAGCTAAAGCATTGTCAATAAAAGACCCTTCAAACTTCCAAGAAAACCTTATCATGCGATATTATTGTTTTGTTAGGTCGTTGGACAGTGTAATGCTTCTTGTCATTCTGGATTGTATGAGATTTTTGAAACATTTACTCGAAAGACCGAAAAGCTGTTTGAAAGTACGAAATTTTTTGGCGTCTGATTATGCATGCTGCATATCGCACTAAGAATACTTCATCTTGGGTACTTTGGTTCTTATGCATCATTGGTGGAGCAAAAAACCATACGCCTTCTACAATCTATGACTTCACTGTTAGACAATTTCATGACCAAAATGATAATACGTTAATTTCTAACTGTATGATTTCAATTATAAGACTAAGTGTTTTAGTTTGCAAAGATGTATGCTTTGTCATAGAATGTACGAATAAGATACCTTGATAGAATCTGTGTGGTGAATGCAGGAAAAAAACAGTATAATTTCGCTGCAATTAGAGTAGTCGTATCATACTTTTTGAGGCTATGGTGTAGTTATGTATCAAGAAATTACAATTACTTGAAAGATTAGTTTGTATTAAATATTTATCAGAAATAATATCAAAAAACTAACCATAGTTTCGCAGCAAAAAAGCAAAAAGAAGAAAGATTCTTATTTAGAACAAACCTAGCTGAATTCTCTATCATGTGCAAACTGCAACGGTTGTCAACTGTTTTTGACAAGTTCTTAATATATGTGAAAATAAAATTTATTTGCATGTTCACCTTTGCTCTGAGATTTGCTATTATTTTTATTTAGCTCTATAAGAATTGCTGCTACTATAGCAACACATTTACTAATATAACGATAGAAAAAATAAAAGTTATTAATGTGATACTTTTAACTTGAATTCTATGACCAAAATTTTTTTTTATCAATTTCGTATTATCAATATTAGTGGTATGCGAAAACTGATTAAAGCTACGGTCTCTGTATTTCTCCAAATTTTGCAAATCAGATGCCTGCTGATTATTTTTTAACTCTTCTGAAGAGTTGCTTGTTTCAATTTTCTTTTCATATTGAGCAATATTTTCAATCTTTTCAAAAACCGCTTTTGATTCATCTTCCTCTTCTTTAGTGTTTTTTTCTTTTTTCTCTTTTCTTTCTTCTTTTTCTCCTCTTTCCTTTTTCTCTCTTCTCTCTTCCTCTTCTTTTCTTTGTTTTTCTTTTCTTTGTTTCTCTTTTCTTCCTTCTTGTTTTCTTTCTTCTTGCTTTCTTTCTTCTTGTTTTCTTTCTTCTTGTTTTCTTTCTTCTTGTTTTCTTTCTTCTTGTTTTCTTTCTTCTTGTTTTCTTTCTTCTTCCTCTAAGCTTTTGATTTCTTTCTCTAACATTTCAACCTCTACTTCTGCCTCCATCTCTCCTTTTTTTTTTCTCTCTTCTTCTTCTTCTTCTTCTTCTTCTTCTTCTTCTTGTTCTTGTTCTTGTTCTTCCTCTGCTTCTTCTTCATTTTCTCCTTCATTATATCCTTTTGTTTCTTCATATTTTTCTTCTTCCTCTTCTTCTTCTTTTTGTTTTTCTTCTTCTTCTTCTTTTTCGTCTTCTTCTTTTTCTTCTTCATCATCACCATCTTCTTCTTCACCTTTTTCTTCATCATAAAATTTTTCTGTTTCTTCCTCTACTTTTTCCTTTTTATCCTTTTCCCCATAAGTTTCTTCTTTCTCTTGTATATTTTCACGACGTGTTTCTTCAGTTTGTAAAACATACGATACTTCATCATCTGCTTCATTAATTCTCCCATTTACCTCACCTCCTACACTTTCTATTGACGCGATATCTCCTGTTTTATCAACATATTTGTAACTTCTACCACTAGAATAGTCAGTTACTAAAAGTCTTTCAATTTCCATTGAAAATGGCCCACTGGCAAAGTCTGTGAATCCACCTGCCCAATCAATAGTTCCGGGTAAATTTTCTGGATCTCCACCAACCCAACTTCCAATGTATACTGTCATTGGTGTCTGAGGATATCCGTAGTCACGAATAGTATGATCATTGCGGATTTCTCTAACGAGGATACCATCGATATAAAAGGTTAATTTCTGGACGGTCCAATCTATAACATAATCATGAAAAGTATTTATGGCGTCAGGCACGTTATGGAATCTACCTCTTAAATAATCTGTTATATTACCTCTAACAAAATAATTGGTTTGAACAGTGTTAGGGCGACCTCCAATCCATTCAATGTCAATCTCATCCAGATCATCGCTTTGTAAAAATACACTTGAGATTATTCCTCTACCCTTCGAAGCTTTTGCTCTAAACTCAACCCTACCAAATAGAATATAAAAATTAGATTTTAATGATGGATTATCAAAACGCTTTTCTATTGAAAGTTTTAATCCACCAGGAGTATATTCGTATTTACCTCTAGGTGAAAATGGTTGAAAAAAAGGAGAAGGAGTAACGAACTTTTCAAATATTGTCTGCGACAAAGCTTCATTTATACCTTTACATTGTTGATCTTTCAAGGGATTACATGGCTTAATTTCCATTGTCAGTACTTGAGGCAAGAATAAAAAAATCAGTATATATGAAACTGAACGCCAAAGATCCTTTGTCATTTTACTAATTTTTGGAGTTTAGATGATTTGACGTGTTTTTTACTAGGCTATATTTAGAAAAAAAATTTTTTTTATTTTTTATTTATTTTTATAGTTATGTTATGTTATTGTTAATCTTATTATGTTTGCTTTAATTGTTATTTTGGTTATTTTGTTAAAAGAAATACACCCAAAAACAGTTCTCCGGATTCAAAATAACTAATCCAATGCTATCCAAATCGAATAGTTAGCTTTGGATGATCATGTATAGGCTAAGCGCTATATTAAGTGAACACTAGATATACTTTATATTAATAATTAGCGTGACTTGAATATCAAAGAATAAAAGAAAATTGAATGTTTTTGAAAAATAAATATAGTAGCTTGCAATAAATTTCTTTGACAGCTTTTTGTTCGGAAAGCTGTTAATCTCAACCGTTGAAATTCTTTTTTTTAAAAAAAATATAATTTAATAAAAAAATACTAATTAGTTATTATTTGATTGTGTGTTTTGTAACAGAATTGCTTAAGTTAAAATTAGTTGGGTGTGTTGCTTCAACTTTTTTTTAGGTAAAAAAGCAGTACAAAAATTACTTTTGTGGGAGTTCTGATAATTAAATCTTATTATATATATAGAGATAATTTTAAGATCACAAAATAAATTCTTTAGCGAGCAGACTAACTACACATTTGAACCACAAAAAAATGAACCTCTATGATATCTCTCAGCGCTAGCTCAACTCTCACACCGTTAAGCTCTCAAATCACGTACGCGCCTTGGTTACAAACCATATATAAGCAGCTACTCCTACTAATAATATTTCCAGTAAATTTCATCATAGTCGACAGTCACAGAAGTATCCTTCCCATATAGGGACTGCCAGTCTGAAAAGCCGCCTTTGAGGACATATATGTTGAAAGATTCCAGTGTTTGTGGAAGAGATCTTGTAAACTTCAACGCGCAAGATGGACCCCTAGCCTGGGACAAAGCACAGTGAAAAACAACATCTCTTATATCGCTATGCTCTAGCTCCTCTATTAATTGGGGTATTCTTCTTTCAAAAGTTGCAGAAGGGTAATGCTTACAATTTGTAATGTGCCCCCCTTGGAAGTCGTCATCTCTGACATCCACAATTGCAAATTGCAATCTACCCGAGTCAATCCAGCATTTCAATTGCTGTGGTTTAATATACTTTAATGTTGCAAGAGAGGCCATTGTCAATATTTAATTTATATTATCTACTATTCACTCTTCTTTTTTATTTCATTTTATTTTATTTTATCTTGTTTTGAGATTCCTGACTTACATGCTTGATAAGATATATTATTACTATATCTTATGTCACAAAGTGGTTTTCTTCCAAGAAAGCAGAGAGTAGAACCTTCAGGGTTTGTACAAGAGTTACGTGCCCGCACATACCGGCGCCGGTTTTGATGTTTTCCGAATTAGAATTTTTTTTGTCTCTTTTCTCACCTTGTTTACATTTTTTGTTTACACTAGATAAATTTAGAAGATTTCGTTTATTCCAATTCTAGCATATTGATCAGTATAATAAAAGGATCAAAAGCATTTCTTTCGTTATAAACTAGAATTAAGGACAATTAGATACTGCAAGTAATAATAATGTCAAACAATGACAAGCAGTTTTGAGAATATTGACAACAATGGAACTAATAATGTACAAATTGCAGACTATAATATCTTGGAGAATATCAAGGAGAATATAAAACCTCAGAGACAAGGTAGATCAGCTACGTCTATATCAAGGGTGTTGCTAATACCGAATAGTGAGCTCTGCCCACTTCAAATACAACAGAGAAATCATTTTGAGAGCTTGATGAATAATTGTGAAGATTTGGATGATCCATTAGAACCTTTCATAGATTACATCAAATGGATCGATGATAATTTTCCTGAGGGTGCTAACAGTAACAACGGGCTAATATCAGTCATGGAGCTTTGCACTAATCTTTTTAAGGATAACCTAATATATAAGAATGACCCCAGATATTTAAAGGTCTGGATTAAATATTCCAGTTATTCCGAGAATCCCGCAGATGTCTTTGTTTTTCTATATAGGAAAGAAATTGGTTTGCTATTGAGCGTGTATTATGAAGAATATGCCAGAATTTTAGAAGAAAGTAAACAATATGATCAGGCGAATCAAGTTTTTCAAAAAGGTTTATTAGTGGAAGCTAAGCCATCAAAAAGGTTACAAACAAAATACAATCAGTTTAGAGTGCGAGTTTCTTCAATCCCTAAAGAATTTGTAGAACAACAAGGCGAAACAATAAATTTTGATCCATTTCCGAAAAGACATGCACTTTCCTTGAAGTCTGAATCTGTTCCGCTGATGATGAACGCTGATGATGAAGAAGGCACATATCTTCATCAAGATGAGGAGCCCAACAATGTTGGAGGAGATCACAATAATCAGCACATGGGTAATTTTTCTAAAAGTAGAAATCAGGAAGCTTTTACAATTTATTCTGATCCGAATTCATCTGAAGTGAACAATCTTTTTAAGGGCTCTATATTAAATGCGGGACATTCATTCGGAACAATAGCCGAGAGGACCAAAGAAAATAAAATGCCCGCAAAACCTTGGGCTGGTGAAATCTTACCACAGGATACATCTAACATAGTTGCTAGGGAACCAAAAATTTCTGTTTTTAAGGATCATGACCTTCGAAAAGATGCAAATATACCAGTCTACAAAATAGTTGAAAATATTAACGCAACAACAGGCCAAGTTAATGTAGCTAAATTAGATATCAATTTAGATTTGTTGCATCCTCCGGAAACATCTGAAGAGTATTGTTTGAATGAAGTATTAGCATTAATGAGAGGAAATTATTCAACTACTTATGATATTCTTGCTGATTTATCGACACAGAAATATCTTGAAGAGGAGCAACATGATAGAGATTCAGAAACTGACAATCAAGAAAGCCATTTTATGATTTATAATGATAGTTTTAATTTGAAAAAGACAAACAATTTTAGCATTGAAGACGATGAACAAATTTTAGATCAAGTATTCATGAAAGAAAGTGTAGAGGATGTTCCAAATGATGATAATGAAACTGAAAGCTCAGCAATAAATAATTCAGTAAATTCTTCGCTTGCACCGAACAATAAGTCTCCAGGTTTAACAATATTTACAAAAGAGGCAAATAATGAAATTGCTAAAATGTTTAAAAATAAATCAAGTAATTTATTTGTTGAACATGATTACGCGAATAAAAACGTGTCTCCAACTTATAATAGGAATATTGACACATTTAAAAAAAAACTAGCTGAAGGAAGAATAGAACGTGATGACGAATATACTGTCGACAATATTGAAGAATTCACAGATCATACAAAACACAATGATGTGATACAAAAATTTTCGAACAAAAGAGAGCATGTCAGCAGTCCCTCAAAAGTTTTGCAGGACGATATGTTGGATAACCTTGAGAATGATGTTGCAGAGCTAAGTATGATCGAAAATGATGAGACTGATAGAGGCAAGAGTATAAATAGAAACATAGATATTCCAGAAAACGGGAAAAATCCATTTTTACTAACTCCTGTGAAACGCGCATTGAGCAATAACGGATCTCCATTCTTAATCAAAAAACTAAAAAATGATGATGAAGTTTTTTCATCAGATTTTTCGACTCCATTACCAAATAATAATAGTACAACAGTAATAATTGACCCATTTGAACAGAAAACAAAATTAAAGTTTAATAATTTGATATCTTCAGAACTTCACACTTTCAAAAATCTTTATACTTACTCAATTAAGAAATCAACATTCAAAAGTTTAAAATTATTATCAGATTCGGGTATGAAGAAGTACAGCAATAAATTTATCAATTTTGACAAAACGAATGAGCTTTATAATATCAAAAAGAAATTGGGTGAAGGCGGTTTTGGAATGGTTTTTTTGATTGAATCTTCTACTAATGGCAAGCTTGATGCTTTGAAAGTCGAATCACCTGCGAGCATGTGGGAGTTTTACATAATTAATGTCGTCAAACAAAGAATGATAAGGAAAATTCAAAATTGTGATACAGCAAAAGCAGAGGCTTTAATTTCCTTAAAGAATTCCATTGTTAATGTCAAGAAACTTCATTGCTATAATGATGAGAGTTATTTAATTTTAGATTATTTACCACAAGGTAGTTTATTAGATATTTTGAATATTTATAAGGAAGTTAATGGGAAACCTGTTGATGAAATATTGACAATTTTTTTTTCAAAGGAAATTATGAAATTAGTAGAGTTACTACACTCTGTGAATATTATTCATGGTGACCTAAAGCCAGATAATTTGATGATCAATTTTACCGATACGCTATCTAAAAATATTTTATTTAATAATAAGGATGATGTTGCGAACTATTTAAGAACCAAACATTTAACTTTAATTGATTTTGGAAGAGCTATAGATTTAGAATTGATTGATTCACCAAATTACTTATTTAAGACAAAATTGACATCAATTGATCCAGAACAGGATTGCCCACAAATTGAAAACAACGAACCTTGGAAGTTTGAAATAGATTATTTCGGGATAGCAAATATAATACATACCATGCTTTATGGGGAATATATAAAATTAAAATTTGATAACGGTATCTATTCCTTGAAAAACAAATTTAAAAGATATTGGCAAACAGAAATTTGGAGTTCTGTTTTCGAATTTTTGTTAAACCCAACCAATCAAACAAATTCAGCATGTTTGAAAGATCAAAGGATTGCTCTTGAGAACTTTTTGTACGATGAAAAAAGTAATTATAAAAACATTTTTTCTCTAAAACAGATAATATTCGATATAGAGTATCTGTTGCAAAGTTTTAATAAGTGAAAAAAAGGCGTTTTTTCTAGGTTTAATTTTATTTTTGGATGTATGATTATTAGCAACATGATAGCATAAAACCTGCTATCATATATGTGTATTTTTATACATATTTCAATTCAAAATCATAAAACTAATTTCAAATATATTTATGATCTATTTAAAATGAAAAACATTGAATAAAACGTGTTATCCTTGAGTCAATGTATTTTGTAAAGATGAAATTAAAATTGAAGCGATGTTTTCACCTGTGGATCTAATTGTAATTTCATACTGATTCGATGTACTTAAAGCAAAGACCAATAAAGTTCCAGAAGTACCTTTTTTAGCTGTATGAATTATACCAGCAAATTTCAAAACTGATAGTTCTGAATCATTTTTCTCTTCAGTGCATTCACCCCAGTGGATAATAGTTAAAAATTTTCGAATGTTTGTTAAATCCCTGAAAAGTGGTATGCAATTTTGAACAGGAATAGATGTCGAGCTGCTTAAAGATGGATTATTAGCAGCAACCAATTGGGCCCACCGACTATCAAAATGTTTTTGGGACAAGGATGTTGCAGTAATACATTTCATTAAAGTCATCGGTAATTTTAATTTCAAAGAAGTAAATGAGCCGCTAAATATGTTAAACTCTAAAATAGGCGAATCTTTATCATTGAAAGGCATTCTTGGCACAACCTCTAAATTCCATGAGGTACTGTTATTTTTAGATACTTTATTATTTGGTAAAAAAAGAGTTTTTACTAGTAGTGGGGGATTTTTAGTCTGCATAAACTTGGTGTCAGTTATTAAAGAGGTAATATCAGCCGGAGACTTATTGAAAATTTCAAGCTTAAGCCCAATTTTTTTTTCGGCTTTCAAATCCAAAAAAGTGAAAATTGCGGTTATTTTGACTAGAGAGTTTTCAAATAATATATTCTTATTAGTTCTCATTAGCTTATAATACCCTATTTCCCAGTTTGATGTAAGAACTGTATCTTTCGCTTTTTCATCATTTTCAGTCGATGAGGAAGAAGCAGAATCATCAAATGGATTCTCAGAAGCTGCATCAACCGGCGATAAGATAATACTGTTGTCGAAGTTATCGCTTTCAGTTTCTTTGTCTTCAAAATCAAGTAAATTCTTGTCTGCAACAAATCCTTTCTTTTCCAATCTATCTAATACTAGTTTTTGACTTTTATATTTAGATATATCCATTATTGGAAGTTCCCCTACCACAATATCTAGTAACCCATCATTTCTTGAGATCAATTTGATGTATTCGATGGAACGTTGTTGAATTTCAGTATTGACGGAGTTTAATTCTGTTCTAAAAAATTTTGATATCGTATGTCTTAAACTGATATCCTTTTTATAAAATTTTAAAAAAGCTGAAAGAATAATAAATCTTGTTCTTAAAGACGTTGCGTAATAATTATCATACAATAAGTTATATTGATTATCCATACTGAAAGGAGAATCTAACTCATTATCTTCGGACACTAATAAATGGCAATATTCACCTAATAGGAATGCACAAATCTTAATCATTGTTGGTGATCTGATAGGATCATATTTTAAATGTTTTATTGCAGACTTGCAAGCAAAAATCTTAAAGTTGTTATTTGATGAGTTAATCACAATTAGCATGAATTTCTTCCAAACATCAGAATTAAGATAGTTTTTAGCTGTCGAGATAATCTTTAAAGTTACAATCGCATACCACGAAAAGTCTTTGGTAAACTTTTCAACTATTGAATAAAGCTTTTGCGAAATGATTGATTTGTATGTATAGTCAGCGTCTTCTAAATATTTCAAAAGCTCTTTGGAAAGTGTTTCAATACATTGAAAATCTGCAACTAAACATAAAGTATCAAAAGCCTTTTGTCTAACCGAAGTTTCAACATCATTCAATAATGAAATAATCAATTGAGTGTGCTTTTTGACAGAATCATGAATGAAAAGATCGTCCAACTTTTTCGAATTGCTGACGACTGCTTGATAATATCTATCGGCTGATGCGTCCATAATTTTTATTAAAGTATCCAATGTTAAATATCTGATATTTGACTCTTTTGAGGTCAATAACTTACACAATGCATCAATCGCACCAGATATTGCATCCAGAGAAGGATCTAATCTAGTTGCTAAAGAAACAGCAGAGAATAAAATTGCATTCTGTGCGTTGAATTGAGAACCACCGACAGTTGGGAGTCTTCCATTTTCAATGCATTTTGCTACCACGGATCTGAGTTTGCCCAAGTGAGCTTTATCTATGTTAGTAACAGCCAATGAGCTATAGGATTTACTGCACAATATAAGATCTTCTACCAAGTTCAATAACTGAACAGTAAGCCATGGTGCAGGAATTTTATTGTAAATGTATTGGTTTGGATATTTTTGATCTATAATAATGCTGTACAATCTATCGATAAGAATTGGGAGATAAATTTTACCAGTATCTTGACTTTGTTTAGCTATGTAACCCATAAGTGATGTAACAGATAAAGCCAATCCAAAATCGTCAGCGAAGTCATCCAGCAAGGCTAATATTCTAGGAACCCAATAAGTTCTATATTTTTCCAAAATCGATGGATTTACTCGGATTAATCGAAGCAATGCTAATGCAGCTTTTTTTTTAATAAAAACCAAAGAAGTAGGTGATCTCAAAAGCAGAAAGACATTTTCACACAAAATAGATGCAATCTCCTCATTGGCTATCGTCGCAATGCAATTCAATGCTAAAGCCACAAACTCTGAAATATCGGACTCCAAATCAAGTTTCAAAGTATTAATTACCAATGTTAACATTTCGTGAGATTCATTAAGAAACAAAGAAACTGCCAAATATCCAACTTCCTTTTCTGAATACACTTTCGAGCTGAGTAATTGAATCGCTTCCATGTAACCAAATGTGAGCTTGTGTCCCAAAATGTAGATATAAATTAATTTATAAACATATTTCTTCCTCTGATAACCACTGATATTAGGCTGCAAGAACTGTTTTTGTATATTGAAAAGTTCAGCATTGATTCTCTTTTCTTCATCTTCTTGAACTTTTGCACTACGTAAATCTGAAATGAACAGTTGTAAACCTTTCATAGATTGAACCATTTTCTGTTAAGATTATTCTTGTTACTTTTCTATCAGTGGTATCTATAATTTATATTTTTCAACAGAACTTTACTAGTGCATTATTATACTTTATTAGAAAAAGTCACTAATCAACAAAATAGATATTATATTTGAGTACACTCACCTTTTGAAAGTTTCTATTTTATTTTTCTTTTGCGTGTTTTCTTTTTTGGTATTTTCTCTACTAAGGCGAACCTGGATTTTTTTTGCTCCACTTATTATTGTTACATTCATCTAACATAATTCACGTGAATAGGTTGTGAATATTCCAAACAGGTAATTTATACAATCATATAATAAATACTATTAAAACATAAACTAAAATTAATTTGCAAAAATAGTAAAATAGAGACAATCAATGAACTGATTGAAAATTCAACTGTCTGATTTTTTGTAGAAATTTTTCATATTTTCAACAAATGATCCAGCTGATCCAAAGATAGGATTCATAGCAGTAACTGCACCATCTTCGAAATGTTCATTCTGTGAAGCTGATCTGTCATTGATATTATGAAGTCTTTTAGGAATATAGCAATATGCAGAAGAATCCAAACCATCATTTTCCGCCTGCTTTTCGTAATCAAATTCGTAAAAGTGTTGTAAGTGTGACAAACCTGCTAGGACATAATTAGTGTGGTATAAATCAGGAGTTTTTCCAGGTTTATCAATAAGGCCTCCGGTTTCATACTGACAACAAGCTAGTATGTATTTTGATAAGTCCTCTCTCGAAAATAGTGATTCTACACCAGTTGCTGTCTCCAAAAATTGAAAAATACCTCCTACCCAGTGGCTGTAGCATCCGTCCACTAGTTTATTAGTTCTCCCCGAGAAACCGCCTTCAATATCCATTTGGCGTGCCGCACACCATTCAATCAATCTATTTAAGTTGCAGTGCTTATTCAACATAGTCTTAGGGTCACCAAGGATACACAAAGCAGCAACAGCACAAAAAGTATAGCCACCATGAGCTTCATGTCCTATATCTCCACCAAAGCCACCTTCGTATGTTTGACATTTGCTCAACCAATCAATTGTTCCTTCTGTAAGCTCATTTGTGATTATGTTTAGCATAGATGCAATGCAAAGAACGCAATATACTGCTCTGGTGTCTGATTCACCATTCTTATGCATTGAAAAAGAACCATTTTCCTTCTTTAGATCATGTAACATCCATTTATACACAGCGGTCCTATCAAGCTTAGACCAGGCATTTTCATCATTACAGAACGCAAATGCAACTAAAGACGAGTATGTGGATGCTGCATGGCCTATTTGCATTCGTCCACCTGCTATTCCTCCTTCTACATCATCGACTAATGACAACACCTTTTCAGATATTTTGGCCCGGATATCCTCATCAATATCAGTATGAATCAATATTAACGAATTAAGTATCCAATACATGAGCCAAGATTGTGATGAATCGAGCTTAACAAATGCAAAAGGAAGCTTCTGTGTTAATCTAGGGATCAAGAAATTGAAATGTTTGTCATCTTGAAGTGATAATAAACTTTCGCTTTCATCCTGTATGATTCTCTTGTAGATATCACAACAAGCCTTTTCTACCCGTATCTGTGACCTAATAGTCCTTGTTTGTAAATCAAAGTCATTATAGTATTTTTCTCTAACTCGAAAGGTTTCAACTGAATTCATAATGCTTTCTGAATCAACATCAGATTTTGAGGATATTATTTTTTCAGCGATGCTATTGCTATCTTCTACTATTGTGATCTTGGAATCTCTTTTTTTGCCCAAAAGATTTCTTGTATTTTTTTCATCATTTCTATTTCTTAGGAGAACCATTTTACTTTTTACTATTTTCAAATTATTTAAATCCAATTCAACTTATAGAGTGAAGCGAAACTTGTAAGGCATTCAAACACCCTAATGTGGAAAATAAGCATAACATTTTTTTAAGAGAACTTTTAAAATGTTACATGCATATATACTAAAAAAAAAGGAAAGAATGTTGCATCAAAAAATTTCAACATTTAGGAAATCAAATATTATAGAAATCAAGGAATCATAGCATTTTTTAAAACTCTATACACAAATATATAAATATCGAAAACTATTCAATTGAAATAATTCCGAAATTAGTATCACATCCAATTTGTAATATGAGATCACCTGAGCCAGATTCGAATCTTTCAAGAACAACTAAATATTTAGCTTTACCATCCAATTGTAGATCGTTAATGAACAATCCGTATAGATTGTCATCAAAATTTTGCTGCTTATAAATTATAGATTTGCTATCAAATATATTAATTCTTATCTTTGGTCTATAGCAATCTAGCGATCTTTTAAAATTTTTGTTGGTAAACGCTTCATCACGTGCTGAGCTTTCTTTTGCATCATAGTCATCAGATGAGAAAGCCCTGATATCGATAGTTGACCCTCTTGATAATTCTAATTGAAATTCCTTTCTATTTTGATTATTCCACTGAGATTTCAAGCTTTTATTATATAATTTTTTGTTTATATTATTCAATTTTTGTAACAGGAAGTTTTTACACTGGCCTTGTATTATTAATTTATACTCGCATTCATCCATGGCTAGTTCAGATAACGGTAAGTATGTTGATAAAAGCAAAACGTATTTGCGATTTCTATGTAGTTTTAAGTTTTCAATCACTACCTCACCATCACCCTTATATTTCTCATTGTAGATAAGTTTCTTAGAATCAAATGATTGTATCCCATATTTTCCAGGATACCAGAAAATCTGTAAATTGAACAAAACTTCCAAATTTTTAACAAACAAGAAAATATTTATGAATTCACACTTACCACATTCATGACCATCAAACTCCAAAACGTATTGCGGATTATGAATGTAATCAGTATACAACCAATTTCCACCTGAATTTTTCAAATTCCATTTGCCTACGATTTTTTCAACTTTGCAACAGTCAAACTTTGACTTCCTTAGATTGATTGAATCTTGTAAAAAGGAGTAACAATTAATATTGTAAACCACCATATTGTCTTTTACTTTTTTATTATTTTCTTTACCATTAAATGAACTACCACTCAATTTAGTTTCCACAACAACAGAAATTGCTTTTTTTGGAGGAATAATAAGGAACTTTGAAAAAAGTGTATTTTTAGTTTCTATTGAGGCTAAAATTTGGTTACTGCCTGAATTAGAAATAAACCTCTGACCATTTTCTGATAAAATTATAGTTACTTTTGTAATCATTGTATAGTTACTAGAATTATTAATACTTGAATTTTGTTTTTTTTCTTGAAAATCCTTAATATCTTCATTTATAAACAAGAAGACCTCTTGTTCAAAACTTGAACTGTTTTCTATTGTATATTGAGGTTTGTCCATAACATCAGAATTTGTTGAAATTTCGAAATCTACAATGCTTATAAACTTATCAGAAATATTCAGCTGAAAAATTTTTGGATTCCAGTTAACATAGATAGTTTCGAAACAATTCAAAAATTTATCTAAATTCATCCAAAACTCTCTATAAGTTTCAAGATACCAAGGATTCCTTATTAGCAAAAACTTATCGGTTTTCGTTACTCTCAAATCGATTATAGAAAAATCATGATTAGCTGCCAAAAAAATGCTATTGTTACTATCAATAATTGTATCAAAACTTGAATTACCGGTACCAGCATTGATTAATAAATTTTGTATATTTTTGTTTTGTATTACTTTAGATTTAAAATTATTGTAGATCAAATCCCAAAAGTCATCCTTATTTGTGATATGATTTGTTTTTAAATATTGAGGAATCCACCCAGTTAATAAGTAAGTATCAAATCCAGAATTTGATCCTTCAAATTCATATGAATTACTACCCACTAGCTTCAAGTATGCCTTTTCTATTATACTTGGCCATAAAATTGTGTCATTTGAAAATGATTTGATATACAAACCCAAATTGTTCGAATCTGAAGAAGAATTCGTTATAAACGGTAGTTTATCATTGACTCGAATGACTCTTTGACAACCATTTACAAATAGACATACCATATATTTATATGAATTGATTCCAAAAGGATGAATTATTCTGGATAGTATTTCTGGATCATAATTCATTATCGAAATCATTGACGCCAGAAAAGAGCATGTGGACATATTATTATTTTGACATAGCAGCTTCAATCCTGAATCGGATAAATCCCAGTTGCAATCAAGTTGATCACAAGAATGTCTCCATTCAATTTTTTTATTTTGAAAACTAACTTTAAAATTCAGTGGAATTTCATAGTTAAAGTTATCTTTGAAGCATTTATCGTGAATATCAACAAATGTGAATGGAATCAGACTCTGTTTGGAAACTACAATGGGTGAGAAAAATTCATTATTAATCTTGGAGCTTACCCATTTGAGCTTCTCTTTGATTGGAATGTTCGAATGATTTTGCAAAGATTTAATTTGAGAAAACAATTCCATAACCAGCTCAACCAATTGGGTTTCATTTGGATTCAACTTACTTTTATTCAATAAATAATTTGAGCAAAATTGAATAGCCTCAAAACACGAAGATCGAGCATCTTCAAACTTCAGCAAGTTATAACAGAATAGCGATTTCTCAAGCAATTGCTGAACCTTATCTGTAATGGAAATATTTTCATCATAAGTTATCATGTTTGTTAATTACGTACCAGATATCGATGAAGTTTTCAGAATAGATTTCATTACATTCAATTAAATTAAGAATTACTGATTCATGTCAGATCAGCCTAAAAAAATATTTGCCAGATAATTTTATATATAATGTTTACCCCATTTTTTTTTTTTTTTTTTTTTCGAAGATAATGTATGTATGATTCCAAAACTAATACGCCGTTAATTTCATACTCAAGAGGACAAATTCATTAATTATTATAGATCAGATGATTCATAAATATCCCAAAATATCATTTTTAACTCATCAATAAAAGATAAAATTTGAATAAATTGTGGTAAATCTACATTCAGAATTAATAGTAAACTACCATATGAAATAACGTATATTCAATCATCAACTTAAAAGCACAAATGCGCAGCTTATAAAATTGTATTTGAAATTGATTCTATTAATTGATATCTTTATGTATTAATGATATAGGCCGCCATGGATTTCCCTTTGTTTAGGAGTTTCCCGTAATTCAAACCTGATTATACTATTATTCTATTTGTTTTATTTTGTCTTTCTTGAATTGAACTTTTCCGTCTATGATTTCAACTTCAACTCCTTTTTCATTCAATTCATCTTCATTAATTACCTTTTTAGCCTCTAATGACCGTACGAAATCTTGATTTTCTGGATTATCTTGCAATAAGTATTTGATACAAATAATACAAGTTTCCTTTATATATGGATTTAGCATATCAATAACACAATTGGACAAAATAATTTCAAGGCAATGCGAAGTACGAATCAATTCTTGATTTTCAAAGTTGTTAATAATCAAGTAAGACATGTTTTCAATAGTTAGTTTTTTCAAGTTTTTAAAGAGAATAGGTCCTTCATTCGAATTTTTTGAATCCAGTAATTTCGATATTGGTTGAACATTCTTCTGTAAAATTTTCAATAATTGAATTAGAGTATTCAAAAATTTGTAATAATTTAGTAGTTCCACAACTGAACTGAATGTAATTAAATGGGATAAGGTATCTAATAAATAATAAAGATTTAGATCCAAAAAATTGGCAGTTTGAAAATCTCCAGAGCTTTGAGTAGTAGTTGTAAAGTACTCGTCAATTTTATTCACCAAAACACTAACAAAATCAGAAATCCAGGTTAATAATACCATTAGATCATCGTTGGAATATTTGCGAATGTTAGTAAGTAGAATTTGTGATATTTGTGATAAATCAGTCAACAAATTCAAATTTTTTTGGGATTCGATATTCCCAGTAATGTATGTCGTGAAACTCTCATGCTTAAAGATATTCGAAAAAATATTCGATAATATTAGAAAATTAGAATTAGAATAAGTAGAATCAGTTACTTGATTTTGGTTAACGTACAAGCTGTTATAAATAGACAAAAACCAGACGCACAACTTATTTAGCAACACCACATTGTCATAGTTTTTCAATAAATGTGTAATGAAACTGGAGCTCAAAACGGTATTATGTTGATATATTATTGCATCACCATTAATAATGAATTGATTCAAGTAAACAAGAAATGAATTGAAATACTCTAGATTATTGCGATTTAAAGAATTCTCGCATTCATTAGGAACATCAATATTAACCATTATATCATCATTAAATTGAGGGGCGGCAAAAATCATTTCAGAAACCAACTTTATTATCTGATTGAAATGTAAATCTGCAATTTTATTAGTGACGTTTTGATTGGATTGTGTTTGGTCTCCTTCATATTTACTAAAATCTCTAGAAATATTACTGAGGCACTGAAAATATGCAACTGCTAGTTTTTCAACAATAAATATTTGTACATTCTGCACTTTTATTATGTGATCATTTTGCGCCATGATCTTGTGCTTTGATATTATCGTAAAGCTCTGCAATAGCCTTATATGACAGATAAACAAATGATCGTAAAATACTGGCAAATCATGAATTATAAAGTCTTTATCAAGAGCTAACAAGTTCCTCAAAAAGATTAATAATCCTCGAAAAATTCTGAGTTTTAACAAAAGCGATTCTAAGTCCCATTTTTCAACAATATGCTCCATTTTTTCATTATTATGTTCTAAAAATTCTGAATTTACTTGATGAACCACGGATACTAATTCATTAAAAAAATATTCTCTTTGTTCGTTGAGAAATTTTTCTCGTATCTGGTAATTATAGACATCTGTTGATTGGCTCACCAAATCACTTAATGATTCTAAGTATGTAGAAAACTTATGAGTCTCTTTGAGATCAATATTGATAACCAGCTTGCTCATTCCGATATGATATAACACTTGTTTATATTGAAGAGAATAAGTGATAAAACTATGAGATATTTCCTTCTTCAAACAAAATAATCTTTTGTATATTATTACTGTGAAAAGTTAAAGGGATGTAATTATTGTTTTCTTAACCAATTAAAAAAAGATTAAGTAACAGCATAATTGCAGCAGTATGTAGAAGATGCACACAAAAAAATGAGAAAAAAAATATATATATTCACCAGTATCTTTTGGTTCCCAATTGATAAAGGAATACACAAGAATATATACTATGATGACTGATTTTTTAAAATACATTATTTGAAGATTGCATGAGCAAGTGAAAAAAACATTATGGAATAATTTTGAGTAAAGAAAGAAACAATGAATAGATTTTATAGTACTAATAATATTACAAATTTGCTTAAACAGCTCCCAAAAACCACTGGAAATGGTCCATTTGCGAGTCCAGTGAAATTCACATCATTGAATTCAAACAACCATGATATTAGCACAAGAAGCACCACATTGATAACACTTCCTACGAATTCACGAGTACATTACAGCGGAAATATTATTGCTATTAAGGACCACAAAAGATGCGAAATTGATCAGGATACGATTATCACAGAGAATTCGCCATTGAATGTTATTATCTCTACATCTCAATTGGCATGTACCAATTCTATAACAATCAAAGGCTTAAATAGCATATATAGAAACAATCAAGATGATAGCATCAAGAAGCATATTGGAGAGAGTACGAAGAGTGACAAGAATGATAACTGGAATATATTTAACAATACTAATATAATAGGATACACACAGCACCCTAGTGGGCAACTACAGATCACCTTGGGATATGATAGTTCAATAAAATTGAGTAAACAAGACAATGTTTTTTTTGATAAATCCTCAATTGTAGCAATCATGGGAGATTCTTGTAATTATCACTTGGTAACACCTAGATTGCATAGAAGTTTGGTGATCTATAATATCTGCAAATTTGTGAAATTTTATTGGAATGTGTTTAAAAAATTATCAGTCAATGTGAAAATTTATAAATTGATAGAGACTAATGTGATTGTTCCTTTCAATAATCAGAGAAAAAAAATAATAAATTTGTTGCAAATAAATGTTCCAAATTCTATGGTAGATAAGTATGAGAATATTATCAGGCCAATTCTTGAAAATTTGGTGAATTACTTCAGAGATCTATTCAAATTGGAAAAGCCTTCTTTGGTGAAAATTACAGGTCCTGCGGTGGTATTGTTGAAAAAGTGAAGGCAATGGGTTATTAGTATACCTGATAAAAGATTCATGAGTACGTATAATGGTGGTAACGAATATGGCTTTTTTTCATTCAATTAAAGGAAAAAGAAAATGATACACAACAGAAGATAGAAGTAATATTAAAAGTTTTTTTTTTTCAATAAATTCAACAATGACTTACTTTAATACAAAATAGTCAACAGTATTTCCGGTTTCAATTCCTTGTAAACATAAAGCATCATTAAGAAATTGATTTTTGTTCTTAATTTCGTTATTTTTAATCAAATAATATGTTTCGTTACCTGTGTTTTCTAACACAGTATTCAATTTATTTATCAAAAAGTTTATGGTACAACCCAATTCTCTGTCTTTCTCATAGTCATAGTCATCAGGGCCGAACTCGAAATGATATTTGACTGAGTTCTTCTTGGATACCAAATTTTTTAATGCATCAACCAATTTGGCATCATTCTTCGTACTGATCGATGATATTTGTTTTGCTTTATCATCTGGCAAATGATGAACTCTCACATAAACATGAGCGCAATGTACTGGTTTATAAACAAATATTTTTTTGCTATGATCTTGCCAAAAATTTAGCTTGTGTCCCAAAAAAAACACGGTTTCGTAAATTAAAATCAAAGCAAATATTGTAAAAAGTAGTTTTGTGAAGTATGCGCTAGTACTCGTTGTCAAATGACTTGAAGCAAAAGGAAATTTCGATGAAATAACCTGTGTGAGAAAATTGTCAAAAGAGTATATGTAGTTGGATAATGTTTCTAGAATCATGTTTCTTTTGTAGTAAAAATCGTTTTTGTGTTGAATTAATATCAGTAGTTATTATTGCACATCTGGAGTTGTTAATCTTGTTAAAACCCACCCTCTATTTGTCGTTAAGGGTATACATTACTTTATATTTCTATTCAACCAGCACACAAAGATGAATAGGTGGTGTTATGAGCACAGTTTTGATGATTGTTCAAAAAAAAATTTTTTTTTGAAATCTCAAGAAATGGTATACGCTTAGTGTAATGTAAATATCAATACGTAATATCAATTTATAGTGAAATAAAGAAGCATCCAACAGGGAATAATCAAAAGATTCAATATAGAAGTGTCAAAAGTAACATTTATAGTTTTAATATTACTATTGCTACTGAATTTTACTTGCGAACACATGAGTGTGGAACTGTCATTTGGCCATGTGCTACTGGAATGGTTACTCATTAAAAAGCGTGATCATGATGAAATTTCTGTCTCAGATCTCGTTGATAAATTTAAGAATATCACTTTTCCTTTAGATAAACAGTTAATAGAGCAAAATTCACTCAATAATTATTATCATTTAGAGACGAAATTATGGGATTTAGTGGACATTTTGATTTCGCAGAGATGTAACTTATATGAATCCATGGAAGAAGACGCTTGTTACAATACAGAAAGTGATTCAATGGACATTGAGAATGGCACGAACACTATTGCAACAACTGGTGATAGTATGTATAATAATTTCAATAAGCCACTTTCAACAAAGTTCAACTCCAGTGTCCTTTTCACGCAGAATTTTATTTTGAAAAATAGAGAATTGCAGGAATTACAAACCATAATTGAATGGATAACTTCTAATTTAATGTATAATGATTCAAATTTAGGCCCATTAGATTCAAATAAATGGTTGAACTCAAAATTGAAGTTTCAAGAACAGCAAACAACAAGTAGCATGCGGTTTGAGGCTTTTGGAAATAGTAGCAGCAATAAACCTCCTACTAGTGTGATTACTAAATTTGATCCTGATTCTACTATCAGACAATCTGATAAACAATTGCATCCATCAGATGCCAAAAATGATGATGCTTTTTTTGAAAAATTGTACAATTTCATAATTAATAAAGATACAGCCAATGCATTCACAATTTGCGAAGATACTAATAACTGGACCCATTTCATGATGTTACAAGGTATGTTTACCTATCTTGATCCAATAATTGACAAATTTGCGGACATAGATATTACCAACTGTGATTCAAATGTGAATGTTGATACCCAAGGTATTAAAAGTATCCATCTTTGGAGATTATCGTGTCTTTCGTTGAGTGATTACAGTTCTAATCTCTTCGAAAAGTGCTTGTTTGAATACCTTGCTGGTGGTATTAAATATAATTTACTTTTAAATAAACATGACTGGGATAGATCTTTATTGATTTTCGTATCTGCTTTAGTGAACAAAGAGATCAACCGGTATTTAAAATCAATCGGAAAAATATCGAATGATGAAAACAGTCAAATAGTTATCGATGAGATGTCAAGCATAAATACTGTTCAAGATATATTAAACGTATTGTCTGATAAATTACCAGTTCAATCCCTGAATAACTTTAGAGTATTAATGAGTGGAATCATGATAAATGATATATCAGGTATTGTTGATACTTTTTTGAATTATGGTTATAATTTGAAAATTTTACAGTCAGTAAATAACAATTCACAACAATATAACGACTTGGCTGGGGAAATTACGGATTTAAATGATGATTTAATCAACAAGGATGAGGATGATGAAGATTTTATAGAGTTAACTACCGATCAATTAGAACTTTTGTTGGAAAAAAATCCAAATCATGATGCTCATCATATTTATTTGCTTCGTGTATTAGTGCACTTATCTATCCATCTTCAATTAATTAAGAAAGATTTTTATATTGATGATTATCAGTTTACAAGTTTGATTAAATTGTATTTGAGAAGATTGTTTATAAAAAAATTATATGATTTAATCCCAGTGTATATCAATTTTTTGCCAGTTGACAATAATGAGCAGGTTATTCAAAGACAATGCATTCTATCATATTATTATTCAAAGCTATTTGTTTCTAAAAATAGATTCGTTCAAATTACAGAGGCCAAAAGGTATGATATATTTGATTTAAAGCAAATTTTATTAAGGACTGTTGATTTAGTGATATCTAAATATGGAAGAGTCTATGAATCGGCAAATCATGAAAAATTTGGAATTGTGATTAATGAAACTGATGTCAGTGGTAATGATAGAATTTTTTTCAATAGCATTGATTGGCTTATAATTCACGGGGGTATGAATATTGATACGATTAGATACATTAATAAAATTTTCAATTGTTTGTTATTGAATGGCAAAATTAAGGCTATTCTTGAATTTTATTCTACCTATAACTTCAAAGATATCTTGAAAAAAGCAGATAGCGAAATTTCGTTGTATATGGCAGAGATGGAATCAAGTGACGAAAGCAGCAGTGACGACGAAAACGCTAGCATCATTCGAAGTAAAAAGAAGTTAGTTATTGAGAACTATGAAATGAATAGATCTGATTTATTGAGCTTTATTAAATTGATAGAAACTGGTTTTGGTTTAATCTATGATTACAATGACAGTTACGGTTCAAGCAATAGTATTTTAGATGCAAATACTGTGGTTGGTAGACTGAATAATCCGAAATTTAGTTCACAATACAGAAGTGAATTATTAAGAGAAGAAATTAACACCAAATATATAAAGCCATTACAGAAGCTAATTTTTGAAGATTTAACAAGTTTAAAAAGCGAAGAAGTTAAAAACTTGTACATACCATATTTTGTAATTACCTTGCATAAATTGTTGATTAACTCGAGGCAATTTGGAAGTAGTTCAGACCAAAACAATGTTTTCTTAAAGCTCGCAATCAAAATGTCTGTGAAGGTAGCTAAAGAATTCACTGAATTTTTCATAGAGAGTAATAGATTGAAAGAATATTTGAAATTAGTTGCTGAATGCTGTGCTTTGGCTGGTGAAAAAATGATTTATAGCTGAAATCAAAATTTACACGAATCACGGTTGTGATAACTCGAAATCTAAAAAGTATCTATCTAATTAGCCTTATATAATTAAATATTAATGATAATAAATGTTATTTTACTGTTTTCATAATAAAACTTTTCATGTAATATCCATAAATTTGTATCATTTAAGGGTCTAACTTACCAGAAATTATAAAAATAAGATTAACTTTGCTTGCTTTTTTCTTTGAGTTTTCAGCCACGCACACTTTATTTTACACAGAAAAAACTTGACAGCCTCTATATATTTTTGGTGTATATTCGCTTACAATAGAAAACAAACTGTAGATAATAAAAATAAACAACTTTCCGAACTCTTTGAAAATTGAAGAGATCAACATTATTTCTTTTTAATCATAATTAGAGATCCATAATTAAACAACTTTTTTTAAATGGTCATATAACCGTTCATTTACTTAGAGGTGATTCAATATAATTTAATATATTGCAATTCAGAGAGTTCATACAAAATACCAACAGGAAAGAAGTAAAAGAATTGAAATAAAATACATAATCTACCTAATTTACATCGATAAGCATTCAAAAGGTCAATCAATCAGCGTTTTTCTTTTATTATTGAAAAATGTTAGATTCTAATATCATCCCGCTTTATTATCAAAAGCGAGTTTCATTCAGTAATTTATATGATGAAGTTATTGATCCTACAAATCCGCGTTATCAACCAATTTTTATAACCCAAAATGAAGACGGTAGCATTCAGAATGACGGTAGTAATAGTGTAAGGAAGCAAGAAATTGATATGAACTTTGGTTATAACGTGGCTCGATCTTCAAATTATTTATCATCTACTACAGATCCTTCCAAGTTCTTCAAGTTTAATGATTTCAACATGGTTAATGAACGTGACAGAAATGCTAACCAACTTAAATCACGATTTGATTTTAACGAGAAATTATCCAAGAAACAGAAATTAAAAAATGAGAAATTGCCAAAAATTTCAAAAGATAAGTCTATATTGAGAACGAGTAATTTGGATCAATCTAGCAATCACTCTATCAATCTAAATTCATTGGCTTATCAACATCCGAATTCAAAATTTCAAAAAACAGCAGACCACGATGATTTAACTTTTAAAAACACTCAAATAAATATCAATCTAAATCCAAATATTAAGTTTATTAAGAAAAGTAATATGATAGTAGAAAATAACCCTCAAAATAAGAAAAAATTGAGCGACATGACAGATGAAGAAATATTGGCCTTGGATAATCAATTTAGTCAGCATTCAGTCAAGGCTAGTGATATGTTGGCTGATTTGGAAACTTCTATAGAGAGCTCAAAATTCAAAAGTGTTGCGAATAATAAAAAAAGTAATGTTTCAGGGAGCTCTTCTCCAACAAACTATACAAAAGATGGAATAAATTTGACTAATTTTTTTACAGCAACTTATCCCACGAGGCCTTCCATTAACTATAACTCTATTGTTCTTCAAAATCAACATGAAAAGTTTGATTTGACTAGACAAATAAATTCTGGATATCACTATCCGTCCAAAGATATTATCGAAGAATTAGAAAGCATAACAAATATCAAGGAACAAGAACTTCAAACTAGCTGTTTGGATGATTTTGGATTTGATGAGAAATTTCATGAATTCAAAAATGATGAAGAGAAGCGGATTAATAAGACAGTGATGATTTATATTAATGGAACTCATCACGGTATGAATCCACTTAATTTTACCATTCATTCAAAACAGTTGGAACTACTAAAGGATGGCGATGAATTGGTTGTTTTTGCCATTATTCCCCATGAACTTGAGTTGTTGAAACATTTGCTCAATGCTGATCTCAATGAAAATACCACGGATAGCAGGAGAATCCCATTAGTGAGGTATAAAACCAGTAGTATGTTAGATGATTTAGAAAAGTACAATAACAAAAATAATAACGGCAACACTAATAACAGCAGCAGTAACAATATTAATTCTAATAGTACTGGTGCTAAAGGTAGAACCTCAAGCTTAGTCATGTCTCCAACTTCTCCAATATCGGCATTTTCAAAACAAAGATCACACAGCACAATTCAGCCTGAAACAAGAAGAACTAAAACAAGCTCGTCAACCAACACAACCAGTAATGGTAAAATAGAAAGCAATAAATCAAAAGATGACCAAAAACAAAAATACTATAAAGTTATCAATGAAAAAATCCTCAAAATTGGAGAGAAGTTAATGGAAAAAATATTAGAACTTATAAATACAAAGCAATTAATTTTAAAAATCACATTGGAGATCTGTCTGGATAAAATTATCCATGATTTTGATGTTGAAGATTCTGAAAAGTCCAATAGTAAAGAATACAATTCACCTGACATTTTTAGCGATAATGAGGAAACTAGTGATGATTATGATTATGATGATGTTCATATAAATGAGAATGCAATTTATGATAGTGATGATGATGTGTCATTCGATAATACAGATCCTAGTGATGATGATGATGATTCAGCATTACCATCAAAGAATCTGACTGAAAACCTAAATGAGCTTTTTGTTTCCAATGAAAGGCTATCGCGGGTTAGCACATCAAATAGCAGAAGAAGACGTGTTTCCTCGGCTAAAACTATTTATCTGTGGAAAAATCTAAAGTATCGCAAAAAATTGAACATCAAATTTGTAATTGATAACATTGTCAAAGTCTACAACCCTGAGTTACTTATTATAGGTACAAAAAAACAGAAGGTTTCATTTGTTGAACTTGTTAAAGAGAAAAGTTCACAAGAAGAGGCAAATAAGGAGAAAATATCTCATTTACCCAATTCTGAATTAAATCGTATTTTAACAAATAGCACTAGTCGAGTTTCAGGAACTGCTTGCAATGATATTAAAAATTATTTGAACATAGCAGAATTTTTAGTTAGTAAAACAAATTTGCACATTTTAATAATACCAGAATGTTCAAATACAGCTAAACAATCTTATGATTTGCCAAATATTGATGATGAAAAGCAAGTGATTGATCCTTTTATTGAATCACTCAAGCATTCAACTGACACTTCTAGACGAAAATGCATTAAATATCTTAAAAGCCCAGAGTTAATGGATCAATTAAGAATAGAAGAAGAAGAGAATAGTAAAACGAAAAAATTATTATATGAGCGCTCTATGAATGGCCAAAAGAAGCCAAGCTTAGATAAGTACGATTCATATTTTGAGAATATTTATGATTCTGATAGTATTTCTGAAGTCAGTGATGATAGTATAGCATTGAAAAGTGCTTCAGCGAACAATTCTACACCTGTAATACCAACTATCAAGTTTACTGATGTTAATTTCAGTGGTGTCTCTACTAAAGAAAAGCCGACTTCATCAATTTTAAAAACCGATGAAAACTGCTCTCCATTAAAAACTAACAAATTCAACCACGAAAATGGCTCAAAGAATAGCCATGTTTTTTTACAGCGAAAAAAATCTGAAGGAAATTCTGAAACACATAATACAATTGAAGGTTTGACAGTCTCATCAGATGATAGGAGCTTCACAAATGTTAATAATACACCACCTACCTCTACAGAATCCTCATTGTCTTGCGCTAACAGGGATAGAATAAACAAGGATGAAAATATTGACAAAGTTATTGATTCGAATAAAAATACTGAAAACAAAAAAAAAAAAGGTTTTTTCAAAAAAATGATGGGATTTGGTAAATACTAGGTTCAGGAAATTATGAACTTAAAAAAGCATATTAAATGTTGAATTCGTTTAAATATTAAGCTTTTTTTGTTTTTATAATTAATTTCAATTTGAAATTTCAAAAAAAAATTGATTGTAAATTTACAACTCTAGGTAGCATGATAAATTATTTAAATATTGGGTTTCCGAAGCTTCTTAAACAAAGTGACGAAACAAATTATTATCAAGCTTGATACTTTTTATTAAATAATTCCCCACAAATTGCTTGTAAGTGAAAAGCAGTATCAACAGGTTACATGTATTCACGCGATATCAATTTTCGTCTCTGAAAAAAAGATGCGTGTCGTTATCATCGCATCTTATCTTTAACTAAGAAAAGCAGCTGCCAACCATGTCATTGTAATATCATATAATACCATTGAACTATTTAATAGTCAATAAAATATAAAAAGAACAATATAAATAGCATAATATTAATAGCAATATAGATTATTATTACAGATAAATCACTGTTGAGATAAAATAGAGACATAACGATATAGAAAGATAGAAACAAAAAGGAATAATGAAAGCAATACTTAACTATTTGGAACATCGCAAGGTGATAAGCAAACCATCACCGGTTTTGACATTAATATATTGCACAATTGTAACGTTATTTTCGGGTTATTTATATCTTTATTCACTGTTTGCTCCACAAATTTCTGAAAGATTGAACTTGACCCCCGCCGAAACTTCTACATTGACCATGGCGTTACTGATCGGATCGTCATTTGGAGGAATTGGAATTGGAATAATAGTTGATAAATTTGGAACTGAGTTTGCAACGTTGATGGGTGGAACTTTGACGTTTCTTTCATTTTTTACATTGAGATTATGCTATAACTATCGGATAAATAACATACTTTTATTAGGAATCACGGTATGCACATTAGGATCTTCAAGTATAGTAGGAAATATCGCAGCTTTGAAAGTAGTGAACGTCAATTTTTCCAAGATTAAAGGCACAGCATCTGGTATAGTAGCATCTGGGTTTGCTATCAGTGCATTAATGTTGAGTAATACTGTTGGAAAAATTTTTGAGAAGGATATTAGTGGCTTATTACTTTGTTTAGCATTATTGAATGGCTTGGTTATTTCTCTAGGTGTTTTTTTTGTAAGGGAAGTTCCTCCAGATTTTCAATTAAATGCTGAAGATGCAGAAAATAATAGTAATGAAGAGATGCATCAAAATTTCTTGTCACCATTGATAGAAAATAGCACTGATGAGTTTGACGACAGCAGTGCTGCCTATTCTGTACTTGAACTAGAAAATGAGGAAGATCAACAACATCATGCAAGCTATAATTATCATTCAGGACATTCCAAACCATTTTGGGAAAATTTTAGAATTAATGTTCAAAACCTGGAGTTGTATCATGTTCTCTGCACCAGATTTTTTTGGATTAATTTTGGAATTATTGCATTTGCGACCTCACTAGGACAAGGATATATTTTCACTGTTGGATACCTTGTGGTTAATCAATATCAAAATCCAAACTATGAATACAGCGAGCCTCGAGAAACTTTTCAAAATATTCAAGTGGCACAATTTTCATTGTTTAATTTTTTCGGAAGATTTGTTGCGGGATTTTTCTCTGATTATATTGTGACCAAACTACATTTGCAAAGACAATGGATTTTCACTAGTTCATTTTTGATGTTTTCGATTGTTCAAGTGATGCTATACAATTTAAATAATCTTGAATTTTTGACCTATATTTCAATGATGAATGGTTTTGCATTTGGAATAATTTATGGAAGTCTACCATCTGTGGTGAGTGACTACTATTCACCAAACATTTATAGTTTGGTATGGGGCACGGTTACGACAGGTGCATTTCTAGGTAATACCATGATTAGTGATTACTTCTTGTATAACATCCAGTCAAATGGATCATACAATTCAGAAACTGGAAAATTTATTTGCGAAAAAGGGGCTTCATGCTATCACAAAACTTATTTCTTGACTTCTGCATTTTGTATTCTTGGGTTATTATTCTTGTTTTACAATATCTGGTATAAAAGACAAATTACAGACCATAAACATTGAACAAAAATTACCAAGCTCAATTATTTTTTTTTTGTTTCTTCTTTCCCAAATATTTTATATAACATGATTGTAATTGTACATTTTAGAGAATTCTATATGAAATTTATGTAATATGATTATCATTTCATCCCGACATTATTTGGACACACCGGCTGTCTTAGACTTCTTTTTCTTTTTCTTTTTCAACAAACCTCCACTTATATTATTTTTCAACACGTTAGTGTATTCTCCCCAAAAAGATTCTAAGTCAGTGTATTTCACGACTGTAGATACCTTAACCTTTTTAGATTTATCGCTTTTACCATCTGTGCATCTAATCAAAATAGAAAATTTACCATCTTCAGGTTTCTGTAAACCCTCTACTGTATCAAAAGGAATATATCTTTTTTGTGTGAAATATAAAGAGGAGTTATTTGTGTTTGCAGACTCCAAAAGCTTGCCTACTTCTGTGAGAAACTTATTATTTTCAAGTCGAGGCATTGTGATGTTTTATTTGAGTTTTACTATTAGCTGTGGTTTGCGCAAGAGAAAAATGATGAAGAAAAGCTAAGTTATAAATCCAATATAATTTCTTATGTTAAATAATGGTCTATAATACACAGCTATTCACAACTCAATACGATTCAGCTTTTGTTTATCTGGTAATGAGTAGTAAGTGCTAGTTTTACCGATCTTAATATCCATAGTATTCAATACTAATTCTGTAAAGAAACGAAAAAAATTTTCATGTGGCAGTTGAATATTTGACAATCCTTTTTTCTATGCTCTTTGCTAGTTGTTGTTATGTGCACTGATAATGTTCGCACTAACACTTGGTGTGTTATTGTACAAGGTAAGAAGAGTCTGAAATAAGCACGATCTCGCGGATAAAGCCAAAACTAGGATCCTTACCTATTTGACCTCATTCTGTTCATGGTAATAGTAAAATTCACATCCAAAAATAATTGTATTTTGAAGAAAATATTGAGAAAATGTCTGATAGAGGCCAGGAAATTCAAGAGGACACTGAGCTTTCTTCTTCTGCTTCTTCATCTTCATCTTCTGCTTCACCCACTTCCTTTGCTTCCATTTTTAAGTTTCCCAGAGCAATAAATATAGTATCCAGTATTTTATTGACAATATGTATTATTCCTCTTATTTTTATTTACTTTATGTTTGAATTCTGTATTTTGATGCTTCTAAAGCCATTTATGTTCATATACTACAAAGCTAGTAATGCCGCAAGAAGTTCGCTAATATCTAATTTTGATGGCACAAAATTCTCCAAAATCATAAATCCTGAAGTAACTGCCAGACTTTTTACCGAAGATTTCAATAATGACGTAATTAGATTGATTGGAGACGATTGTGAATCTAGCGTTGGGTTCACGAAGCCTAATTTTTTTCAAGGTGGCTATACTGAAGCTTTGCAATTGATCAAAAATAAAGGAAAGTGGTTGATTATCTATCTACAAGATGATGATCATGAAGACTGCAGTAAATTTATCCTGAAGATCTTACTCACCAATGAGTTCAACAATATTCTTAATACCGATGACATTATAATCTGGGGTGGTAATGTGAAGAATTCAGAAGCATATCAGGTATCAAACACATTGTCTGCAACCAGATTTCCGTTCATGGCTCTTCTATGTTTGACTTTTGATGATGATACTCTTAATAATACCTATGAATCTGCTGCACATCCATTTTTGTCCGTTGTGGCAAGAATTCAAGGATACCATCCAGTAAAAAAAATATGTACATTATTCAGACAAAGGATCTCAAAATATGAGCCCAAACTAAAGGCATTCAGAATTCAAGCTCAAAAAATGCAAAAATCAAAATTATTGAAGAAACAGCAGGATCTAGAACTTGAAGCTGCATTATTTTCGGACCAAATTAAAAAACAAAGGAGGTTACAAACGAAGATGGATCAAATGAATGTTGCTAGATTCACCCTCAGAACTTTGCAAAAATTAACACTGTTTGACAACACTGAAGTAGTTACGCGTATTCCACCTAATATTCCAGATAGACAATTGTACAGGAGAATTTCAATAGCAGTACCTAATTCCGGAGAAAGAATTTTGAGATTTTATCATGAAAATTGTCTTACAGATGATATATATAATGTCGCTTTTTTTGTTTCAAATGGATTTATAATAGGAACTGCTGTGCAGGAAATAAATTTTCAAAAACTCAGTCAATACTTGTCCGAGTTGAAAGTTGATAATTCACAGAAAAATTTGGAATTTCAAAGAATAAAAGGCATACATAACTTACCTACATTGGAGTCTTATCTAATTGAGTTCGCCGCATCAATAAATTCAAATTTGTCTTCAGCTGTTGCTTCTTCATCAAATGCAGTTCCTCAAAATTCTGGCTTTCAAATGAATTATAAATTTGTATTGTATAATGCATATCCAAAAGTTGAGTTAGAATTAAAGAAGCAAATTAAAGATTTGGACTTTATTCAATCGACAAGCAGTTTATTTTTGGAGAAAGACGAGCAAGAGGAAACAAGCTCGCGCGAAGATTAAGTTATATGTATTATTACTATTATTTTTATTATTATTGTTCTTATTGTTCTTGTTGTTGTTGTTAGTAAATTCTTTAGTTCAACATCTTTTTTCGATTTAATATCGATGGTTTCACAAATATATATGTTTTTTTGGGTTTTATTTTTATTTTTCAGATATTGATGCTTCAAATAATTCTATTAGTAAATAAAAAAACAGCAAGGAAAAGGTCAAAAAGTCGGTGAAATACCTTCAAATCGACGGTTCATTCAACCAACATTGAATTTAAAAGATATAACCTATAATGTATTCCTGGCTCAACTTTTTCATTAATATTTTTATTCTTTAAAGTTAATGTTTATGAAAAGGCCAGATCTTTAGGCTCTCAAGAAGGTGTACAAAGCAATTTTTTTAACCTGGAAACTTTGCATTGATTTAAAAGAAAAATGGAATTGGAACCGTGATTTCTAATCTGTTAACTGAATTGCGTAAATTTCAAGTAGTAAAATAATTTTTTTTAACTAAGTTTAAAATATGGTGGTAGATTGATAGAAAGGTTTTACTCAACTTATTACAGTAATATAAATATATTGCTCCAATGAATCATTAATAGAAATTTGTAGCCAGATTCTTCAACATCACTTATAAGACTCATGTTATAACAAATCATTTTTCAAAAAACAAGAATAACAGTTTCCTATTAAATTTTTTATTTTTTTAAGTATAGTAAACTATCAAAAAAAAAACTTAGAAAAAGATGAAAATACAGATTTTTTTTAAATTTTTTTAACTTTGCAATTTTGCTCCTCAACTGATACATTTAGTGATCAGTAGTATCATCATTTACAATTGTCTCAATTAAATTGATCATAAACCATATCTAATTCTACTTTAGTTACTGACGTTATCAGAAAGCATATTATCTCAAAAGTTTTGAAAATAATGGTTAATTCACTGTCACTTTTATTACAAAGTTTAGTATGACTTATTCAGCTAATTTTTATTTTAAACTGCTTTTTTTCTTTTAATTTTTCTTTATTTCTCAGAAGCTTTTATTTTCTGGAAGTATTTGAATTGGGTTATAATAAAACTATTACTTAAGGTAATATTTTGACACCTGAAGGAAGCCAAAGTTTTCAAAGTGTAAAGTTGAGTATCTCTTTAGTCTTATGATAAAAAGCCTTTAAATTAGACTTTATATTTGGTGGTGAATGCACATTTATGCTAATATTTTTTATACTTGTTTTTCATACTGATTATTACGCGCTTCGACAAAAAAATCGCTAACCGAAAAAAATCAACAATCTTGAGCAAGCAATTGACTTCGGTGGAAGACAAAGATAACTTTACAATAAGCAATATGCACTCATATTTTAAGGGGTTCTATTCTTTATTATATTATGACTATCTTAGTTCGGTGAATTCTTATTTGCAGTTCTACTACTTGCGAAATCCCCAAATATCATTCAAAACATAATTAAGGTTTATCATTTTTAGAAAAATGATAAAAAAAACCACGGATATTCACAACCATTTCAACTTCTTGAACGAACAATAGTGAATAGGACAATCCCAAAAATAATAGAAATAATACGCAAAGGATGAAGAGAAATATAGTCTTTTGATGTCAAGAATAGCACGTAGAGAAAAAAGTAATACAGGGAAATATTTCTTGGATTTTTATGGCTGCCAAAACGACCAAGATCCTTTGAGCTTTTTAGTTTTTTTTTGACCGCGCAGATATCAAGATTGCGTCAACACTTTTTTTGTTTGAGAAACTGCAGAGTTTCACATGAAATAGCTATATAGTGCTTGATGAACATTATATGATTCTACCTAGTTTATTGTGTGGTAAGTATTATCAAAACCATAGACTTCTTGCCTTGAAAATTTGGTTTATTGGAATCATATTGTATTCGGCAGTGCTTAGATATGTGCCAGCGTAAAATCATGTTCTCTTCCTAATCTTGGTAATATTTTGGATCCTCATGTTCTGTATTGGCGAAGGCCGTTTTGAATTTCTTAGTACGGTTATGAGCAGTTTTTTATTAAACTTTTCTTTTTTTTTCAGCTTTTTCTCTTCCGTCAAAAAAGCTTAAAATCTACGTCAAGCTTTCGTAGGGGTACTAATTGCAGAAATCACGCAACAAAATTAACGCTTCTACGTAAAACTGGTGATCTGTATTATTGAATATTGAATAAAGCAAAGGTAGAGTAGAGTGAAAATAAAAGAGCAAAAAAAGCTCTATCGGAATTTATGGCATCTTATTATTTTCACGGTCTCTTTTCCACACACACGACCAAGTAATTAGTTATTTCTTAAATCTCATGTGATTAGCATTTGAGGAGTCTGAGAAGTGTTATATTAAAAAAAGTTATTAGTGAACGTTGTCTTCTATTGAAGTTTTTACCCTTGTTTAGTTTTTGATAATGCTGCAAAACCATCATCTCGTCAGTAGGTCCTTATCTAATTATCCATCGTTATGAGCCCAGGAATTCATCGGCAATTTTTTTTTCTTTTTTTTTTTTTTTTTTTTTTACCTCATCTGCCCATAAAATTGGGAGACGTTCGTACCAAAAGAAGCTTTATGGGGTACAAAAGTGAACGTTTCTTTGTATGTATTACCGCGGTAATTCTAGTTCCGGTGTCTTGTTAGCTTTTTACTAATGTACCCTGTAATTTTTTCCATCCAGTCCTCCCTGATACCTCTTATGGATCAGGATCAGATGGCTTCCACTTACTCTCTGTCTCAGGTTAAATATGCTCTGCCTTTTATTTGTTCTTTTTGCTACTATGAAGTATTTCTATCTTCGATATAAATTACGTATCAAAAATATTCCTTTGTTATGCAGCAATGTTGTATTAAGTGAAGCTTGTAAAATTATTGCTGCTGTGAAAGCATATGTCATAAGTGTTCAGCAACCTAGATAGCCAGAAGCATTCTGGGTGTATATGTATTATTAAAAGAAATATGCAAGGCAGTTTTTTTTCTTATTATTTTTTTTTGTATGGCGGTAATTCACCAAAATTTCGGGAATTGTGCTTGCAAAGATCCGTGTGACTTTTTTTTGTTCTATATTGCTGGGAAATGACGGATATTTCACCTGTGCTCTGGGACACGGCAGACATTTATTTATACTTTTTTTTTATTTATATTTTTTTTTGTTAGCGAGATCAAGAGATGACATTGGATTCTGTACTACGCTATATAAATACAAGAACAGATCCCTAAAAATACTGCGATGTAACAAGTTGGCATTCGACTGGATTGCAGAACAACTTATAAACCCAAATCCTAATTCTTTCTTTTCTCTCCTTTTGGCTTCCTATCTCTAACTCTCTGTTAACTCCTTTTCTTTCCTATTTCTTTTACAGCTAGCAATTGCTTTGTATTTCAGACAAGGAAAACAGTTGGAACATCGAGAACGCATATATGACATACAATCTTTGCAAGAACAAATAATTAAGTAACCTATATATTCCCCAAATGTCTTCTTTATCCATTGCACAAACTTATATGTTAGCAAGCAAGGCCCAGGCCAAACTTCAAAGGGAGGCACAACGTCCAGAGCTTAATCTCCGAGTGCTTTTATCCCATGCTCATTTGTTGGACAACGTAATTGAACATTTGAGTAACCCTGCTTCAAGAAGCTGCCACAACAACAACATTAACGCTTATCCAAAGTTTGTTTCAGCTTCCCCGGATGTGTCCGACGAAGAAATTGACAACGAAGAGGATTTCGAGATTGAAATTGAAGATGCTGAGCTTTTAACCGAGTACTTTTCTCAGGAAGATGCTTCCAACAGCAGCTCCTCAAGCGACGAAGAGCTCGACTACGATGATATCGAAATCATCAGAACAGCCTCTCATAGCAATGACAGTGATATAACATATGTCAATTATTTCAAACCAAATACTAATTCAACTTCTGCCATTGTTGCAGACGAAGAAAGAAACTACGTCACCAACAATAACGTGATGTTTTCAGTTAGCGAACTTAGCGATTCAGAGGACAGTGATGACGATGAGGACTACTCACTGAACGACCCTTACAGATACCATTACTACGAAGACTCATTTATTGATTGTAAGAACTATGGCAATGCTATAAATGTATGTGGCTCTAATCCAGAAAACCAAGCAACAACAGTTAGCAAGAAGAAGTCTAGAGAATCCCTTAATAGCAGTGAAGAAGGATCAGACAATAGTGATTTCTCATATGATGAGCTGGACGAATTGGATGCCGATGAAGAAGAAGAAGACTATGTTTTGAGCTCTACAAAATATCATCACTCCCATTCAGGCTCTTATTATTTTGAAGATCCAAAGACACAGCACAAACTAGCTCAACATGAAGAAGAGACCGATATTACTGACATGGAAAACTGCTCTATACCAAGAAGAAGTGTCGTATTTTAGGATATTGACAATTCTTCCCTGCATTATCAGTAAAGCTTCAATTCTTCAATACCCCCTTATTGTATTTTTATTTTTTTTATTTACTTTTGTTGTACTATAGCTTATTTTTTTCTTTATACATTTTTCCACTTTCGATCCCTACTATTTCTTCTACAAATTATATATACAATTTATCGTGTTCATTTCCCAGTTTCAACTGACCATCTACTTATTATTCGAATGTATATCAATAATTCTTGTTTGCTCGCCAATTTGTGTTTTTATTGTAAGCATATCCGGTAAAACATTGGTATTTTGTTCTCTCGCACCCTTATCACAGTTAGCTTTTAGGCACCAATGAAATCCAAATAATCATTCAATAAGTCAATTACTTAATCAGACAAGTTCGATAAGACTGGATTTGTACCGCTGCACAAAAACCAACATATATCGTGTATAGGCTTTGGCTTTTTGAGCACCATTTTTCAAAACAGGACTAATATTTATAGAATAAGTAAATTTTCGTGATTATTATTTTCTCGCTCGCGCCTCACGCAAACTATCAAGTAATGAGAATTCCTATTTAGTATAGCAGGTGGACAATGCATAATTAGATTTGATGTCTCAAGATTTAATCACTATCAAGAAATAACGAGGATTTAATAATCAAAATTCGAATGATCATTCGAGAATATTTTGTATTTCATAGCGACTGTAGTTTATCCTAAGTATGCTAATTAATGCAATAACCTTCAATATCATAAAATATTCTGTCTTAGACCATTTCATGCATCATAATGTGATCTATCCGATGCATTCTAATTGAATTTTATTCGACTAAATAAGTGCAGGTTGTACGCAGTAAAGTTGCCAAACTTATAAAGTAGAAAGATCACAATTCGTTTTTTTTTTAATTTGTTAGCTTATAATAGTTAAATAATGTATTTGTTTCTTTTTTTAAATCTGCTTCATCGTAAATAATCCCCTCTCCTCTTTCAAATAATCGTCAATACCATTTTTATTTGGTTCACTTTAGATAAATTTCAATACACATAACTGATTAATCTAATAAACTAAGTTAATTAATTAATTAATTAATTAGTTAATTGATTAAGTGTTTTTTTCTTTTGATATTTTATATAAATAAATAAATACATATCTTTAGTGGGTATGAAAAATGGCACCCTGCACAACCATAACTAGTTATATAATTATTTCTATTCTAGGCAGCCCAGATCACATAGAAAACCAGAATTCTATTTTAACTGGAACGATGCATTGAAAACTTTGGTTATTCATAAAAAAAAACAAATTAAATGAGAAGTTATCATCTTACTAATTATTGCAAGTTGTTTCGGTGTCTGTAAAGATTTGCTTCGTATAAAAGCTGTTAACAATATGTTATCTTTAATTCTTTGGTACGGATCATCCATCTTTGTATCCTTCATTCTTATCCTATTTACTAAATAGCATTTTAAAGACCAAATAAAATTTATATCAGCCAATCGTTATTTGAAAAATAATCATTTAAACGTAAGATATGTCTGGTCACATAAAATAAGGTAAAAAAAAACTAAGAAAAAACGTACACGTAGAAGTACATACGAATAGGAAATTTTTTGCTGCAAAACATTCTGTATAAGCTTTTATGATCTAGTATAATTAATCTGAATGTGATATAGTGAAAAGGAATCATAAATCAAAGCAACTTGAATCAATTGCTCTGCACAACCTTTATCAAATGTATCAAATCTCTGCAAACTAATTAGTCTAGTGAAAAAAAAAGGGTATACATAAAAACGTCAATTTGTTTCACTGCTGATTAATTAATTAAGGCAAAAATAATTTAATACCGAAAATAGGCACATACTCACGCACACGCGCGAAGACAAGAGAACAAAAAAATTCAAGTTAAAAAAAAAAGTTATTTTCAAGCGTGTGAATCAATTAAATTAGACTACTTAATTTATCGATCATATTTCTGACTATATGGAATATACAGGTTAATTAAGTCTTAGTAATGATTTTTGCTTAAATTAACTAATTAATTACTAAATAAATTGGTTAATTACCTTAGTTCTCATTGTTTTCACGTTGAATTAGTTTGTTGTTTACATTTTTTTAGCATGAATGTTCAAGTCAAGACATTAATTTATTGACACAGCACATAAAAACAGTGTAATAATAAGTCAACATGGAAATTCAACCTGTCAAAAACTAAGAACCAATAATGATAGAAAAAAAAAAACAACAGTGAAAATGTGTGAAATAACTAGTTATACAAAATAAATCAGGCTTTGGATTTTGGAGAAGCAGCCTTTTTAATTACAAGTATAAATATTCCCACAAATGCTTAGAATTTTGTTCAGCTTCTTGTCATCATTTACCTTCCAACTTTCCACACTTATTAATCATTCTTTTTTGACTGCCCCCCTTCTAATTAATTAATATCCATAAAAAGTACTCTCAGCTCATATTTGTTTTTGGCTGTTGCTCTTTCAAACCAACTTCACAATTCTTTTTTCTTTTTGTTTTTTGATTTATTTTTCCTTTTCTTCTGATTAGATCTTCCAAATTTGAGTTTGACTATTTGCACATTTTGCAAATATAAGATCATTTAGAAAAATAGACAGCCCTTAATTTTTTTTTTTTTTGATTTTTTTAAGGACAAAACTGTTCTTAAATATTTCTAATTGATTCGCATAATGAGCAAGCAAAATTCAGAGGTATCTGTCCTGTCTTCTAAAAGATCTGCTTCTCGCTCTCGTTCAAGATCCACTAAATCCAGTAGATTTGTAATTCCAAATAATACATCCACTTTGGCAAACGATGTTTTCAGTTTCGAGCAGTTGGTATATTGCTTACCTAAATTGAACAATTTGCCATGTCTTCATAAAGAACTGTGCACCCCGCTTGATGGTGATGTTACATATGGATCTTACCTTCACCAAACTTCAAAATACAGAGAATGCCAATGTCTGGGAACATCAAGAAACGTTCAACCTGGTGAATATTATTTACAATTGTCGACTATACTTACAGAGGAACAGTTAGTAAAAGATTTAAGATCCACAAAGAAAATCTCAAAAGATTTACGAGGTTTATTGCTGGCTTCTATTCCATCTAATGCTCACGAAGAAGGTGACGACAACAACAGTACAACAAGAAAAGAGCCTTTTGTAATGAGTGATGGTGTCCCAATTAGTGTGAATAAAAAAAAGATATATTTCAATAATTATGCGAATTTTGCGAATTTTTTAGATTACTACAAGATCAAAAGACATTCTTTTTGTATTTTCGAAAAATGCCCACATTTTTTTCTTGGATTTGGTGATAATAGAACCGCTAAGAGGCATATTTGGAATCATTTGAAGGATGTTGTTATTAACAGAAATACATACGCCTTTTTTGAAGAGGATGATGACGAAGTTGAATCATGTGTGTCACAGAAAGTCACAAACTCGTTCAATTACACTTCCAATTTATTAATCAATGATGAAAGATTTGAGGTGGATGGTATTGCCGATGATCATGATGATGATGATTATGACGATCTCCTTACTGTCGACCAAAAAATTTTGAAAAAGATTAGAAAGAAAGAAATCGGAACTATTGAAAACAGCATTCTTGCTAGTTTTTTTTATAGGAATAGATGGAGATGTGACATATGCCATAATATTTTCATATTAGACGACAAATCAAGTCACTCATCTAGTTGCGCAAACAATTCTATCACATCCGCTAATATAAACCCTGCTTTTTTTTCTTCAGCTAAAAAGCTGATGAGTGCTTCTTCGATAAATTTCAATAAGCCTTCAAATAGAATTTTGAAATCAAAATCAACTGGATTTCTTAGCGATACAGGGTTTGTTGCCGCTGCGGTAACACCAATTAAATCTAGACGTGGATCTAATGTTTCCTCGTTAATGAAATACACAAGAACAAGATCAAACAGCGTAATTAGCAAAAAAAATAGACGTGACAGTTCAAGCAGTATTTCTAGTGTTGTCACTTGCAGTACCTTGAAACCTGCAAACATTTTGGAAAAAGATTTAGAGTTGGACCCAAGATTTTGTTTCTCTTCAAAATCAGGAGATAAGCATGTTGACAGTTTATTCTATGAGGATTACAATTTTGTATCACCATCTGGTTCGGCAATCTCAAGTGAAAGCATGAGTAATGAAGATCAATCTTATTCTATATCTCTCGGAGTTGATTTCGATTCTTTCAAAAGTTTGAAAAATGCTACGCCTTCTAAATGGAATCAAAGATCATCTTTTACTGGAAACTCATTTTTAAATGATACGCCCAGTAAAATATTTTCAAATGAGCCATCTTCATTGTTATCTTCTAATGGAATGAAAAAATATCAAACAATTTATAAAACAGCCTCTACTTTTGATGGTGACATTGAGAACCACGCGGAAGACAGTAATAATTTAGAGTTTGATGAGTATGAATGTGAAGGATCTAGCAGATCTTCATCAATGTCTTCGATGGAGAGGATTCCGGTATCTATATTTGATGATAGTTTTTCGGTACCATTTTTCAAAAATGATCTCTCTAACTCAACTTCATCAAACAGCTCTCCTCATAATACTTTTAGTCAAGATACGGACATGAACATGATGATTGAGGAAATTAAAACAATTGAAAAGGATACTAGCGACACTACCTTTTATAGCAGTAGCAATATGTTAGAATCATTTAGCGCCACAGATGAATTTGATTGTGAATATGATGAAGATGATAGATATGACTACATTATGTCAGGAAAGGGTCGTAATATTTTTCATCATGCTGATAATGGTTTTAAGGAAGAAGAAACAGAAAGCATAACGCCTCCATCGCTGATCGATAGCAATATCGGATATTCAGAGAAAGACAATGAGAGCAAAAGCAAATTTACCGAAGAAGAGGTAAAATTATTGGTTGAACTAGTTACTTCTGACATTGGAAGTAACAGCACTGTAGACAGCGATTTGGTAGATAAGTTAATACATGGCTGTCTGAATAATTTTGATATTAGCACCAGAACACATTTGAAGAACGAGGGCAACATTGATATGTGTAATTTCAATGTCTTTTTAAAGCATATCAAGAAAGAGATAAAATATAATACCGAGGACGAAGAGGACGTCGATGTCAAAGAAGATCGGGATATTTTTATCGACACGGAAATACATAGTAATAATAACAATGAGCAGAATAATAAGAATATTGAGTCTTTTGAAACTAACAGTGACAGTGAGAGTAGTAATGAAATGTATATTTTTGCTGAAAAAAACCCGTTTTTTGTGGAGAATGAATAATTTGTTTTCGGTATTATTGTGAACATATATATATTATATTTTAGAGAATGCACAAATGATTTTTTTACTGAAAAAAGTGCGTAATAGTATATGAATGAAACATCAACAAAAGAAAGATTTGTTGTTGTTTGGATGGCAAAGACATTTATGTGTATTGCCAACTGGATTGATAATTCCATTCAATTGTTGGAAAATATTACCAATTTCAGAGCTTCATGTTGAAGTTTTTGACAATCATTTTTTTCAAGTTTCCGGTTGCAGAGCAGCTCAAGCCTTCAACAGAAATTTGCAGATAATTGCATGGCTAGTTTACAGATATGTAAGCAAGTTATGAAAAGAAAATAACGTTGCTATCAGTTGCTATAGTACGCTGTGGAAGGAACGGTCGGCTGATAGGCAAACTGTCAGCCGGACAAAATATGCTTTCGGACGACTATTCGGACATAAACAATTTTTTTTTCCAAAAACATCTGGTTAAATGCCCTGCAGCAACAATAAATTCTCTTTATCCGATTTCTCATGTGACACTTCTATATTGCTGTTGTGACTAAGATTTTCTTCTATTGTCCCTTTTTGTCCAATATTTACGTTATTTTCTCTTTTTTTTCTCTTTTTGTTCAAGATTTTGTCCAAAATAGGTGAAAAAAAGATAACGCTCAACGCACTTCGCAGTAATATTTCCCTTTATAGCTAAAAAAATTTTTTTAGCGAATTACTGATATTCGTTTTTGAAGCATTGACCTACAAAAAGCTCATCCATCTATATGGTAACGAATTGACCACAATATGTACTATTTATTCTGAATCCTTTTTTTTTTTGTTTTAACACAGCGTTTTTACATTCTCGGATATCAATTGCTTCCGCTAAGGGATCTCCTGGATTATGTGGTCAGGGATTCTGTCTAACTTAGACTTGTTGATAATAGAATTCAACCTCGGAAAATTTTGAAAAATGCAGGTCAAATAGTAAATGTATGAAATACTTTTTATTGCTTTTTTTTTAAAGAGCGCAAAAAAGCAAGAATCCCAATTACCCAAACCGCTCAAATTGTTTAAAAATTTTTAATTGTGTCATAGGCTGTGTTTTGCCAGAAAGTTAGTTACCTGAATTATCGGCGCACATTTGAGGGTGTAAAAGCAACGATGGCCTTTTTTTTTATTTGGGCTTTACTTGTGACAAAAAAGAATTTTTTTTTCTACTTTCAAATTATATGGCATGATACTACACGCACGAGGAGAAATTAATAATATTCTATTGTGATTATTGCTTATTAATAACCTTACCAGAAAACTGGATACAAACTTTAAAAAGAAGAACTGTCATCATTAAAACATCACAAGTTTTGTGTATATATATATAAAAACGAAAATATTAGAGGGTATATGTGTAGAAAGAAACAAGCAAGCAAAAGAAAGTCAAAAGGCACAAAATGTGGTAAGGTGTATGTTTGAAGAGAATGTTAAAAGTTTTTTAAAAACCATTATTGACAAAATGTAATTTTTTTTTTCAAAATCAAAGATTAAATCCCATCAATTAAACTTGAGCGACGCTTGGCAAGCCTTGGGAAGCCTTACCGGAGGACTTGGTGAAACCGAAGGCACCACCGTTCAAGAGGGAGAAAATGGAGAAGGCCAAGTTAGCCAAGAAGATGAAGAAAGAGAAGTACAAAAAGGCAACAATTGCTTGAGCCTTTCTACATCTGCTTGAGGAGTCTTCAATGATGGAGTTTTGCTTAATGTGATCCTGGTTGGTACAAGACTTGGCACCGATGCCGACGGCCAATGCAGTGGCAGCAGAAAAGGTGAAGACAAAATTGAGGAAATCAACAGTCACCATGATGGCAGGCCATGCGAACACCGAGATGAAGGTAGCAAAGATGGAGTAGAAGGAGGAGAAAACAAGACCGAAAATGGAAGCGAAAAGAGCCATGTTGACTCTGGAGTGGGAACTGTTTTGTGTGGCAATCAAGGAGGCAGAAAGACCCAAAGAAATGACCAAAAATGCGGTGTTAAGACCTCTCAAAGACAAATCAATAATTGGCAAACCCATTGTGTGTGTGTGTGTGTGTGTATTAAAGCAAAAATTTTTCTTAAAGCGAAACAAATGGCTGAGAACTAGGGACTAATCAATAGAAGTTTACTCTATGTGGTTAGTAGATAACTTTAAAATAATTCAAGATGTAGATGGAACAAATATATAACAAATAAAATTTAAAGGGAAAAATCTTAGTTTGCAAGTCCAAAGGAAATAAAGGAATTCTCAATGCTTTTATAGTAAAATTTCGGGCTTTTGTCTATCCTTGCGTACAATAATTGCTTTTTGACCCAAAACTTATAAACGAAAACAAAGCAAACTTGTTGCTGTAGCTAATGACTTTATTTCATGTATGTATGTATGTATGTAAGAAAAATTCCTTCAGCAAAGAAAGAATAAAAATATATATAAAAATTAGTGAGCTGACTGCGGGATGCGCTATATAATAGCGTCTTTTTTTTTTTGTCTCTCTTCTCCATCAACGTCTTTTAAAGAAGAGTTGGATAGAATAAATGGAAAGAACGAGAGAAATAACCGGAGAGACAGAAGAGCAGTTTGATTGGATATATGCACACACATGTATAAATATATCCATTGCATATATCCAGCATATACCTGCATAAACTGCAAAAGTGCGCATTTATATGCGTGCATCACGCCGTACACACAGAAAACACTAGGTCATCGGGGTCTTTCTGTGGGTTATTATGTTTTTTTTATTTTTTCTCAAGAAGAAAAAAATAGTTGATATGGTTCTCTCGGAATAAATTGACCCGAGCGAGCCAAAAAAAACTTAGCTCCATACATAATCAACTGCTCTGAAGTACCAACTTGTGTGACAAAGATGGCAGAGATGCCAGAAATGGCAGAAATGGGATTGACAAGATGCTAATTTCTGCAATACAAAGCAGCAAGATCACAAAATAAGCCAGGATATTCCATTCTGTGAAGTCTGGTGTCAGAAAACGCTAGCAATTTTGTGCAATTTACGCAGTTGACCACCTAACGACTCAGCATCCAGCTGGTCAGAGCATCTACAGACCACCCACGACCCACTAAAAACCCCCAAAAATTTCCAAAAACCATCATACAAAATATTTGCAGCTCTTGCGAAAACAATTGGGGGTGCTAGGCTTTCGGAATTCGTCTCAGGGTTCAGCCCTGCGTGCATACAAACTCACCAAGAAACTGGCTCAGAGCTGCCAAAGTACACGCATTTTTGTTTCTCTACACTGGTTCCTTCTTTTATTATTGCTTTTGTTTCTTGAATAGCTGACTAAACAAAAATGCTTCTAAAAATTCAGGTGAAAACTATACACTGTGCTTGAAAATTTCCTTAGAAACCTTCAACCGTAAAAAAGGGGGAAGGCTATCGTCCTCCAAGAGCGAATGCGCATTTTCGCCGGCTATTCCTCATCAATGTCTGACATCAAGGCTTCCTCGTCGTCATAATCGTATTCATCAAATGAGTCGTCATCATCATCGTCCCCATAGCCATCGTCTATCGTTATCGATTTTCTTCGTTTGTGATCGGTACCCATTATCAGATATATAGCATCGCTTCTAAATGGCACCTCGCGTTTGATAGCATTCAAGTACAAATAGCACACCAACTTCTTTTTCTTATTGCAAATAAACCACATCTTAGACCAAAGACTGCCCGGTTCATCTTCTAAAAATGAGTCTGAAGGTTTGTAATAAAACACACTGCACTCATACAAATCCAAATGGTTTCGCAACGTATCCCAGATCCATTCCATCGGCAACTTTCCTAAGGAAATTAAAATGTTGTTGAATTTCTCGATTAGTTCTATTGGTGTAATTTTTTTAAAATCGGAAGGTTCTAACGAGGAGAAATCATGGTCGGGATAAGTGCAGTTCAAAACGGCGATCAAGTATGCAAAAGTTCTCCTACTTCCAATGTTGTTTAATGGGCCAAAAGGACTTTGATTAACCAACTCATATAACGTATTCTTGTTAGGCGGTGTAAATTGCTGTTCATCAAAAGAAGAGTTTGTTGCGTTTGTATTCGAGGAATATGACCGTCTCATCTGCATGAGAATATCTTTGTCCTTATCACTTCTTTTCAGAGACTTTCTGCGACCTTTTTTGATAGGAGGCAAGGCAGGCTCTTTGAAAACATCTTTTTCCTTTTCTGTCTCCTCTCCTTTCGCTACATTTTTGTCTTTTTCGCTATCTATTTCTTTCACTTTTTCCTTTTCATTGTTTGTGCCATCTTTCGCACCCTCCTTGTCCTTTTCAGTAGACAATCGGCTATCGTTTGAGCTTGATTTCGTTAATTGAAGTTTACTCGAATAGCTTCCATTTGTGCTGTATGAACGTTTTTTCCCGTCTACGTTATCAGAATCATCATTTTCCATGCTCAATATTATTCTTGAGAATGTCGATATATCTGAATTTCTTCTTTTTGCCAAGGAGCTGTTCATGGTAAACAGATCGGACCTTTTTTCGCTTCCATTTGTAGAATAAGATCTTGGATAGTATGGGTTCTCGGCAGGAGGGTTGATGGTGACTTCTGCAGATTCCTTTAATAAGTTGTTCAAATGGTTATCTATCGTTCTGTAAAGCTTCTTGTCGGAATCCACTGGCTCGGTTGAGAATAAATCACAGCCTCCATGAATTCTGCAATCAGAAGTCTCAAAATGGAGAGCCTGGTTGACAAGTTCTATGTCAAATTCATCAATAAACTAAACAATTTGTTAGATCACGGAATGCAAGCTAATACTCGTAAACGTCGTATCTACCACTGCAAACATATTGCGAACACATTGCGACAGAAATCAAGGCTCCACAGAGCCCAGAATACTAAAATGCTCGCGATTTTCAAATGTTCGTTCACAGCACGCGTCAGTCAAAACGTGTATGTCTTCTGTCACAATAATAATCTATCTGTCAACAGGTCTTTCAACATACCTTCATATTGGCTAGTACTATAACAAGCAAATAATCAATTTTGTTCTATTATTGGTTAAAGTTTTGTTTGAAAATCTCAAAAGCAAGTATTACTATGATCTTAATCAACGAATGAACATGGTCATATCATAATAATATATATAAATAGATAGAGAGTCAAACCTGAATGAAAAAACCACAATCAGTGCTCAGAAATATTACGAAACTTGTTTTTTTTTTAGTTGTTGTCGCTTTTTCAGTCAAATTGACAAAAAAAATAAAAACCGATTAAGCGCAACCAAAGATAGCGCTTCTTCATGTTGTTGCTCCACGTTTTATCGAGATTTTTGACTTCAAAGGTTAATTGGCCAATCAAAGATGAAGAACACATGCCTAAAGCAGAATCATAGAGTTTTCCAGAGCCTATAAGGCTTTATTTAGAAAATTTTTCCTAGATATTTATAGTCAAAACAGTTATATACTGTATTTTCTCGGACAAAACCGAAATTTCAGTATTGATTTTAGAGAATTAGTGCCGAATGCTAGGAGACGCCTGCTCTAGGCCCATTTTTTTGGTAACAATGACTAAAACGACTTTGTAGAGATTTTAAATCGTTCTTTTTTTTACTCATAGCCAATATAAATTCAATGGACTTATCAGTCAGTCTACATATGCTGGAACCAAATAGAGAGTTGAAAAGTTGAGAAGAAATCAAGAGGAAAAAGGACAAAAATGAACAAAGAGAAAAGATGCTAGAAACGAATAAGGACAAAATAATTTGAAAGCAAGAATGCAAAGCAGGTTAATGAAAAACAAAATGGGCCGCTGATCGTCGGGCTTGTATCAAATTGAAATAACACATACTTGACTGGATCACCATCTATGTGTTTCGTCGTTGTTAAAAGATTTCTCAACATACCCTAACTCCTGTTTAACTTTACCAACCGTGTCTTTGTCACCCATATTCTTTCCCAAATTGTCGCTGATCTTGATAGCTGGATGGCCTGCACACTCCGACAATTTTATGACGATATTTAACGGTGCAGACTTCTCCTGGGTCTTCGTGCTAATATAGTCATTCGTAAAGTTTGTGCCAATACCGAAATTGCAATTGAACCCGTTGGCGACACTATACTTGGCGATGCTAATACATTTGTCGACGTTTAAAGCATCGCTGAAACAGATCACCTTTGAAAACTTTGACAATACTCCAGAATCATATAACTCTTTTTTCATCAAGTCAACGTATCTCATAGGATCACCTGAATCCTGTCTGAAACCAACATAGCAATCCATGTACTCAGAATTGATGAAGTTCTTCAAAAATGCCTCTGTACCAAAGGTATCTGTTAGTGCAAGTCCTGCATTTTTGCCTCCCATTGTATCTACCCAATATTTCATGGCTAAAGTATTGGCATGTACATAATCTTGGCTTATGGCGGCTACACCCATAATCCATTCATGTGCAACGGTACCGATTGGTCGTAGGTTGTATTTTTTGGCAAGCAAGACGTTAGAAGTCCCCAAAAACAACGCTTGTTTTTCTTCTGATTGAGATTTCTTGGTGTAATCTACCATTGTCTTGATTATAAGATCCTGGCCCTCATGCGATCTTCTTCTTCTGGTGCCAAATTCGCTGAACATTATGTTGTGAGAAAATAACCTCTCCAATTTAGAGATCACCAACTGCTCTTGGCCGTCATAGTTCCACAGAGTTTCGACAAACTTGAAATATGCTTCGGAAATCAATTCCAACAAAAGAATTTCATAGAAAATCGTGTCAACCCATAAACCCTTGACCTCCAACTGAATATCACCAGAAGAATGGTCTGGTCTGTACTCTACTTGCACACCGGGGTCAAGCTTGAATGTGGTAAGATACCGGAAATAATCCTCTGGAAGATATGGGACCTTCTCTTTAAGAAATTGTATTTCGTCGTCTTTGAAGCTTAGTTCCGATAATAAGGAGATCTGCTTTGCAATCCAGTCCATTGACTCTGCATTGAATTTCATAGCTGCGGTTCTATTGGTGAATTTGTATTTCACAGGAACCTCGGGAAAAATTTTATAAACCACTGCATGCATGGTTATTTTATACAAATCAGTGTCCAAAAAGGACTTGATTACCGGCTCAACAGACATCTTTCAGTGTTGTAGATACTTAATATTGGAGTTATTTCTTCTTTCCTCAAAACTGTTTTTATTATTTTTAAGTTCAATTAAAACCCAAAAAAAAAATGTTTGATAAGGGGCACAAACAAAATCTGTTTTCCACAATTTTTAGAGCTATTTATTCTCAGAATGCAACAATTGTAAAATGAATTACGTAGGTTATTTAGCTGAGGCAAAAGACAAATGTTTTTCAATTTTGCTATTGCTTTTACAATATTATCAATAACAGAAGCAGATAATGTGGTATTGTAAATGCTTAGGTCTTTTTTTTTTTTGATTTTTGTCAGATATGACGCATAATCAAAGCAGAAGACAAATATCCTTAATTAAAACTGATATACAAATAATTACGTAGCAATAAACTGACGTGATTAAATCCTTACCATTATAAACCTTGAGTTTGTAAAACTATTACATATTTACTTCCCAACATAAAAATTTATAAAGTAAACGCACGCAAATTTGTATGCAAAAGAAAAGAAAACCTTTCGACCTTTCTATATGTAGATCTTCGATCGTCGATCTACATCATGCAGCAGAATAATGCTACTAAAACTGCAAAAAGTTCAAAAAAATTACGAGAAATCTCAAAGAATTTATTCTTGCTGGGGGCGTCTACTGTTTAATGTTGCATATAATCAAGTTTACAACAACAACACACATAGTAACATGCTATTACAGCTCCTAGCTAGAAATTGCCTCATTTAATTACACGAGCAAACTTTGTTTTACACATTTGCGAAAATGAATTGACTGAAAGAGCATTAATCAATGAAACTGAACAATGTGGAATCAAGCGGTATAAATACAAGCAAATACAGGAATCGTTGTGTTTCGCCAAAAACCAAGAGAGAACAGTCTTGCAAAATCTTGTTGGTGATAAACTTTCTATCCCCCAAAATAAAGAAGATATTGCCAATTAAGAGTGATTTTTTTTTCTCCTTTGGCAAGTAGACATATCATACTACAAACTGTTAGTTTATGAGGTTGCGAGTAACAGCCCCCGAAAAGCAGAACATCAGAACTTCTCGCTGTGTCTTGAGTTATGAAGTCCCAGAAACCGTTAAGCATCTATATCATAAGCGTGTACGCTAATAGAAACAGCAACAGATTTAATCATTCGTGCAGCAGCAAACACCTTTTAACATTATAAATTGCACATTAAATAGCAACTATTAACAGCACAAAGCATTAAATTTCACTGACAACAATCTGTATATTGCATCCATACACATAAAAAATTACTTGATCTGTCTTCCTTTGCACACCCATGACTGTTTTGGAAGAAAAATGCTTCCGTTGTAAGATTTAGTATGCAGCCAGATGCTATTAAGCATGCAGCACCCTGCAGATATATCCAGCGACAATCCGCTACTGGGACTTGGAAGCCAACCACTTCATCTTTGATTTGCAGAACGATCTACTGCATTAATAAATAAATTGCACACTATTTCTTTCAATTTTCGAGAAAAAGGAGATTTTAGTATGAATCTGTAGACATTCGTCTTCCTAATATGTTGCTAATAAGGGTTGAAAGTGCTCAAAAATAGCATACGGAACTTTTCTTGTTCCTAATGAAGAACAGTAAATTATTCTTTTAAGCTTCAATAACGCTAAAAAGTGCTTCTTCTTAAAAGGAGATCGTTTATGCTTTGCTGCATGCATTAGCTCAACCAATCTGGGCAATTTTTATAAAAAACAATAAAAGACTATCTCTAAAATATTACTCTTTCGGTTAAAGAACTGGCATTCATAGTCTCTAGCGGCTTTCCTCAATGTGACCTATAAATACTCGAACATTTGCTCGAAGATTCCGTTTGTTTACTTCTCAGTCAATTTCACTTTTAATCTTAGTTCTTCAAATAAAACACAAGTTTTACCAAAGCCTAATAAAAACCATCATCACTGATTTACAGTTGCAAGAATGCACTTCACAAACTTAGCCCTTTTAATCACAGCTTCTGCTGCTACTGTTAATGCTGCTGCTAATTTTACCAGCACTTCTGTTTTTGTTCTGGCCGTCGTGAGCCCTGTGTCTGCTCTCTCCCCTGTTAGTATTACTTCTACATCCTCAGGTTCTCAACAAACTGATGGTGCAGGCTCAGGTTCCGGTTCAGATTCAGGCTCAGGTTCCGGTTCTGGTTCAGGCTCAGGTTCCGGTTCAAGTTCAGGTTCAGGTTCAGGTTCAGGTTCAGGCTCAGGCTCAGGTTCAGGTTCAGGTTCCGGTTCTAACGCTGATGTTGCCGCGGATTCTTCCAATGGCAGTGGTGCAGGAGTATCCTCATCATCTATTGGTGCTGCTCCAGCCTTTTCTACTTCAATTGTTATTGTGTCACACCAAACTACCGAACTCATAACAATCACTTCCTGTTCTGAACACATTTGTACTAAAGTTCCAACACTGACAACATATTACACATCATCCTCATCCACTTCCTACATACCTGTCGAACCAAGTGCAAGTGTTGAAGAAGAGGCTTCATCATCCGAAATTCCACCTGCAGTGACTGTAAATGAAAATTCTGCTCCAAATGTTACACCTGGTGGTTTCTCTGTTGTAAATGCCGGTGCTGCTGCCTTATCTGTGATTGCATTAGTCTGGATTTTATAAGGAGTACCATGCTGATCATTCAGAAGAAAACCAGTTTTTGCGATTTTCATCTTGAGCATTTAAAAATAAGCTTTTTCTACTATTAATATTTGACATTCTTCTTAGACACATTATTTTTCTATTTTTTCTGGGATTCCCTCTTATCTTTGGTTAGTTACCTTAAATGAAATTTCGTTTGCTATTTTAACATTTGAAATCTATGTAAGTTACAAAACAATAGTTACTAAAAAAATCAAAATCAAAAGAATCTGACTTTTGCTGTTTTTGCATTGATTGCTAAACGGCAAAAAGCGTATATAAATAATAAGATTAATCAGCTGTATAAAGATTTATTACGTAATCAAAAATATTATACTTATTCTCTTCAAAAAAAGTCACTTCAATGTCAATTAAACTTAATTTATTTGCAAACAGATAAAGTTACAGATCCACTGAATTATAGCTATTCATATCAAAGGAACTTCCAAAGAAGAATAGAAAGTTTTTGACATGAAATTTCTTACATTTTTCTGTATTTGAACCTCTTTATTTATTAACTAGGGGTTTAATAAATTTTGAACTATTGAGGAAAAATAAAAAATAAAAAATAAAAATACAATAAATAAAAATACAATAAATAGATAACTTTGAGCAGTTTATAAATTACTCATATGACGGTGTCACAGAAATTAAAAGTTTCTGTTATTTGTTATTTATATGTCCAGTCTGCTATCTTTATTCATAACTTTGGAAGAGCCTGTTACTGAATTGCGACTTGACGTCACAGGAACTGAGCTTGAATCAGCAGTACCATAAATACTACTACTTAAAAATCTACTCGAAACAGATGCAGAAGTTGAAGGAACGGATGAAGAAGCTATTCCATAAGAATTAAAGTTTCCGGTAGCTGATGTTCCACCAGGAGCGCCTATACCTGAGTATGGTAAAATGGGATTGGCAATCGAGTAACTAAGAGAGTTTGAATAAAGCTGAGGTAAGGACAAGCTCTGATGACCATGGATACTTGCATTATGAGAAGAAGCATTTGTTGAATCTGGAAGGTTAGGAAAATGGGGAGGATTATCAAACGAGCTAGACACAGAAACACCATATGGATTATCACGCTCTGGTTTTTGTTGTTGATATGCAATTTGCTGTGGTGGCGGATTGCTATAAATCAAGTATGGTTGTGATGGGACCAGTAATTGTCTGTCATTAAAAATGTATTGTTGATGCGGAGGAGAAGATATTTGCTGGATTGGCAAACCAGAATTAAATGTAGAATTCACTGGCATATCATATCGAGCTAAAGTGGTTAAAGATTGCGCATTACCAGTCATGTTATTGGACAAATAAGAAGTATTTAAAGAATCCGATCCACTAAAACTCTGTATTAATTTACTTGGCTTCATTTCTTGTTGCTTTTTTCTTTTTCTTTCTCTTAATTGCTGTCTTAATTCTTTGAATTCTTCAGGTCTTCTTTTTTGCCCATGATTCTGAGTTAGGACATGAGCATTTAAGTGATTGAGAGTTCCATAACCTTTTTTACAATCCTTAAAATTGCAAATGTATAATCTTTCGATCTCATCGTGCTTTCTTCTTGGCCTCTTTTTCTTTTCATTCAGAAACCTATTTTTACTATCTGTATAATGCGGCCTGAAAACAGCCAAGTTTGCCTTCTGAGCATTATCAACATTTCCAGAACTGTAAAATGAAATGGCTGATGTTGAAAGTTGGTTTTCATGTATGGATGGAGAATAATGCTGTTTAGGAAACAGCTGAGAATAAGAAGAATTATACTCATTCTCTATAGCTGTTGCAGAAGCATTATTGTGAATGAATTGCTGCAGATCATAGTTGCTAGTAGTATTATTATTTGTAGAAAGGTAATTAATTTGTCCAGACCCAGGATTTGCGGATGCAATATTCGATTGAGAAGAATATGCAGTAATATTTGGTCTATTATGAGGCGTATTGTTAATGAGCAATGGCTGCATTATGGTCGAGTTTGCCATTGTTAATGTTATGGGGTTTGGTGTATAATTAGTGGGATTAAATGATGGATTTTCTGTGCCTGATGCTAACTGAGAATAATTTCGATGCTGGTATTTCTGTGGGGTGCCTGTTGAGGAGTTTTTATGCTCAATGCTCATACTTTGATATTGAACTAAAATACAACTCAAAAAAAGGAAATTTGTTAAGATTACTAGAGCTTTCGAGAAGTGAAAAAATAAAAAAAAAAATGACAATAATAAATTAAACAAGGAAAAGTTAATAAATTCAAAAATAATGGAAATAAAATGAAGTAGAAAACAATATGGGAGGTAGCAAAATCAAAAGAAACAATATGAAGATATCGATTGATGTTACCTGATTAATATAAAATACAAATTTCACTAGTTGTTGATATGCGATCTATTATATATGTTTCTTCGTTTTTTCTTTGCTTTCTTGGATATATTTTGTAAGTTAGTTAGCATAATAAAATCAATATGGTTTGACTGTGGATATCTCCAAGTTGCTGCTAACAATATCGGGATAATTGTGGCTTGCAAAAGAATGAATTGGATAAAAAAGTCAAGAGGCCGTTGATGTGAAAATGGAGAAATAATCTGAGAATTTTGGGTTGATAATCTGAAAATGATGAATGAATTTATGACTACAGTTGTATCACTATAAGGCCATTGTTGGTACTCAGTTGCGAAAAAGGATGACAAAACAACGTCAAATAAAACAAGCCGGAGACAACCAATGTAATAATGAAAGAATGTGTGTATGGATTGCGTGTTGGTGGGCGTAGGCAAAGGCTTACAGAGTCAACAATATGTGGGATTAACTTCCTGCACTATATGGGTAACTTGTATATGGCTGTATTTAGGTTTTCCTTTTTCTGCTCAATGTGGGATCCAGTATAGACAGTTTTGCGTGTTCTTTTTCTTCTGGGGGAACGGATAAAAGAATTATAAGTGACTTGCACTGCGAAAAAAGAGAAGCAAAAAAACCAAATATTTTGATATGATTAGAATAACTAATATCGAATCAAATGTTCAAAGAAGAGGAAAACGAGTGATATTTATACAGTTGTTCCGAAAGGGAATATTGAGATGTATGTTTGTTTTCTGATCTAAAAGACAAAAAAACTCTATCGAGTGGCTCATTCCAAGCAAGCACTGCTGAAAACTATTTGTTACAAAACTACAATATGTGACCAGTCCCATTTTCCATTCAGTGATGAAATTAATTTAGCTACAGTTGTTCTCGCATCAGTGACAGGTAATTATAATTGTATACAGAAATTAGTGTGAGATAAGATAAGCACGGTCAAGGAAGTGTAACACAGGTTATGGTCTGGCTCTTCAATGCTAATAATCAAAATGGTTTTAGTGAGGTATTTGTTTGGTTGTCCAGAGCGTTTTTTCTATTTGTAGTTAATATTGCATAGAGAGACTATGCAATAGCATGAAATGTACACAAAAATTATACTTATGTAGAGTGAAAATTTTGGAACTAGAACTGCAGTTTATGAGCAAAAGCACTGCTAAACCACTATCCCAGTGTGTGTGAATGACAGTTAACTTATAAATTAGTTTGTCAGGGATTAAGGTTGAGCTAAATTACTTTTGTGGCAGTACCAGAAATGTACACGGAACTATTAGTAGTGAATGCAAACTATATACAGGATTAGACAGGAATTGACAGTATTGTGCATAAATTGTTTGGTTGTTTGATGTTGTTTGGCAGCTATTTTTTGTTTTGTTTTCATATACAATTTCACCCATGCACTTCGGTTTTCTGTTTTGGGTTTGAACGACATCTCACCAGAAATAGGTTTTTCTCTATATTAATATTCGAAAGACAAACGTTAAACCGATTCTTTCCGTACTCAAAAATCCTGCTTTAATTATTATGAATATCTTATTGTTTGTCAGCTGGGCATGTTTTTCCCTTTTTTTCTTGGTAAATTCTATCAAAGAAAACTTATTGTACTTTATTACCTACTTAAATTTTAATTTGTTGGTGCAGTATCCAAATTTCCAAATCAAGGGTACTTTTTTCTACATTTTCGTTTTTTTATTTTTTTTTCTGTTCAAGTTGTAGCTGCCTTCTTTTTATGTTTGTTTATTACACTCAATACCAATTTCTTTTTTTTGTATATATTTTTCTCAATTTACTGTTATTTACATTTCAAAGATGCACATGTTTGGAAAAAATCCATTTCTTTAGCACTTCATTACCAGATTTAACATTTTCGTACAAAAGTGTAAGTATTTTATTGGATGCATTTAAAATAAATTGAACACTAGACATTTTGTTTCGGTACGAATGGTGCATTGTTATGCTTTCAAAAGTGATATGAAGTCATTTGTACACAGACTTTAAGGTCAATTATATTCTTCTTGCTAAGGTGTTTATGCAAATTAGCGCATGTACTACATTCTCACGTGGTTTTAGTTACTTGGTTTCATATTGAGGTGATTCATCAACGGTTATGAGCTGAAGCAGGTATTGCCTTATTAGCCAAGATGGTACTGCATGTTTTTTTTTCAGGTAAACAAAGACCGAAAGACTATTTTTAAGGTTTTATTTTAATTCTTCATAAAATGCTTAATTCTACTAGTTTATGCTACGCAGCTACTTGCAATAAATAGCACGAAGCCTAAACAAAATAGACCTCAAAGCTATCTAATTGGTAAAATCACGGAAATAACAGAGAAATATCATGAGAAAAGAAACTAAATAATATAAAAGCAAGCTAAATTTAAATGTGTGTAAGACATTCAAAAAAAACTTGCAAAAGAAGAAAAAAAACGGAGATGTCTACTGTTGACACGCATTTTGCACTCCAAAGAGCCCTGAAAAATGATCTTGACCAGCCAGAATTCTGGTTTCAGATTTTGTCTACCAGGCTCAAGCCAAAAGCATCGATATAATAATATTATTTTTTACTCATGTACTTTTAATTTTTTTTCGATGTTGTTCAAAGCTATTCTTCCATATATGGAAGGAAGGCCGCCAAAGAATTTTTTTTCACTGAGTTTTGCAGCTCCCAAAAAAAATTTCAATCAATCTCTCGATGTTGGTCGCGTTTCGCAAACCAAGTATATATCCAGCTGCATGATTCGTACTTCTATTTAGACAAACTTTTCCAGAAACTTATGCACAATCTTCTTTTGAACACGCAAACCTTTCTGCAATGCTATACGTAGCAACAACATACAATATAGGCAGGATATTACGTCTGGACAACAAATGTGATGCTATGTATCTTGTCTGGTCAGCAAATGTGAAATGCAGCCGACAACTTGTCTGATCAACAAATGTAGTGCCGACGATTTTGTCTGGTCAGCAAATGTGGTTTTGAGTTTCTAGCCTGGTGCTCAAATATGATGTCTAATATTTTGTCGTGCGACCGAATGTAGTGTCGAATATCGTGTTTTGTGAGTAAATGTGGTGCCAAGTATCTTTTGTGGACAAAAACTTTGAAATGGAGCCTAGTATCTTGCTTGAGCACCTAACGAGCAAGTCTTCTATTCTGGAAAAGTTTTTTGAAAACTGACAAATTTCATAGCGTATACAATCTTCTTGATGTTACGTCGACAGAACAAAAGAATACATATACATGTTGACTAAGTGTCATCAATATCACGAAGGCATGTTATTGCTATGTATGCATGTACATATATTTATTTATACATATATTAATACATGTATTTATTCATACATATTTTTTATACATGTATTTCTGCAGCTAAGTATTTTTTGTGGTCACGTGAGATGCACACTTTTGCAAATCCCCCATTTGGGATGCTTCGAAGCTTAATATAACCTTCAAAAATAGACTCCTAAAAAAGATAAACTTGTCCATCCACACTTAACAGATGCACCTTCAGAAGAATAGAGACGCGGTAATTCTGTCAAAATGCTGTTTTCTCACCAGATGCAATCTAACAATATCCATATTTACTTTGTTACTCAAATATTAGTGCAATCAAGAAAAAAATTCTACTAGCTTTTGGTGCTTATAGCATCACATATACGGGTGTGTGTGCAGCGTCTCTGTTTCTTTGTATTTTTCTTTTCTCGTATTCTTTTTCTATTTGCTGTTTTTGTTTTTCGCTAGAAGGCTTATGGAAGTATTTTTGGTGCTTTCCTATTGTTTTATCATGAAAACCGTTTTCTATCTGGCAATAAGGTTTTTGTTTTTGTTTTTCCGCGATGCCGGATTGGTTGGTTTGTGGGTTTTTCAGTTCTTGTTGTAATACTTTTTTTTTCTCTCTAATCATTTTTTCAGGAAACAGCCATTTTACGATTACGTTAAAGCACAAAAATCCATACACCACCGGCGTATTGAGCTCATTAAGAGACCAGCACCTATAAAAAAAAATTTTTGTCTCTTTATAACAGGTAATTTCTCAGATCGAAAACATTATATAGGAGATAGATTTATTTGCATAATCAATGTCTTAGACCAACCTGCCTACAACCCCTTTGCAAATCACTAACACCAATCAGCAAGACGTTTGAGCATCCAACCCAGCTATATTCCTTTAGGTCTAACCCCAAAGTCTGATACCCATACATTTTAGAAAGCCAGGATACAGTATCAGATATAGCTTCTGCCGTCCGCAACAAAGACACTACGTTACGCCTTTTCACTAGACCTCTACCGTTTTCCAGTAACCATTTTTGAATATTCAAGTAATCTTTTTTCGATTTCTCAGTAGTATTTTTTGATTTGCCACAGCTCTGTCGATTAGTCTACCCCATCATGGCACAACCAGCAAAAAACAGCGATGTCAGAAGCAGTCCACGGCTTGTAGTTAAGCCTGCTGAGCTCAACTCAGCGTTGGCAAACTCCACTACCAACACGCCTCCCATGTCTCCAAACGAAGCCAAGCTCACCTCCTTTCCAGACTACATAGCTCCTATGTCGCCGGTTCAGCTCAATAGAATAAATAATCATTTTCCTCCCTTGGATCCCTCCAAGCAATACAGAGGTGTTTACGAAAGATGTGGATTTGATGTTTTGAAAAATTCCAATTCTAAAAACGGCAACAGCAACAACAACAGTGGTAACTCCAGCGCAAACCCATCCTTCACAAATTTAGATAATCTTGAGGGTGCCGCAAATGATGTTGCCCCATTTTCTCCTCCTCCTTCTATCAATGGCAAGTCCTTGAAAAATAGATCACCCTCTTTGCCTAACCTAAAACATCAAAATAGCAATTCAAGTCTTAACTCTTCCAACAACAATGTTGGTCTTTTGGCCTCTCCTCCCAACCCGAATTACAATCCTACGAAGAGAAATGGATCATTTTCTTCTTTTTCAGAAACATCCCCTCAGCAACTCCCTTCCCACAATGATGAAAATGATTCAAAATCTAACAGATCTTCTCTCAGAATGGCCTTTATGAAGCCATTTGGAACACTAAGAAGAAAGGCAAGCTCAGGCAGTATATCTAGCAATAAATCGAATTCTTCTACCATACAGAGCCCGACCTCCACTGGTAATCAACCTTCAAATACAGAATCTTCTTTATCTATTATTGTCCCACCGTCTGCAAGAGCCGCCGCTGTTCAACAGCAGCAGCAACAACAACAGCAACAGCAGCAACCACAGCAGCCTTTTTCACCTGGTTCAGGGATAACCTCTCCACTAAGAGAGTCATCCACACCGCTTACACAAAGTATTGCTAGTCGACATAAATCTATCTCAAAGAAGAAAATATTTGCATCAAACAAAGCACATTCTCCTTCTATCACTTCGCCAACTGCAACATCATCAATAAATATCAAAAATGAAAGAAATAGCGATCATTCAAATAGTTCGAATACTTCTAAAAGTAATGATACAACAGTTAGCAGCAATGAAGTACCTGAGTCGCACGATAATTTGTATTCTTCAACTTCAACGTCTGGTTTGGTAAGCAGCTTTGCTTCTACTCCTAATGGTTCATCGATAAATATGAAAAACTTGGACAATTCTAACAATGGACCTCATTCGACAATGGTGGAATCATATAAAGCGTTCACTCAAGCTTTTAGTAAACAAAACCCGCAAGAAAGCCAGAACACTAGTAATAATAGTGAGGATAAGTCAGGTCACGCTCAAAATTTATCGAAAAGCAACTCTGTGGTATATAACGGCTATTTTTCCAAAAGAGCAAATTCAGTAACAACCAGTTTCACCGATAATAGCGCTCAAAATACTCCAAAAGCAGCTACGATTCAAGAAGATCAAGGTGACATTTTGTTTCTTGATGATGATGATATTACTTCAAAAACCATTGAGAAATCGGTATTCAATGATTCCGCTCGTGCCACTTTCATCAACCAATTTCAAGAGGATGATAAATACTTCAATCAAAACGATGAAATTAGTTTTGATGAAGAATCTATTTTGGACATAAACCAATCACCAGAAAAACTGTATAATGACAAAAAAAATAAGCCTAATCAAAGAAAGCAAGGATTCAATGATCATGAATATAAAAGTGAAGACTATTACGATGGTGATGATATTAGTATTGGAGATGATATTAGTATTGGAGATGATGATAGCATCTTCAATGATGTTACTCGTATGGATTCGACAATGAGTGGAAGGTTTTCATCCCGTAATAGTAAGAGAAAACTGAAGAATCACAGTTCTAAGAAATCTTCAGTTAGTGATGCACTTTCTCTGCATAGAGGTCACAATAAATTGGGAAATGCTAGCAAACTGGCTTCATCAATTGCTAATATTTTAGTGAATTCTCCGCCACTTCCAAATCATTCTAAGACCAATTCTGAGATTAATACAGCAGAAGCTGATTTAGATCATTATGTAAGTATTGAAAGTGCTCAAGATTACAGCAAGTATAATGTTGAGACTACTAACCAAGATAAGGGAGAGAAAAGTTTGGGATTTATGAAACCTGTAGATGCTAATGAAATCAGTATTGATATTTCAAATAATGAAGGAAATGATAATAACGAAGAAAACACCCCAACAAGAAGCAAAACGTTGATCGAAAAAAATAAAGATAGATTAATGAGAAAACTCACTAAGAAGTTACAAAGAATTTCTGGGCAATTTGGAGTTGATGATGTCTCTTCTTCTAATACTGATGCTGCTCTTCCAATTACGCCTACTAGCGCTTCTACTGTTGTCCCTGATGAATACTTGAATACCAATAAGGTAGATCACACCTTCGGTCAACAGAAAGTGGATAATTTAAAGAATGTCGGTGGTGTGTCTCAAGGTATGAATTCACCAGATAACATCAGTGTTACCGATTTGGATATTGCAGAGATTAATGGGAATGTTGCAACTGGTTCTGGAGATTATATTCAATCTGAATCATCCACTGAAAGTAATGCTAATCCTGGAAAAGACAAGGAAAGTAAATCTCACTTAAAAGTCACTTCATACAAGAAAAAACATGCATCCATTGCGAGTAGTATTTATAGCGTGGATGATATGGAAGATGGTGGCTCAGCAGACGAGGATACCAATAACAAGGGTGTCGATTCTCTTGAAAAGAAACGTGAATCGGATGACGGCAACATTACAAGCTCTACTGTAGTCATGAGCATTGATGATCAAGAATCTAATGGTGATGACAACGATTTAGAATCTTCCATGAGTCTTCTTTCGGAATTGAAAAATATTGTTGATAATAATGGTAAAACTTCCGCTGATTCAGCGCCTAATAAGTCACATAAACCTCCTCTGGCTCCTCTTCCGGTTGCACCTATTACACCAACAGAGTCATCATTTATCTCGTCGATATCATCTAAGCCTTCATCAACATCGTCCAGTGCTTCAAAAACGGTTTCAGCTACTGCTTCTAATATTTCCAGCAACTTAAATAAGTCATCCTCTATGATATCTGGTATATATGCAAATGTAACACCATCAGCAAATTATGGAGCATCGAGGCATGGAAGTCGCAAGAACAGTGATTTTTCTAGTTCCACCGACAGCAGAAAGAATAGCGATCCTTCTTCAATGAAGAGCATTAGTAACACAATCAGCAATACTATTGTTAATAGTCATGATAGCAGAACTAGTAGCATTGGATCTTCGTCTCTTTTGGGATTGGCTCCTCAAATTGGTATTACAGCACATGTTACTCCACCGGCAAATAGTGGTTACAAAGCAAATACTACACCACCAACTACACGAAATGCTAGTATCTCTCATAATTTGAGACATGTAGAAAGCTTAACACAGCAAGAGAGGGGTAGCACTAGTAGTGGTGGCATTTCTGCATCTACTTCTAATATGAGCTTTAATTTTGCCGGCGATGATACAACAAGTGTTTCCAAGAGAAGTAACAATGGAAATTTTGCACGTAATGAGTCGCATCAAATCGTAAACTCTGCTATCGAAGACAAAGAACATTTTGAAAAACTTGAAAGCGATGAATTTTCTGAAACCTTTGAGAACAATGATGAAGAGATTGAAAGGGAGCATTTAACAGACAACTTGGGTGAGCATCTACGTTCACTGTTTGATATTGCAACATATAACACTAAGAAAGATATAATTTTAGACGAGGAAATTTTGCCTTTGAATAGTAAGAGAAAGAAAAATGACGACAAGCCACTTAAAAGTCTCACTGATGTTTCTGATATGCCAGACTCTCCTCAACCAGCGTTTGCTAATACATCTCCTGCTGTTCAAAGTATTACAAATTTTGTTAACGGTAATCCGAATAACTCTATTTCCAGTAGAATTCAAGTCGGAAGAGTTGAATTGAAAGACATCCTGGAGATCCAAAATTCCAATTTGAAACCTGAGAAGAAAGAAGAAGAGAGCTTTGTTCCTCCATACTCTGATTCAGTTTTCGCAACTCCTGATCTTCAGTCCTCACTTAATTTTGACAAATTACGTGAGTATTCTCCTGCATCTACGGTTACTAATACTCCTAAAAAAATTGTAAACGATAATGATCAGATTGATCCATTATATATACCTAAAAAGAAATGGCATTCTGAGAACACTCTGCTCGAAGATTCAAATGATGAAGTTCTGAAGATTGAGAGTGTCAAAAAAGAAGAAGAATTTAAGTACCCTAGTGGAGAAGGCCCATGCCGTAAATGCAATAAAGAGATTACAAGCAAACAAAAAACAGTATGGTCTAAGGATGGGCAAATGTCAGGAAGATGGCATAGATCATGTTTTTCGTGTTACAGGTGCAATGAATTTTTCCAAAAGGGTGCAAACTGTTATGTGTTGAACGACAATCCTTACTGTCATTACGATTTTCATTATCTTAATCAATCCCTTTGTAAAATTTGTGATAAAGGTATCGAAGGAAAATGCCTTGAGAATAATAACCATGAAAGATTTCATCCGGACTGTTTGAAATGTGTTAAATGTGGAACTTTGATTGTCAATGATTATTTTGTTTTGGATAATAAACCTTTATGTGAAGATGACGGGTTGAGAGAAATAGAGTTAGAAGCTCGCCAGGTTGCTGCTGCTGCTGCTGCTTCTAATGAGAATTCTAATGAAGACAGCAATCAAAATAATCAGGAGGGAGCTGATGGATTGAAAGTCACTTCGAAGGTGGAAAAAAGAAGAACGTTTTTATTTGATCTAGCAGAAACTCCTATCGTCACTTAATTCAGCATGGTTTGTGATTTTGTATTTGTATTCATTTCGTTTTTGTATTTTTAATTACATATTTTCCTACTATTTTCGTTTTTATTACTGAAAGAATAGTTTTTGTCTTTTGAACTGATGTAAGCATTAATTTTTTTTAGTTTTTGTATGAAAATTCTCGCATGTACAGCTCACATTGTAATCGGTATTTTCTTCAATCTTGTTTTGACTAAGACATAAGTTGCAAGAATCCATGTTTCTTATGAGATAAAAATACAAAATCATTTTTCACTATTCCTAATCAAGTTTTAATAAGTTTTGCATCAAATCATACGCAACGATCGTTTAAACTAAGGTAACGTTCTATTGTAATTTTATCTCATTCTTCGAGCTAATTTTGAATCGATACATACAATAAAATTTGCTTAATAAATTTTTTATTTAGTACCTAAAAAGAGAAAAGGCTTTCATCCTTTTTTAGTTTTTCAAGTATAAGCCATGAATTCAACAAGTATAAGTCATGAATCCAACAAAATAAATGCGACGGTGTTGAACAATTCTAAATGGACAACACATTTGACAATAATTTACCCCGGATTTCGCTAATTTTCTTTTTGTTTTTTTCTCCCGCTTTATGTATTATAGTTCAACATAACTCTAGTTGCGTATAGTTATATGCCTAATTTTCCTTTACCTTTATGCTTTAACCGACGATGACCCCAGACTAATGATAGTCTATTTCGAGGCTCTGGATCCTATAGATGAAATTATTAACTAAGGTTGTAGTGACGCTAAAACTATGCGGAGATAATCGAGAAATAGCCAAGATAAACATATATTAAAATATATATAATTATTTTTTTAAAAACATATCATACCCGCTGAAGAATGTGATTGTAAAATTATATAAATACAGGTAATAATTCTTTTGAGAGTAAATAAACAACAACTGATGAACGCTAAGGAACTCTAACAACATTTCAGTATTGATCTATTACTTCAAGATTAAAAAGTAACGCTCAGTCGAAATCAAAGTGTTTTCAATATAACAAAAAAAAGAAAAGGAAAAACAAAATGTCGGTTCCCCCAAAGACAGGTCTTTACCCACCAGTTCCAACATTTTTCAAGTCGGATAATTGGACTATTGACACAGATTCGCAAGCAAAACATGCCAAATTCCTTGAAGATAACGGTATTCTAGGCCTTGTGGTTAACGGATCCACCGGTGAAAACTCACATTTAACCAGAGCAGAAAGACTTAGTCTTATTAAAACTGTCAAAAATGCTGCTCCTTCACTCACTATTATTCATGGTGTTGTTCAATCTTCTGTTCAAGATGCCATTGAAGAGATTGAGCAAGCTAAAGATGCTGGTGCTGAATATGCGCTTGTTGTTCCACCTTCATACTTTGGTGCATTAGAAGTTCAAACTAGCATTGTTTCTTGGTTTACCAAGGTCGCAGACAAGTCGGTTTTGCCAATAATGATTTACCTTTTTCCTGGTGTATGTAACGGAATTGTGATCCAACCGTCTACTTTCGAAATTCTTAGTGCGCATCCACAAATTGTCGGTGCAAAGTTTACATATTTGGATGCATCACACTTTGTTCGTACGGGCTTGAACCCTAAAGTTGCAAGTCAAACTTTCTCTATTTTCCCAGGGTTTGCTAACTTTTTGCTTCCTGCTTATATGACTGGTTGTGGTGGCTTAATTGATGGTATGGGTAATGCATTCCCAAAGGCCACATCTCTATTGTTGAAGTACGCTATTGAAGGTAATACTAGTAAAGAAGCTTTAGACCTACAATACAAATTAGCAATGGCCGAACAAAGTGCCGTTGAAGGCGGCTTACTTGCTACTAAAGCGACTATTAAGAAATATGTTGGACTAGGTGAATCAACAGGTGGCAGACCTCCACTAGATTATTCTATGAAGGAAGAAGTATTGGTTGCTAAATATGGTGATTTCTTAGATGCTCTTTACGAAATTGAGAATTCTTTATGATTTCAAAGTAGTTTCATATTAAATCTTAGGTTCTTAGGACATTCTTCCGATTGTTTTTTTGTTTATTGTTAGTGCAGAATTATGATACGTTTAACTCTCTTTTACAAATGTGGTAAATGATTTGTTTTGATTATACCTAACTTCTCAACAACGAGTGCTTTACACCCAATATCAACTGCATGCACTTCAGTATTCACACTAATATTCAAACTTTCTCTGAAACGATGATTTTCTTTCTTTTGCAGTTTTGAGATTCTTAAAATTGTATCATTTGGTATCCAGACAAATTTATCAGAAAGAGCTATTCATAAAATCATTAGCTTCACTGTATACTTAAAAATAAAAGCCAAATAACAATTTTTTTCAACGTAGGTACGAGCTACTATTTATTGTCGAAATACTAATTCTTTTTTTTAAAAAAAACCTTCAACCTTATTAAAATACATATGTTTTATTCTATTTTCCAACAAATAATAGGAGAAAACCTTTTTTTCGCAAAAAAATAAGCAAAACAATAATGAGAATGGTTTAAAATATCCTCATCATTTAAATTGAGCTTGAGGAGATTGAGATTGAGCAAATCAATATTACATTGTTCTAGGAGTAACAAAAAACTTCAAATTCAACTCAAAATGTCAATTTCATTGAATAAGTAATATATTCTTTTTGTCAATGAATTCGAAATTCCGCCAATCTTATTCAATTTAAATAGGTAAATAAAAATTCATTGTTTCAATAAAAGACTTCATCATTTGTGAATTTGTGATAGCTTTTATATCCTTTGGTAGACCAGTTCACACACATTTAAAAATCAGTTGACAGGTAAAAATCAACAAAGTGCACGTGAATATCACATGATGCCAATATTATATACTGCAGTAGGAGCGATGGGAAATTTGACAAAAATCAGTCGTTGTGACCTTTCTCAACAAAAATTATACGAGAGTGAAGGACAATAAAAAAATATTCTGGATAAGTAAAATAATATTCAACCTCGTGGAAAGATCGTTGGTCAAACTTACTTTGAATTATTTCAGGTGATCATCGGAATATATTTTTGTATTGAGTTAAGTTATAGCCAGGGAAGATATCTAAGAATTTGTGATAACAATATGTCTACTGAGAATATTCAAATAATAGGTACTGCAGTGGCTACTGTTATAGCTGCATTTCTTGCTTACATTCTATACACTTCTTCTGGATCCGGAAAGCCTGTATTGAACAAAGAGAAATTTCAAAAATTCCCGTTGATTCAAAAAACTGTGCTTTCTCATAATTCTGCAGTTTATAGATTTGGTTTGCCTAACCCTAATGACACATTGGGCTTACCTATCGGTCAACATATCTCTATCCAGGCTACCATCGATGGACAGAATATTTTAAGATCTTACACCCCAATTACTCTTGATGATCAGAAAGGTCATTTCGATTTATTGATTAAATCTTATGCCAATGGAAATATTTCTAAGTTTGTCGCTGACTTGAGTATTGGAGACAGTATCAATGTGAAAGGACCAAAGGGTTTCTACAAATATGAACCAAATACTTCCAACTGCTTAGGTATGGTTGCTGGCGGTACTGGTATTGCTCCAATGTATCAACTTATTCAAGCAATTGCAAAGAATCCATCCGACAAAACTAAAATTGTTTTACTTTATGGTAATGTTTCAGAAGAAGATATTTTATTGAAAAAAGAATTGGACGAAATAACTGCTCACCACGAAAATATCAAGGTCCATTATGTGTTGGATAAACCTCCAAAGGATTGGACTGGCGGATCTGGTTATATTAATAGTGAAATGTTGTCACAATTCTTGCCTGGCTCTGCTCCTGAAAACAAATTATTAGTTTGTGGTCCTCCATTGATGGTTAGTTCCATAAAGAAGGCTGCTGTTGGTTTAGGTTATCAAAAAGCTAAACCCATCTCCAAGGCAGATGACCAAATCTTTGTTTTTTAATAAATCACTTGTTTATACTTGAAAAAGTATGCTATAATTAATATGATATGTATTCTTTTGAATTAATATTTTCTGGTTTTTCAGTATTTATTATCTTATATCGGCAGGAACATCGTACGCACAGAATTTCTGAAGTTATTTTTAAAGATCTTACATTTAAAATATTATCATTTTGAGACTTGTGGTACTGTTATTTATTATTATGTATGTTGATAACAAGGTATCACAATTTTTGGCCTAACTGATGTTCTGTAAAAAATTTGTCTTTCTATCTCAAAGTATTGAGTTTTCAAATAGAGTATAAGAGATTCTTATTTCATCATATAATTGCACAAAAATATCAAAAAACAAAACTCTTTTGAAGTTTCTTCATCATGCTGATCAAATTTGTGAAATTTCATTGTTCACTATCTCTGCTGAGCTCAGTGGGCTTTCAGCCGGAAAACTACCGCCATTAAAGTTATTATTACCGTGCGCCTTACTTTTACCACCAGAAGACATCGTGACAACGCTTTCAGTTGCTGAATTGCTATTAGAAGGTGTTGAGATATTGTTCGAGCCAGTGTTTGAATTAGACGGACCTCGAAGCATTCCAAAATCTACACCCATTAATAGGTCATTCCACATATTATCATTAAGAGCCCAGAATGAATATTCGTTAGATGTAGGGTATTCTGCTAATGGTGGCAGCGCAATATCTCTTGCCGATGCTATCATCGTAGTATCTGCCGAACCATTTGAAAAATATTTTGGCGGCGAAATTGGGAGTTCAGTGTCATACAAAGTTCTATTCTCATTAAACGATTGTAAAGTATGCGCAACATTCAGCGTTGATAAATTCAAAGAGTTGTTATTTTTGGAAAAATCACTGCTACTATCAACATTCAGAACATTGTTATCTTTTGCATTGTTGTTATTGAATGGATTATTTGAATTCATGTAAATAGTAGGAGATGGTGAAAATATTGTGGGAGGAGTAGCCGAGGATATGTTGTCTGGTGGAGTATCGATACCGACATTTTTCGCAGTACCTGTGTTATCAAACAAAAAATTCAAAATATTTATGTTGTTGAGTAGTTCTTGCTGACTTTTCCTATTTGAAGTCGGCAATTTTGTTTGTTGAGATTGTGATAATGTCTCAGGCGCCTTTTTAGGAAGATTAGGCGGATTCATAATAGAAGATACAAGCGTTTCCATTTTGCTTAGATTTTTAGTGTCATCCTTTAGGTTCTTGAAATCGTTCACTTGTGTATCCTCTTGGTAAATGTTGTCTATTTTTTCGTTAAGGTTTTTCTCATCAGGTGCATTCAAATGTATTTTATCTTTCCGGGCTTTTCCTTCTGCTTTCAAGTAATCAGCTATTGATTTCTTATCGACTTGATATTTTTTAGTCAAAGTTTCCAAAATTTGATTGCTATAAGTCAGTAAATATAATATTAACATTAATCTACTCTTTGGTAAGAAGTAATTATAGGGATACTCATTTGAAGCCGTGTAATTCCTTTCTAAATTTTCTAATAATTTCTTCAAAAGCTCTTCTGGTAATGATACCAATGTATTGAGGAACACAACTTTTTGTTCCTGGTTAACGTCAGAACTTCCATTAAATGCATTATCCTCTTTACTGATTCTTTGCTGATAATTTAATTTGCACTGATATGAATCATTAATTAATGTAATAAGATACCGTAATCTGAGCAAAGTACCCGATAAATAAAAAACTCTTGATTGAACAGTTAAAGGCAAAGAAGACAAAACATCATTTGAAAATTCATGGTAAAACTTAAAAGCATTCATACAACTATCTGCACAATTATTAATCTTCGCAATCACAAAAGGAGTGATTCTAAGTTTATCAAAGACATCTTCCTCTTTTGCATCCTCTTCCACGCCTTCTAATATCTTATATGTAAATGGCTCAAACAAATATGCTTCAACAGAATAATAATAAACTAAACAAAATTTGTTATCTGAGGGAATTTTTGATTTAATTTTCATCAACAAATCGTGAAAATTAGTAATAAGCGAGTTTATCTTTTGATTTTCTTTTTCTTTTTTCAATTTTTCATTTATGGATTGCTTTTCAGATTTTATGTTGTTTTTTTCATTAATGTAGTGTAAATTTGTTAGTTCAAAATATCTGTGATGTAAAGAACTATGAATTCTTTCTAAACAATGATTTAATTTGGCAAAAATAGCAATCTTTCTATGATTTGGATTTTCAGAATTGAATAAAATAGTACAACACTCCTCAAAATACGGATTCCACTTGAGCATTGATTCTCTCTTCAAAAAAATTGAATAACAAATATTACTTGAATAAACAGCTAAAGCCAATTTTCGGCTTTGCATCAGCTGTGAAATATCAACCAAAGGGGCTCTTTTAGCGATACTTTCAGCCTTACTAAAATAAAAAATGGTTTTACCGTTCAATCCTAACTCCTCCATTAAGGACACACAAAGCATATTCATTAAATGATATCTTCTATGCTGCAATAACTCTGCAGAATCATACCATAAGCTCATCAACAAAAGTGCTTGTAATAATTCAATAGATTTACTGCCGACTACCATAATTTCATGTATTATTAACTCTATACTTTTGACATTCAATCGGAGATGTGTATCCAATGAGTTGCTTCTATTATCTGATTTGGAAATAGTTATCGAGCTTATTGACAATACAGCCATGTATAAAAATGGGGATTTTCTCCTAAGTATTTCACTTGGAAAGATCTCCTGATTACTAGAATCAAGTATTGATACAATTCCATATAAAGGATACATTTTCTCCATGTAATACTTCAATCGATTATTGATTTCTTTCTGAGTTAAAAGTCCTTGCCCAACTACGTCTGTCTCCTTAAGATAATCCAACCTCAAGATATCATCTCTTTTATTACCTACTAGAGTAAAATTTGTCGGCACGGTGAAGTATCTTTGGAGCTTCAAATCCAGCATTATACTATACTCCAGCAATAATTCTTCTTTTGATCTAAGATTCAAATAGTAAGAGATGGATGACTTATAGTGACTTTTTTTCCTTCTTTCTTGAAGCTGTTTTAGTTTTGCATTATTCTCTGGTAAAGATTGGTTTTGACTTCCATTAGAACTTTTAAAATAGGTATGTATGTCTTCAAAAATTTCTTCTCCGTCGAAATCTTGATTTATTGACTTATCTCTGCTGGATTTTAATAAATTTATCTGAATTTGTTGTTCTTTAACCTTTGCTGTCAACAACTTAATTTGGCTTTCATATTGCGTCAATTGAGCAGATGATTTCTGCTTTTTTTTAACTACTTTCGTATATATAATGCATTCCTTGTTTGCCTTACCACACCGAAGACAGGGCTTATTAGGTTCCATTTGAACGCATTTTACTTTGGCCTTATGACATGCAGTGCATGCAATTGTTCTTCTATTATGCTTGATACTATGCTTTTGAGCAGCACTATTGCTAGCCTTCATATCCTTGGAATCAGTAGAACTGTCAATTGCTATTGAATCGATATCCTTGCGGTCACTTTTTTCTTCAGTGAGTGGTGCTACGTTTCGCAGAATTAGATCTCCAGAAATTTCATTCTTTGCCTGAATTAGGTCATGCGACCTTTTCTGGGGTATACTTTTAGAGTTATCCTCCAGCATCATAATTCGCAAGTTTATACTGCTATCAATGAGGATAATTATGTCTTATTGGAATAGTTTTTCATTCGATACCGATACAAATTGTTTCACAAAAAACAATCTCGTAGTGTTCAAGAAACAGCAGAAATTAAAATTTTTATTGAAAAATAAGATTGACAGAAATCAAAAGTTTAAGCAACACTTAGATGACACTAGCAGCATAAACATCAAAATATAAAACAAATTCTTAGAAATATAAATACTATATATTTTGTGAATTTATCCCTTGAATACCATATTACTATGGGATGAGATGAATGCAAATTGGTTGAATAATGATTAACTACTATCATATAATAATCTTTATTCCTTATATCGGCCAAATGTAAAATTTATGCCGAACTATGGATTATATATTTGATTTTATAATTCACGATTTACTTTTTTTCTTTTGTCCCATCAAAGTAAAATAAATCACGTGGAATGCGCGTGACATGGAAACATATGTGAATGATTCTAACTGAAAGACATCATTTTGAACAATACATATACAAGTATATTGTACGAAAGCTGATCTACCCAGGCTTAAATGGTAAATCAATTAAAGAAATTTCATTACTAACGCCAATATTAGGGAATCAGAATTTTTTAAGCTACACTTGAGAAAAGGGTACCTTTAGGTTTTGAATACTTATTGGAAAATCAATTGATGAAATGGTGACGTTTTCAGTGGTGGACATCTTGCGAATATCAGTAGGAATATTGCTTTTAAGCAGCTTTATATCTTACTGCATTACTTCAAGTACCACATGGGGATATCACGGAAAATATTTGGATGCCGAATACTATAAATTTTTGTGGCGGACATCAAATACTGGCTTTCAGAACAATCTAACCTCAGAGCAATTAGCGTTGTACAATGGAACTGATTTTACACTTCCCGTGTATATTTCCATCAATCGTAAAATATACGATGTTTCTGCTAACAGAAAGTTATACAGTCCACCTTTAGGCAGATATTCTGTGCTAAGCGGTCATGAGTGCGCAAGAATGTTGGCCACAACATGTATTGGCAAATTGGATGAGCTCACGGACGACCTACGGGGACTAGATGATATTGATTCTGCGTTGAGGACCATCAAGAATTGGCAGCTATACTACGAGTCGAAGCCACAGTACTGGTTTGTAGGATACTTAAATACTTCCTATAACCATTTGGAGCAACCGATTCCATCACCTTGTATGAATCCCGTGCAAGTTCCACGCGGAATTGGCCGAGTACACTAAGAGGTCATTGATGTGCATTACATTCTTTACAGATATATATTCTTCTTTTTATATTAAAAAATTGCAATTATCTCTACAGTGCGCCAACTTTTTGTCTTGTATTCTGAAATGTTTCAATTTATTATTTACATATGTATCTGTCAAAAGTAATAATCAGGCTGACCACAAACGGATCAGCACGATATTTCTAATTTAATCCTTGATTTCACCACATTCAGAAATGATGATCTTTGTTCTTGGGGTACCAGATTGGGAGCCGAGGGACTCAATGGTAGCAACAGATTCTTGACCTTCAATAACCTTTCCGAAGACAACGTGCTTACCATCTAACCATGGGCATGGAACAGTGGTGATGAAGAATTGAGAGCCGTTGGTGTTTGGACCAGCATTAGCCATACTCAACAAATATGGTTTATCGTGTTTGTGTTGAAAGTTTTCATCTTCAAACTTGTTGCCGTAGATGGATTTACCACCGAAACCATTACCATGAGTGATGTCACCACCTTGAATCATGAATTGTGGGATGATTCTGTGGAATGGAGAGTTTTGGTATCCAAAACCTTTTTCACCAGTGCACAATGCTCTGAAGTTTTCGGCAGTCTTTGGAACACTTTCATCAAACAACTCAAACTTGATAGGTGGTAATTTGGTTCCACCAACTTGTGGGACAAAGTAAACTTTCTTGCCAAAAGCAGCTTTAGTAGTAGAAAAGAAACGCTTAGCGAACATTTTTATTAGTGATTGAGATTTTTTTTGTTTATTAATGTGAGCTGAAATATTCAATATAGTACAGTAGTAGTAAAAGTTAACGAACTTGCTTTTCCTGTTTTCATTATTTTTTTTTTCTTTATAAAAGTGACCATGAATTAAAATCAGCTCTCAACTTGAATTTAATAGGTGAAAAATGTGAAATATTTCTTCAGGGCGTTTAATCAAAAAAAAAAAAAAAAAAAAAAAAAAAAAAAAAAAGAAAGAGAAGAAGAGATCTTGTGGAACTTTTAAGTCATGGACCACTTCATCAGACACAGTCAATCTGTCTGATAATTGAGCTTTTCTAAAAATTTGAGTTTTTATGATTCGTACCATTTAAGCTAGTGATACAAAAATTCAAGTGGCTACTGGAGATTTTTTGAAATTTTGACAGAGATATTTGGTTGTCTTAAAAAATTCAATATAACTACTTGGTTGTTCTTGGTTGTTTGGAAAATTCCTAGAACTCTCTTTAGTTGCTTTTATAAAACCAGAGGAACCAAAAGTCTTCAATCGTTAGCATCCTTTCTTTTAATTTACATTCTTTGCATTATAGTTCCATAATCATTAGTTTCAAATATAGTTCCTAAAAGTGTTTGTCGCATCTGCCACCAATATTTCTGCGAGACGGTGTTTTTCGGGATTTTCTAAGATTTTGTTTTCGTATCCATTCAAACTCCCCTCGATAAACGACAACAATATGACGTTCAAAGAATCAGTAATTCCTGATGATATCCTCAATGTGTCCAACATTAAGCCAGAAACACCTCTTCACTTAAAACCTTTTGGAGATGAGCTTTTCAAAAAAATGAATGAGCCTGATAAAATTGTAGCCCCAATGGTTGATCAATCAGAGCTTGCATGGCGTATATTGTCTCGTAAATATGGCGCAAACCTTTGCTACACCCCGATGTTTCATGCTAAGTTATTTGTCACCAACGAAAAATACAGAAAAGATATGTTTTGTGATTTGGACGGAAATCCAAAATATGACAGACCTTTAATAGTTCAATTTTGTGCAAATGATCCAGAATATTTGTTGAGGGCCGCAGAATTAGTTCAAGATCAGTGTGATGCTGTTGACCTAAATTTGGGATGTCCACAAGGGATAGCCAAAAAAGGTAATTATGGATCTTTTCTAATGGACAATTGGAAGTTGATTTATTCCCTAATAAACACCTTACACGTAAACTTGAAAATACCAGTGACCGCAAAAATTAGATTGTTTCCCGCAAATTCTGAGACTGCGTCTGTCCCAAAAAATCAGCCTGTCCCAAACGGTGCTGTAGATGAAGATTTCAATAGAGAGAAAACTTTAAACTATGCCAGAATGATATTGAAAGCTGGTGCACAAATCTTAACTGTTCATGGAAGATCGAGAGATATGAAAGGCCAAAAGACAGGTATCGCAAACTGGAATTTGATTCAGTTTTTAAATGAATCTTTATCCAAAGAATACAAAGAAGCCACTGGACATGATTTAATTTTTTTTGCTAACGGCAACATTCTATATCCAGAAGACATTGAAAGATGTTTACGACAGATAAAGTGCCAGGGGATAATGTCAGCTGAAGGTAACTTATATAATCCAGGTGTTTTTAACACCAAAGAAACATCCAAAGATAAACAGTATCCACGTCTTGATAAAATCTCTCGTGAGTATTTCGAAATTGTAAAATCCGTACAACCAGATTCTATTGCTTCTAAAATTGCAATGAAAGCCCATTTTTTTAAGTTTTTGAAACCTTTCATCACTAAACATACACACATACGAGATATGATTGCTCAAACATCAGTAAAGTTTGACGATATGAATGTGTGGGAAAAGATTGTTTCCGAAGTAGAAAAAGTTACGAAGGAATTAGATGTTAATGACGAAAATGATGTTATTAAGAATGGTGAGCTTGAATGGTGGGGCGGTTCATACAAGGAGATTCCATATTGGAGATGTCAACCATATTTCAGAAAGGTAGAGGGTAGATCTGTGGTTGAAGATATTAAGGCCAAAGAGGTTACAGAATTGCAAACCGAGAAAAACAGCAAAAAACGAAAGTTGGATTGCTGTGATGATTAATTTGATCATAGATATAATATTTCATATTATTTTAAAATTATCATTTAATGTACATTATATTATTACTACTTTATTTATATGTAACAAGTTAATATTTTTCTTTTCATTAATTGTAGTCAATAATTTTGTGGTTCTATAAAACTATTCATTTTTCATTTTCTCGCTCCAAAGCTTTCAAAAATTCGTCATCGTCCATACCATCTTCTCCCATATTGATATCACCATCCTCGGTAATTTCTGAAATTTTGTCTACACCATTTTCATCAATTTTTTCAGAAACCGTTTCTGGAACTTGCCCATGTGCCATCTGATATTCAACTACTTGATCGTATGTCCAAACCGAATTCTCTTGATCCTTGTCATCCAACGGTTGTGCCATATTTCTCAAAAATCGCTTAGCCGAAGAAATTGCAATATCTATTGATAAATTAGTATCGGCTTTACTAACATTTTGACCTATCCATTTTGGTAGTTGGTCAATTTTGAATTGAAATCTTCTATCGGCTAACACCATCACCCCATAATCTTCTTTACCTCTTAAAACTCTACCTAAACATTGGGCTGCATGTCTCATCGCATCAAAAGATAAGAAGTCCTTCTCTCTAATTAAGTAATTATCTCTCAAAAATTCCAATCTAGCCTTTAGGATTCTTGATTCCGTATATTGGTATGGGATACCAATCATTAATACAGTTCTTCCAAAATGATGATCAAAATCGATACCTTCAGATACTTTTCCTCTTGCCACCGAAAATAACAATGCACCTCTACCATTTGAACATGCTGTCCTATACGTTTCTAAAGCTAATGCCGTCTCTTGAGCATCCGGTGTCTCAACTAAAATCAACTTATATCTCCAAATTTCATCCAAAATGCCCATAGTTTGCCACATAGAAATAATACCTTCCATGTAAAGATATGACGGAAAGAAAACAACAAGACCATCCGGAGAAATTTTAGAAAATTCTAACACTAATGAACCATAGTTTCTTATAACACTTGGATCGTTACGAATTTCAAATTTTGAACTAATAGCCACTTGATCAGAGCCTTTTGTAATAATCATAGGTAAAAAAGATCTTCTTGGCAATGTCATAGAATATGATTTCTCAATAACCGTTTCAAAACTCAACATTTTAGGGTACATATCCAAAGGCGAAATAGTTCCTGATGTAACAATAACCGAACTAAATTTTTCAAATATTGGTTTTATAGCAATTGAGGCATCTAAACAGCTGAAATGCAAAATTGGATTAGGAACTTGAGATGTATCAGTTTCAAACGGCTCTAATATGAGCTGAAAACCATTTTCATATGTTGATACTAGAGACGCAAACATAGCTACTTCTTTCAATGCATTGAAATCTTCAATATCTGTCAATTCTAATGTTCGCACTAAAATTGATAATCTCTCCGACACAAATCTTAAAGGCTTTCTATCTATAAATGTCAATTCTTTCAAATGCTGTAAAAATGAGGTAGGGGTCTCAGATATAACATAAAGGACTTTCATTCTAGTTTTTAAATATTCAATGAAACGCTTTATAAACGATATGAAATGTTCTGCTCTTCTAATATTACCAGGTATTGCTTCTTTCAATAGATCTTCACTCAAAATCGGATTCTCCACAAACATTTCTTCAGGCTCATTATTATCTCTTTTGCTTGTTATGTCGGCTTCTCGTAATCCATTTACTAGCGCTTCATATTCATCTTGCAATTTTTTTGCATCTTTTTGCTTCATATCATTAACTGCCTTCAGAAGTGAATTTGCCCCTTTCCCTGCTTTTTTCAATACATCGGTAGTTAAATCAATTGATAAAGACTCAATACATACGTTATCAATATTGTGCGCTTCATCAAAAATCACAATACTGTCTTTTGACAATTCTTTCGAAACTCTTTCACTAATTTTGGGATCTAGCAAATAATGATAAGAATAAATGATGATATCACATAACGGTATCATTCTTCTAACAGCGAAATACGGGCAAATTTTTTTCATAGAACAATATTGTACTAAATCCTCAAAACTCCAAACTCCTGGTGGAATGTAGTTTGTAGGGTCAATTTCATATAAATTTTCATGATACTCACAAAGCTGATCTTTCATTGACGGATCAGCTTCACCGCTTGCAATTTTTTCTTTTAACTGACCGTTTGTTATTCTTCTGCATTTTTCATCAACCACTGTACCTTTTCTTTCTTTAGATATCTCTGGGTGCAAACATAAATTTTTACGGGATGACAAACCCAATCCTCGAAAATCTTCAACATATCCCAAAACTTTACTTCTAAACTCCATTAAATTCTGTAACTCGATCAATGCCTTATCGATCTCAGACATTGTACGAGAACAATATACAATCTTTCGATGTTCTGGGTAATGCATTTGATAGGAAATAGTCAATGATAACAATGAGACAGTTTTACCTGTACCAGAAGGCATTTCTAGGATACAATTACCACCAACATCTAGGGTCTTCTTTATATCACACATATACTCATATTGCTCAGGGTAGATCTTTGGATACGGGAAAAGAACAGGAAGATCATCAATATAGAATTTCATTATGATCCTATCTCTGTTGTATTCTCAAAACATATAATAATTGATCACTAACTTTTATGATGTTTCACACCACAATAATGCTAGGCAATAAACCAAAATTATTTGATAAAAATATTTTATAACTTTTATGAAATAGCTCTAAATCTTGTTGAATCAACGTTTTTCGTAGTCTGCTGATGAAATTTAGATAAAGTTTTTATACATATTTTTTTTTTAGAATGTATCTGTATATTAGTATGTATATCACATATGATATACCAGAAAATTTTTTATGTAATCTTTTTATTCTGCGCAAAAAAAGCTATAATGTTTTATGTTATCACTGATGTTAAAAACCTCGCAATGAAATATTCAAAAAAGTGTACAAAAAATCATCAGTGATTAGTAGAAAGAAATAAAAGCTATTTATTAAAAACATACACGTCTCTAATTTAGTAAATTTTTGTTTAACGTATTTGGAACCGCAAATTGCTATATTGTATACAGAAATATGAAAAGCAAATACTTGAAATTCTCAAAACAAAACCATCTTTGAACCAGATGATTATGACAATAATACAAATAAAAAAAAGTAAAGGCCTATCAGTTGAAAAAAACCTCAAGCTTTTCTTTTTGAAAATGGGTGGAAATAAAACAAAACTGAATAACAGTCATTCAGAAAAGCACAGAATGTGAAGTAAACGATTAGTAAGCCACAAAGAAAGCAAAATGAAATGCATATATATTTCTTATGACATTAAAGTTTCAACAGCCCATTCAACACTTAAAGTTCTCAAATCTGTATAAGTTTGTCCAACACCTACAAACAAAATTGGGATGCCTGTAGAATAAACCATATTAACCATTGTACCTATTAAATCTCCTACGGTATCACACTTACTAATGATGAAGAAATCCAATTGTCTGTTAGCACCTTGGAAACTCTTGTTGAAATTTGCGGCTTGCTCAACAGAATCTGTACCAACTAACGCTTCTCCCACCATGATAATCTTATCAGGTTTTGCAGCAATAGCAAAATCTTTCAAAGGTGCCATCAATTTAGAATCATTATGGCGACGACCTGCAGTATCCATCAACACTATGTCAAAATTGTTTTTCTTTGCATAGGCAATGGAATTTTTTGCAATTAATGAAACTTTTGATATATTACCATAACCTTCTTCAAAAACTTGCAATTTCACATCTTTCAAGTTTTCATTACTGGAGATCAACTTATTTAAATTTCTCTCGTGAACTTTTAACTGTTCAACAGCTCCTGATCTAAAAGTATCACAAGCTGCAATTAACACATTATACTTGTTGTTTAATAACCAATATGCTAACTTGGACAAGTTGGTAGACTTTCCAACACCGTTGACACCTACTATACTAATAACATAAGGCTCTTCAGGCAATTTTTTCTGTTTCTTCGAAATTTCATGTAATAAATCAACAGAAGTATTTGGTGATAAAATATTGGTCAAATCCTTAGTAATTATTTGTTTGACGTCTTCCTGCAAAGTCTTCACATTTTTCATTTTTTTACCTAATAGAGTTGGTTTGATTGATGCAACCAACTTTTCAGCAATTTCAGCAGTGACATTTTTTTTGATTAAGTTTTCTTTCATCGCATTTGTGGCTTTGTCCAAATCCTCAGCAGTAATAACGGCATTATTTCCACTTACTCCAATGAACTTTCTCAATACACTAAATGCGCCTCCAGTGTTGATGGAGTCGGCGTTATTCTTATTCAAATTTTTCTTGTTTGTGCTTGACAAGATATGATCAATTTCAGATGATAAATCCTTGAGAACAAAACCATCATTTGTGGTTTTTCCGTAATTAGCATCGCTTATAAGTTTAGAGACATCGGTATCACTGACATTCTTATTGCCCTTAGATTTGGTCGCAGCATTGTCTTTTTCTGTAAAATCAAGATCGTCATAGTAACTGTCATTCTCTACTATTCCACCATCAGAAGTCCATTTTCTGCCCTTTTTCTTTGAGGGATTCACTTTTTTAGGATCCTGTTTCTTTTGAACCTGCTGCTGTTTTTTCTCTATTTCATCTTGCCCTTCATCCTCATCCTCTTCCTCACTAGACTCTTCATAAATATCTAATTTAATGCTATTGTTTTCTACCTTCTTGATAAGCTCACTAACATATAGATTAAAATTAGTGGATTTAACCTTCTTGACTATCTGCATAAAATCCATTTCTTTGATTTTTTGAATAATTTCAAAATCTTCTGGTGCGTGCTCGTCTTGACTGTTGGTGAGTATTAAAGACACAAATAGATCTGAGACATGTGCCAAAACATTGTTTATTTTGTTGATTTGCGAGGCCTTGGTAACAGTTAATGCGGAAAAGGAAATGGTAGTAAACAATAGATGCTGATTTTGAACGTCAATATACTTCAACACTTCACCTTTCGAAGAATAAGTCGTAATTCCGTTGACGCCCGAGATGAATTTAGGGTTAAAATTAACATAGTTATCGTTAACCATTGAGTTAATTAAATTCAAAGATTTGTTGCTGGAGTTGTACTTAAAAAGAACAATACCCGATCCTGTGGTAATCACTATGTTGTTGAACTGAACCGACATGTTTCTGATGCTTTTCCTATCGGTAAATTTTTCTTATCTCGTTTTTCTCCTCTAAAATATTGAGTAAATTCCTATAGATAGATTGATAGCTTATAAATATAATAATAGATTAATAGCTTATAATATAATACACACTTATAATCCTCAAAATTCCTAAGTTACTTGCAATTTTAGATCCTTTTACCTCAAGGAACTCGACCCTTGATCCTGAAAATGATGCTAATCCTATATGTTGGCGAGGCGAAATAGTACCAAATATTGTGGGAAATTAATTTCTCACTAGTTTTTCACAGTTTTTTAATGTACTTAGTAAGTTTGTCTGTCCATAAACGGTTTTGAATAATTTTTTACCAGGGCATCAAACTTTTTCAGGTACGGCTTTTGACGGAGTCAGGAGTGTTCAATCAATCAACTCAAGATACAATAGCTAATCCTTATATAATCCGAGTCATCCATCTATCTGATTAAGCCTTTTAAGAATTTAAATCCTAAAAAAGGGCCTCAAAGCTTGGATTTCTCAGCTCACTTTTGGGTTTTTTTGCAACAAATCTTCAGTACTTTAGTCACGATATATGTTCAGAAAATAATAGACAATATAGTGTATGATGAAGAAATCTCAAACCAATCTGAAACAAAAGTTGACGGGGTTTGCCCCAAATTTTACTGGTAACAATGGTTCTGAAATAAATGAGCTGGCTCCTTTGTTGAACAGTGAAGATATGGAAGACATAACATTCTACGACAGCAATAATATCAGCAATAGTGGTGAGGATGTACAAAATACAAGCAATAGTTACGACGACCGCAATGTCAGCTTTCCCAGTATCAGGACTATCTACGATGATGATAATATCTCGCCAACTGAAACAGCTGAACAACCTGTGAACAATGCAGATATTTTGAGAAAAACAGGTAGAAAACACTCGAGATTGGTCTGGCTTGCTCTCAAGTTGTGCAGCTATTCATTAATAGGAATAATCTTTATGGCTCTCTTTAGATTGGTTTTTCTTCCCAGAACCTCTCTTTCGAGAGACCTCAAGCGAATACATTCCGATAAACTAACAAAGTCAGATCTCTTTAGAATTTTTCTAGAGATTGACACTTCAAATCCAAATAGTACCGCGGGGGATGTTAGTAACTCATTTGATTATTCTTTGTCACCATTAATTCACGAGTGTACATCTCTGAAATGTGAAGACTCAAAAATTTTATATCTCTTGAAAGATCATTATGAACCTTTGCTTTCCAACGAACAGCATCTTCAAGTAGATGAAAATTGCTTGATTTTAACATTCCAAGGGTTGTCTGCATCTAGAAAGGAAAACGAAAAAATTATTGTTGGTACAGATATTGCGGATTTAAATTCCAGCTCTTTAAAGATAATAGATTCAATAATTGTTAGGTTCCTCAAGTTGAAAAAATTAAGCTGGAAACCTCTACGTGATATAAGCTTCGTGATTTGGAAATCTTACAAACAGGATCAGCAAACAAACGAGCAATATTTGAGTGATAAGTTTGGTTTGTCAAAATCCTCCTCCCTGGCTCTCGCATATATAGAGTTGTCCTCTGAAACCACATATTCATGGGAATCCGATTTATTACTTCAGGATATCATTCATGCTACAAGTAAAATGCTATTATATAATGACACTACATTATATAAGCAATTGTTTGAAAACCATTCTCGCCTTGAAATTAACCCTATTAATAAACAAAATTCAGATTTTGAAAAGTTTTTTTCAATTCCAAGTATAAAAATGTCCACTATTATATCCGCTAATGAAACGAAAGATTATGATATAACCATGAAATTTTTGGGATTTTTAATATTAAATTTTGCAGAGAATGAGATCATTTTTTATAATATTCATACTCTTTCGCTGCAAATTATCGATTATATATCAGGAGTTTACGATTACTTAATTCAAAGTTCTGATCAGCTTGATTTGAAATTGAGAATCAGTAACAAAATGCTAAGACAAATATTTGGAGATCAATATCATGAATATGAGTCAATTTTAAGAAAATACGAAGATTTAACGATTTTGAATTTTCTAGAAAAATCAATGCTATTTTTGTACAAAGTAGATAATGAAATTTTCCAAATGAACCAGAAATTAAGAGTCTATCAAGATATTAATTTAATAGAAGACTTTCCATGGTTTTCATCGTACAGAAAAATAAACTTGTTATTCAGAATCAAATACATAAACATCATGCTTCGTAATGTTAATAAACTTTTTGAGATTGTTGATGTCAACAGTAAGGAATCCACATTTTATTTATACCCTGATAGCCTTGAGTTTGACAACAAGATATTGATACCCAGATTGGAAAATGCGTTACATCAAAAAGATATCTACCAATGTATCAAAATACTTATAATCACAATTTTTAATCTTGATAAACTTTCTAAAATTTAGCTCATATTAATATTTTTTATTTTTATTTTTCTACGAATAATCTTTTCATTAATTTTTTTCGTCACTTCTTGTAATTATTAATATAATATATGCAATATATACGGCAATCTTTTGCTGTTTGAAATTCACACACTAAACGGGACAATCTGCTTGATCGATTCTCGCGTTCCAGTAAAACTGAATAAATTCTTTAGTTCCAGAAAACATAAATTGTTTACTCCCTTTAAAATTATTTGTTTATTACTTATCAAGAACAAAACCATCAAACGACTCAAAAATAACATCATATAACTATTAATACAATATATTACTCTTTCTTCATTTTCTATAATATAAATGAACCATTCATGCACGAATCAAAAGGTAAATTTTATCTTGTTTCAAGCTTGACAAACTTCTGTAACCACCTTCCAAACATAACAACAAACCACCAAAAGATACATAAACTAAAAGATTATCATTATCCTTACCTTCATCAAATTTATAAACAGTGCCATACATGACATAATCATAATCATCGGCCAAAGTTCTAGCATCACCATTTCTTGGAGGTCTCCAACTGTCCATGGAAACAGATCCATCCAAATTTAATGTTGATGCTAAAGCCACAGTCAAAACTTGATCCTGTTTTATTGGGAACAAATCATGGTTGATATCCAAAGTTAATTTAATGTCCTGAGAAGATTGTGATTGAGCAGTTATTCTTGAAACTTTGTCATATTCACCATTTTCAATATCTGTGATCTTGAATAAATCATCAAAAAGAGTGGAAGACATGATTTTCTAAAGTTTGATCTCTAATTTTTTATTTCTGGCTGCTATCAATCAATAACAATATTTTAAATTAGTACAATGTATGCTGTTAGTACTAATTGAATAGTTCATCTCAATCAACTGAAAATACATGAAAATTTCTTGTTGATTTTTTTTATATGCATCACTAAAAAATCTCAGCCGGGTAATCAGGTTTCAAATTTGTTTCTGTAATGACTTTTCTTTCTTTTGCTCTCACCAGCGAAATAGTTATTTAAATATAGATATATGGATATATATATATAAAGTGATTTGAAAGGCTAACTACAAAATTATGAAATAATTAAACAATATATCATGATCAGCTTACGTATAAAGCTATTATGTGAAAAAAATATGTGAAAAATAAAATAAAAGATGTTTTTTTAGAAAAAAAAAGTAGATATTGATATGTGAAAATTTTTGGAGCATCTCAACTATTGTTGTTTACATTCTTGTGGTTCCTTTTGTTTGATATCATCATCATCATCATCGTCATCCTCCTCGTCATCATCTTCTTCTTCATCTTCGTCAAAATCGTCTTCGTCAAAATAATCTTGATCTTCATAATCGATGAATTCTGCAGCAACACCAGTGAACCAATCAACAGCTCTTGGGATTAATTTATCTTTTATTTCTTCAGCAATATGATAATCTAATTGTAATCTAGATTCTAAGTCTTCATCTTCATCTTCGTCTTCATCTTCTGCATCTTCATTTTCTTCATTAAAAGATGGTGGTGTTGGAGGATCAAAGAAGTTAAAGAATGACTCAGTTGGGGTCAACTTCTCAATAGTTCTGATTTGTTTTGTATGCTTGTTTCTTTGTTTTCTTCTTTCAATTTTGATAGTAACATTTTGTTCTGGTGATTTCCAGTCAATCTCACAGCCTTCAGCATGATCATATATAAATTCACCAGTGTAACCTAATTCTTCTTGATAATAATATGTTTTCTCTAAAAATTTCTTTTTGAAAAAATCATTTTCGGCAAATTCAAAAATTAACTTAAAGCCCGGCTTGTCTAAGTGTTCAACACGAATATCAGTTAAACTCAGCAAGACTTCACTGTCTCTGTCAGTGATAGTCTCATTGATTGGGGACAAATTGTTCAATGCTGTCAACCAGAAAGCAGGAATTCCTTTCACGTCATCTTTTCCATCGCTATTTTCTTTTTCTTCGTCTTCGTCCTCGTCTTCTTTTTCTTCTTCTTCATCGCCCTCTAGTTCGGCTTCAATAGCCTGACCCTCTTCAATTTCTTCTTCTGTTGGCTCAATTTGACCATCAATAATCTTTTTTCTATGCTCGTTTAGTGGTTTACTCAAAGAGTTATATTTCTTTTCGAGTTCAAATAACTCTTTCTGAAATTCCATCTCTAAATCCATTTGTTTCTTTTGAATTGTCTTTAAAGAAATAATTCTATTTTTGATAGCCTTTGGCAATGATCCAACATATCCGGAATTTTGGCCCACTAAATTATTCAACTTGCCTTCAATCATGGACATAATGAGAGGATTGTTTGTAAGCTGTTTAGCAGTATTATAGTCTTCTGATTCCTCACTAATGGTTGTAGGAACCTTTGGGGCACTCAACTTGTTAACCAAAGAACCAGCATTTGATGCTGGTGTATTTTGTGGTGTTGGTGCTTCAGAGATATCAGACGCTTTGCTTTTGATAGGCTCAGACATTTTTAAATAATCAGTTTGATATTTATACTAAATTAATGATTCTTTAAATTTGAAATAAATAAAACTATCTTACAATATGCAACACTTCTCTTATTTAAATCTTTGAGACCATCTGATTAATGTAATATGTGATTATTAATAACTTAACAATTAAAACAAATTTTTTTTCTGTTTCTTTTTTCGTTTTAGCTCTTCGTCAAATTTCTGCCAATATATTTTTTTTTACATTTTTTTTCCTTTGGCTAATGACACAGCAATAATTCTAGAAAGCCTGCAAAAAAACAAAAACAAAAACAAAACAAATCAGCGAGCGGGCTCTGAATATTGAAAATTTTTCAACATGAACTTCCATTTTTAGAAACTACCACGCCTACTTTTACAATAGTGCAATAAAGCCTTTTTAAAAATAAATCAACACAAATAAATTCAATATAGTTATTCAAACAAAAAAAATAAAAATAAGGAAAAGTAAATTTTTAAAAAAACTGGGTAAAATTAATGAGTAATTTATTGTATCACAACAACCATATCACCAGCATCAACCATATCACCATTGACATGAACAATTTTGTAAACCGTTCCGGCTTTTGGAGATGAAACAATCATTTCTGTTTTCATTGCTTCAACAACAACTAAGCCTTGGTCTTTTTGAACAACATCACCGACTTTAACCAAAGGTTTCCAGAATCTACCAGAATACTGAGAATAAACCAATTCAGCATCCTCTGGATAGGTTTCCTCAGCTACATTCTTGATTGGAGCACTGTTCATTAATTCTTGATTAGATACTTGAATTAATTTTTTGAACTCGTCCAACTTTTCACCGATTTTCTTCTCTTCTCTTAATTTGGCGATCTCAGCACTATGCTCTTGGATCCATTCCAAGTAAAGTTTGTGATCAAAGACCGAGTCCTCGATATCAATCTTAAACTTACCATTATTAAGTTTTTCAGTCATTGCATCCAATTCTTCTTCAGAAACTGGGTAAAACTCAATTTGATCGAATGGAGTCAAAAGCCATGGCTGTTGATTTCCATTTGCATCAGTACTGTGTTGTCCTAAAGATAACTTATCCCAAATTGGAATGGTTCTACCAACTAATTGGTAACCACCTGGCGATTCCATAGTATAAATACACATGTACATACCTCCAAGACCAACACAACCATTTGGAGTGAATGTTCTACTTGGATTATATTTTGACCCAATTAAAGGCAATGGGAATCTTCTTGCGGTTAGCTCACCTTGCAATGGAACTGCACATGGGGCTCCGAGGAACACATCACCAAGACCTAAAACCAAAAATCTAGCAGCATACATCAAATCCTGAACATCCTTTCTAGTCATTCCGTTGATTTTTGCAATGAAATCAATATTACTTGGTAACCAAGGTGCCGAAGATCTGATTGTTTCTTGATAACGCTTAACAGCTGCAAGAGTTTGACTATCTTCAAAAGCCATTGGCAATTTAACAACCTTAGATGGAACGCTCCACTTGTTGACGAACAAAATTTCTTTTTCATATGCGACCAAAATTTCCACCAACTTCTTTTGGTGGACTTTGTAACCATCATATTCAATCAAAACAGATCTAACACCTTGTGACATTTCCAAAATACCGACAGTCTTATGAGTTTCAACCATTTTGATAATTCTGTGGACTCTATAAGATAAGTTCAAATCCATATTATCGTTACCATATTCAACTAAAATGTAACGATCACCAGCTTGTCTGTAAACAACCTTAGGATTCTTTGGTGATTGATCAATTTGATATAAAATTGGATTTTCTGGAGTAGTTGCAAGTGTTGTAACATCCAATGGAAATTTACCTTTCAAGCTATCAAGAACAGTGTCTTCATTAGATTTCAATTCCCTAGCAGAATCATAAGTAAGTGGAATGAACTTAAGCTTGTCACCAGGCTTAACTTGACCAACTTTCCACATTTCAGCGTCAGCAACGACAGCATGACATACAAAACCACCAAGTGAAGGACCATCACAAGTCAAAATAACAGGCTCATCACCTGTGAAATTGATGGCACCCATAGAGTAAACATAATCATGTGCATTCGAAGGATGTAAACCACCTTCACCACCATCAGCTCTGGCCCATACAGGCTTAGGACCGATTAATCTTACACCAAATCTATTGGAATTGTAATGAACTTTCCATTCATCATTGAAAAAAGTCTCAACGAATTCTGGTTTGAAAATATCTGGAGAACCATGAGGACCACAAGTGACACCAATCTCCCAAGTCTTATTTTTTTCTTCAGAGGAAAAATCTGGAACTAGATTGGCCGGAGATGGTACGGGTTCGGATACCGGTAAAGGTAAGTTGCTAGAGTCTGATTCAGAACCAAGGAACAAAACATCACCAAATTTTAATGTTCTACCGTTGTATCCACCAAGATTACCTAACGCAAAAGTTGATCTTGAACCCAAATATTCGACAACATCTATACCATTTCTGATTGCCAAATAAGATCTACAACCATTAGCTAATTTACCAATAGCAATAGTTGAACCTTTTTTAACATAAATAGGTTCGTTCATTTTACCATTGGTTTCTTCATCAATAACAATAGGAACTTCACCACCAGTAATAGCAATAGTTGCATCTTGATGGAACTTGATAGTTGGTCCTGTAAGTGTAATTTCAATACCGGAAGCATGTTTGTGATTTCCAACAATTCTGTTAGCAAGTCTAAAAGAGTAACTATCCATTGGACCAGATGGTGGAACACCAATTCTCCAATAACCCACTCTACCTGGGTAATCTTGAACGGTTGTATAAGCGCCGGGTTGTAAAATTTCAATTGCATTAGCTTCGTAGTTGTAAGTGTCCAAAATTTTTGTGTGGAACTCGACATTCTTGAAAAGTGCAGAGCTAGCAATACTCTTAAGATAATCAACATTTGTAACTACGCCATAGACGATGGTCTCATTCAAAGCTTGAATCAACTTAGCAAGAGCATCATCTCTGTCCTTTCCATGAACAATAATTTTTGCTAAAGTTGGATCATATTCAGAACTAACTGTGGTACCTTTAGTCACCCAAGTATCAACTCTGGCAAACTCAGGGAATTTCACCTCAGTAATTTGGCCTGGTGATGGTCTAAAATTTTTAACAGGATTTTCAGCATATAATCTTGCTTCCATGGAAGCACCTTGAACTTTGATAGTCGGTTTAGTTACATCTAAATCTGGTGCACAGTCGTTAGCAATATAGATCATCCACTTCACCAAATCAAAACCAGTAACCATTTCAGTAATTGGATGTTCAACTTGCAATCTAGTATTCACTTCCAAAAAGTAGAATTCGTCACGCTTAGGATCATAAATAAATTCAACTGTACCAGCAGACTTATAATTCATTGACTTTGCCAAATTTTCTGCAGCAGAATGTAATCTTTTTCTAGTTGGCTCAGGTAAGTTAGGAGCTGGCGTTTCTTCAATAATCTTTTGATTACGACGTTGCAAAGAGCAGTCTCTTTCACCCAAAGCAATTGCTTTTCCATAACCGTCAGCCAAAATTTGAACTTCCACATGTCTCGCCTTCTCAATAAAACGTTCTATGAAAACACCAGAGTCACCAAAATAAGATTTACCTTGGTGTTGAACAGTTTCAAATATTCTTTCAATATCGTCTGGCGAATCAACTTTTTGTAAACCAATACCACCACCACCAGCAGTAGACTTAATCATAATTGGATATCCAATGGTTTCAGCAAATTCCTTAGCTTCCTTAGAATCTTTAATCAACCCTGATCCTGGAACTAGAGGTACTTTTGCATCATTGGCTATTTCTCTTGCAGAATGTTTCAACCCTAACTTTCTAATTGCATCGCCAGAAGGACCTACAAAAACAATTCCTTCAGCAGCACAACGGTCCGCAAAATCAGCATTCTCAGAAAGAAAACCGTAACCTGGAATTATGGCATCTGCTGAGTATTTTTTAGCAGCGGCAATAATTTTGTCAATATTCAAATAAGTTTCTGCAGCAGTATTTCCATGAAGTGGAACCTTTATGTCGGCTTGTTCAACATGTTGAGAGTACTTATCTGGATCAGAATAAACGGAAATACTTTCAAGTTTCAAAAGACGCAAAGTCTTTATGATACGAACTGCAATTTCACCACGGTTAGCGATCAAAACTCTTTTAAAAGTTAAAGTTTTAAATCCATTAGTTGAAGTTGAAGAATTTTGAGTAAGAGAGGAAATATAAGATTTGAACCCTCCGTAAGAAGTAATATCAACAGTTCCAGGTTGTTTATAACCACACTCTTCGGCAATAAAAGATTTAATCCATTTGCCAGATTTTAATTCAACAGAGCCAATTCCTAAAGGATGTGGTACCATGGAAACAAACAAGCCAAGAAGCTCCTTTGGAACAGCATATACTTCAACATCAATATTGGACCCTTCGGAATCAACTCTCTGAAGTCCAGGCTTTAAAACGGGAGCACCATTTTGAGGTAATGCATATAATTTGTAGTTGCTCGACGTTTGAGTTGATTCAAGGAACACTGCATTACATTTTTGTAATTGCCAGTTGAGTGGTAAGCCAGCTAAATGAGCTCCAACAACAGCTAATTCAACATAATCAGAGCCAATAGATCTTTTTGAGATTTGTTTTGGAATTTCATCAGATAATTTATCTAGCTGAGTTCCAACTGTCAATTTACGTAAGCCACCAATAAATCTATTAGAACCAGCGGAAACTGAAAGAAACTTTTCGGCGACTTCCATTAAAGCATAGTCAGTGAAAGTATCACCAATTAAAGTAATTCCAAATGGTAAATCAAGGTCCGTTTCTTTCTTGAAATTGAGACATTGAGAATGGAATCCCGCTGGAATAGCAAGAGCAGCCATGTCAGCCAAATTAACGAAGTTCGTCCATGTACCTTGCTGAGAATTGACTAAAATAGGTTCTTTTTCTAAGTCTTTAAAAGTTGGGTTGAGAGGAGCGGTTGGAACAACCAATAAATCAAATAAATCCATGATTTCACTTTTAACTGAACTAAGAATACTGCGTCTTTTATATTCATAATTGAAAGCATCCTTAGCTGAGAAGTTTTTAGCAGTTTGAACAATCTTGTAAACAATTGCATCAACAGGAGAATTTTCAGAATCTGTTGGTGAATTGGTTTTGTAAAAATCCTCCAATGCAGCAAATCTTTCAGCCACCCAAGGACCCTCGTATAAACATTTTGCTAAATCCAACAATTTAGTAAAATCGATTTTTTGTATCACAACATTTTCATCGATCGAACTCAACTGTTCAACGGCTTTATCGAATAACTGCTCGTTGAATGAATCACCTTTTGTATACCAAGGTAAGTGAGCAGGAACTGCGACCTTTAAAGGCTTTGACTTTGATCTGAAGAATTTAAAAGTTGGAGCAGCAGGAAATGGTCTAGAATATTGATCTTTTGGATCGTACTTCAGTAAACAGCTAAAAGAATATTGAGCATCGGCCATATTTGTTGCAAAAATAGAAACGACATCCAAGGACTTACAGGCAGGCACAACTCCAGTGCAAGATAAGGCACCTCGGGTAGGCTTGATACCAATTAAGTTGTTAAGCATTGCAGGAACACGACCTGATCCTGCTGTATCTGTACCCAAAGCCAAAGGCACTATACCAGCAGCAGTTGCAACTGCTGAACCTGAGGAAGAACCCCCCGATACATGGTCAGGAGAAAAAACACTGTGCGGTTTACCATAAGGAGAGCGAACACCAACAAGACCTGTAGCAAATTGGTCCAAATTAGTTTTTCCAAGAATAATGGCACCTTGGGAACGTAAAATACCAACAATGGTAGAATCCTTTTCAGGGATATATTTGAAAGTTGGGCAGGCTGCAGTTGTTGGAAATGAAGCAGCATCAATGTTGTCTTTCACTGCGACTGGAACACCGAAAAGAGGAAGTGCAGATTTATCGGATTTTGATTCGAGAACTGTCCATTGGTGTTTTATGTTTTCTTTGTCAGCAACAGAAATCCATGCTTGTTTGTTGGATGCAAAATCCTGAGAATTTTCAATGTATTCAATCAACTCATAAAATTTTTCCAATGATTGAGTAGAAGAGGCGGCTTGGGAGTGGAAACTAATCCAGTCCTGGATAGTCCAACCTAGGGTAGTTGGAGAAGAGGTCATTTTATAGAGGGGAAACAATCCAGCAAAACACTCAGAACTAGTGATTAAAAAACAAAATTTTTTTTGTCAGAACAATATAATGGAAGAAGAAGAAGAAGCAGAAAAGATTAGGAGTTAACTGAAAATTGAGCAAGTAATTATTAATTTACAAGAGAAAAAATAATGAGATAAGAAAAAATAGACAAATTAAAAGAAATTCCAAATCCAAATTCTTTCTTTATGCGGATTGTAATTTTGAAGGAAATGTATCAATTTAAATATTGCAGTGCATTCGGAACCTCAGAAATAATCGAGATGATTCATTAACTTTGTGTGAGCTAGATTTCTGGTTCTTGATCGATAGATTCATACGCATAGATCAACGCGCTGCCTTCATGCGAACAGTTTGAAAATTCCAAAGAAGACGTATGGAAATCCGCCGGCGCCGACCTTATTTAATAATATAATAACATTAAAGTTAAAACTTATGTGCTATAGATAAGAAATCAAGTCACGTGCGGTAATGTCTATCGCAGCACATACATGCAGCAAGATAAGAAACATTTCTGCTGTGCAACAGGAAGCTCATCTAATGAGCGCCAAACTTTAAGATTGGCTTATAGGACTGCCGATTAAAAAGTTTGTTTGTGCCATGAAATCCTTTTTTGAGGTGGATATTACAATTTGATTGGACCAAAAGCTAAGTTGACATGCTTGATTGTATTGATTTCCAATTTAATCACAACTCATGAACGATTCAAATTAGTCCCCTCTACCTACTCATTTTTTGATTGATTGGTGACCGAAGAAATTCCCGAGGGAAAATAAAATCGAATATACACCGAGGAAAAATTACTGATCAACTTCGGGTGTATATGTTACAAGATAAAGATTCGTAGGTTGCTTAACTTCTTTTTTTTGGATTACCCTTCAAATTATTTTGTTTTTTTATATCGTACCAAAAAATCTCTGATCAAGCCTCTTATTTAGAAGACAAGTGAACTCAAAGTTAACCCAGAAATTATATGGCACCAAAACTTCAGGAGTTTACCATAAAAAAAAGGTTGTCGTTGGTTACTGAATAACGTAAAAGCAACTTCTTTAGTTTCGGCGCGTTTGTTCTCTAGTATTAATGCTGGGTTTCTTCAGAAGCAGAGAAGAAAGCAAAACAAAAAAAAGAAAGAACAATCAGCGCTATAGCCAGTGATTTAATAAGGATTCAAGCTAAGGTAAGTTTTTAGGTGGTTGTTTTCACTATAAGCTATGGCAACTTTTGCTTTTTCTCTTTCCCCCCGTTTCGGCGAACCGTTTGTATGCGATTTTTTGTCGTATTATCTTTTATTAGAAGTTTATTTCACTTTTTTCTTTAAGCAAGAATTCTTTTTCTTAACGCACACTAATATTTTGCGATTAACGGTCGTTTAACATTTTGCAAACCTGGTACTCTAATTATCGTTTCAATCTCGCCGGATTTCCTCAATGATTGGAAACTATGGATTTCTTCGTGATTTTTGGTAATTTGATTAGATATTTTTTTTAATACATTAAATCGCCTTAATGATTCTGTGCTCTGTATTTTTTTTTAGGTTGAATAGACAATTAGTAGCAGTCTGGATTATCTACTACTTTTCGTACGGAGAGATAAATCTACGTCACCAGGAGTCATACATGGAACTTATATCATTAATTTTAGAAGACGAGATTTCTTGCAGTTCTACTACGGTTGATAATCCGAGAATGATAATGTAACATAGTGGGGATGGTTTTATTTTTTTTGTAGGTCATTTCAATTCAGTCTAGTTTTGCAAATGATTTCAGATGATTTCAGTTGATTTCAGTTGATTTTAGATGATTTCAGATGGAATTTCAAAAGGATCTCAAATGAGATCTCAAATAAATACCAAGGTATGATTAGCGGAACGTTTCTTACAGAACTACTTTTAATATTAACTGGAAACAGAATCAAGTAATACTAGTTGAAACTAAATCAAGCAATACTAACGGGAAACCGCCCTCAAGTCAACATTTACAGTACCAGCAGATATTGTTGGTAAAAACAAAAATTCCACGTTAATTTTTTTTAATGTAGTTCGACATTAAACATACCCACAAGTGAATCAAGTAGAATACTCAACCAATAAAATTGGCATCATATTCATCTTATGGGAATGCGTAAGGCCGTTCAGGTTAATTTTCCGAATACTTAAAAGACAGATAGGGACTGAAAACTTTCTTAAAAATAGGTTCACTATTCCTACCGACAATCCATCCAGTTATCAATTCGGGTAAAATCATAAAATGATTAAGAAAAAAAAAGGTAGCAAACTATGAGGGCTGTGAAGTGCCAAGGGCACACTAAAATGAAAAAAAACAACATGTTAAAGGAGAAAAAACAACATATTAAAGGAGAAAAGACAACATTACAATAAAAAAAAAGAAAGCATGCTCAAATGTTCAAGAAAAAGGCTGAAATATCAAAAGGTTGAAAAACTTCAAGATACAATTTTAGAGTTCTTTTCTCCACAAATTCTTCATAACTCAACAATTAAAGCTAATAAGTAGGTCATACTCAACCACAAATAAAACCATTTATTTCGACTGAAACAAAATAGGCTGAAGTTCAACAATGGCCTCTCGAGAAAAATGAAGTGAGAATTATAAAACACGCCTTATCTATTCATAATACCAAGTTTATTTTTTCAATCATAAAGCTAAGTTTATTTTGTAATCATAAAGCTAGGTTTATGTAGTACTCATAAAGCTAAGTTTATTTTGTAATCATAAAGCTAGGTTTATGTAGTACTCATAAAGCCAAGTTTAATTTTTTAATAATAAATCTTAGTTAATCTATCGATAGTAAATATTTAATATTTTTAATGCAATATATAACTGAAAGAGTAGTTACTAATCCAGAAATAGAAGGATTTTATTTAATTTATATAGCAGTGAATCGTTCGAAAAAATTTTCAATTTATTTTTTGTTTCGTTTCCCAATTATATTTTTTTTCTCAGGTTTTCCCAGAAGACCTTGTTGATGGCCTATTTGTTAAGTCTATTCTAGTTTTGGTTGTTAAGGGCAATTTCCTGTGTACGGGTTTAATACTATATGAATTGATGTTTGGATGTTATTGGGGTGTTTAGGAAAAAAATGGTTAGGGTGCACCGCTAAATGAAGCTTAAAAACTGCTGAACGTGCGTTACGATACACTGTGACTGTAAGTTACGAGCACTTACACTGAACTTTCTATATTTTTTCTCTTTTGGTGGGTTTGTAGGCCTCTCTTTTTCGGTTTTTTCTCTCTTAGGCAAGCACTTTGGTGAAAAAAAAAAAAATTCACAAATATTCAAAAAAATTTTCACTTTAATGATAATAAAGTAGCGAGTAAACACAATTTATCATACAAATCGATTAAACAACCTGCTTGATTGACCCCATAAGGCCGTAAAACGAATCAAAACATTCAGATACCAAAGAAAAGTCAACCATCAGCAATGTTTTCCAGAAACACCTTGGTTGGATCGCTTGGAACCTCGAGAAGCTCGTCTTTTACTCTTTTTTTTAAGAGAACTTACTTGAGCCCTAATCCAGGTATTTCTTCGAGCGACGTCTCTTTAGAAAGAAGACCAAAGAGAAAAATCAAGATTGGTAAGGCCAGACCTGCAAACTACTTCAAATTCGAGACACGCATTCAATTAACTGATGGATCTGTTATTATACGAAGATCACAATTTCCAAAGATTGAAACTAAAAACATTAATGATCAAAGAAACCATCCATTATGGAATCCTTCAAGAAGCGATTTGACACAAGTCAACGAACAAGCAGCTGATAGATTGAACAAATTCAAACAGAAATACTCAATGTACCAAAGTGTTGAGTCAGAAACAAATGCTGACAAAAAGAGTGATGAGCCAGTCAAGAAGGAAGAAATTAAAAAATCTGCAAAGGCTGCTCCTGCAGAAGAAGATGATGATGCCTTTGGTTTGTCTGATTATCTTGATATAATGGGTGAAAATGTTCAAGAAGTCCAAAAGGGTGGTAAACTTTTGGTTAAGACCAAGACAAAGAAGAAGGGTAAAAAATAGTTGCATCGTATTGAGATTAGAGTTAATGGAAGGCAAGACTATTCAACAAAGATACATTAATTATTTGATTGAAATCTATTCCTATTATACTTTGTCATATTCATTTATTTCACATGTATATAATAATATAATATTACATTGTCCATCATGACCAATGTTGAATTTAATAAATAAATTTTCAAGTTAAAAGTATAGACATGCTAAACCCAAATTAGGTTCTCGAATTTTTATCTGTATTCTAGCACTATGGCTTCAAGTATATAGTATTCTGACAATATGCCGATCCGTTTCCTTTCAATTGAATAAAGGCTGTGAGAAAGGTTTCTTAATGCCTACATTTAATGGAAGCTCTAATTTTTTCCATCTTTCTAAGATTAGTTCATCTATTCTATAGTAGACCAAAAGTAACTCACCGCAGATCAAAACAAGTCAATTCAATTTTATCTTTTATCTTATCCTTCGACTAATATCATTTATTTGAAGTAAAATATTACATTCGAAAAATAGTGAAAAAAAATTTGCAATACACAACAAATTAATGCAATTAATTTTTGGGTATAAAAATGGCTTTTCACATTAACTTCACAGGTTATTTTCAAACCAATAAGTAGATGAATCTATATGGTAATATGGAATTAATGACTTCTAAACAATAATTCATAGCTTATAAATTTTATGATATTATTGATTGGTCTGAGAAAAATTAACTGGCGTTTCTAAAACTAGTAATGAATAATTATTTTATAAAGAAAAGAAAAAAATTTCAGACAACCTTTGTCTCCTCAATTAAAAATTAATATATACTTTTGAATTTTATAATCAACTATTGGAATGTGTAGGAAATCAAAGTTACTGCATGTGTTGAACCTAACATTACGACTGCTCAAGAATAGCTATCCGTCTTTCATCACTGATAATTAAAAATATCGTAAAGAGCTCAAGAAAATTTATGCTGAGAACTGTGAATTATTCAAAATTAAAACAAAAAACATTTTAGATTCTATAGTATATAACGGTATTTTCTATATCATTTAGTATATATGCTTTTGTAGGATTCAACCTTATTAGCCAATACTTCACTATTAGTTTCTAACCATTTCAAAGAGTTTAAATGATTATTCATCAATTTAATAACATCAGAAATATTACTATTAGCATCGCCAGGATTCTCATTTACAGTCTTACCAGCTTTTTCACTGCCATTGTAGACAGAGTCATTAAATTGTTCATTCACTTGATTAATATCATCAATCAATGTGGTTAAATCTGTGGTCAATTCATCCAAACGGTTATCTAACTCAATAGCTTGACTATACACAGTTTCTCTTTTCAAATCATTTATGGATTCATCATCAACATTAGAGCTGCCATTATTCATTAAGAGATTGTTGGATGCGGTGTTATTAGATGCATTATGGAAATTGAGGGTAGTAGAAGCGGCTGTGCTACTACTTTGAAGATTTTCGTTTTCGTATAACTCATTAATCTTGTTTTCATAGTATTCAAGAAAGTTCTCAATATCATCTTGTTGCTTTTCAAGGTATAACAAGCTCTGATCAATAGTAGTAGACAATTGGTCTGTCTCCATCACTGAAGAATAAAGTTTTGATAATTTAGAACTATTCTCTGTTAATACAGAATCCCAAGTGTTCAATGATGCAGAATAATCATCGAAAAAAGTTTGACAATTGCTCAATTTCGTAGCCCATGTCTTTATAAGATCTTGAACGGTTTGGTTTTCTAAGTTGACGGGGTTAAGGCCAACAGTAATTGGTTTAGAGCCTTCTTTGGATGTTGTCAAAGCATTAGTATCCTTGCTGCCGAATAAACTAGGTTTTTCTTCTTTTTGGTTTAGTTTTGAATCTGCTGCTGGTTTGGTAGTATCATCTTTCTTGCCTCCAAATAAACCACCAGCTAAAGCAGGTTTTGTAGAATCATCCTTTTTAGCACCGAATAAACCACCAGTTGAAACCGAGGAAGATTTCTCAGTTTCATCCTTTTTGGCACCAAACAAACCTCCAGATGTTGAGGAAGGTTTAGGAGCATCATCTTTTTTAGCACCGAAAGAAAAGCCTGAAGACTTACCAGGTGCTTCAGAGCTATCTTTCTTGGCACCAAATAAGCTACCATTAGTTTCGGTAGGCTTTGCAGCATCATCTTTCTTAGCACCATCGAAAGAAAAACCAGAACTGGCTGGAGTCGTAGAATCTTCTTTTTTGGAGCCAAATAGACTTCCAGTAGTTGCAGATTGTTTTGCAGAATCTTCTTTTTTATCACCAAACAAACCGCCCGTTGATGCTGCTGAATCTGCAGGCTTAGCGCCTAATGAGAAACCAGATGAAGCAGCAGGTTTAGCAGTTTCGTCCTTTTTAGCACCACCAAATAAACTTGTAGATGATGTAGCAGGTTTGGCACCAAATAAACCACCTGATGATGGTGTAGGATCCGCAGGTTTAGCACCAAATAAACCACCAGTGGATGGCGTGGACTCTGTAGGTTTAGCACCAAATAAACCACCTGTAGATGATGTAGATTCTGCAGGCTTAGCACCAAATGAGAAGCCAGATGAAGCAGCAGGTTTAGCAGTTTCGTCCTTTTTAGCACCACCAAATAAACTTGTAGATGATGTAGCAGGTTTGGCACCAAATAAACCACCTGATGATGGGGTAGAATCCGCAGGTTTAGCACCAAATAAACCACCAGTGGATGGCGTGGACTCTGCAGGTTTAGCACCAAATAAACCACCTGTAGATGGTGTGGATTCTGCAGGTTTAGCACCAAATGAAAAACCAGATGAAGCAGCAGGCTTGGAGCCGAACAAACCACCGCTCGATGGTGTTGAGTCTACAGGCTTAGCACCGAATGAAAAAGCGGATGAACCAGCTGCCTTAGCAGGTTCGTCTTTTTTGGCACCAAATAAACTTGTGGATGAGGCAGTATTATTTGCACCAAAAAGGCTGCCTGAAGCAGGCTTGTTATTGCTCAAGCCAAAACCGGACCCATTTGCTGTTGTTGCGGACGGATTATTGTTATTAGAGTTTCCAAAAAGGGAAGTTTCCGTTTTATTATTGCCAAATAAAGAGGAAGTGCCGTTGGAAGGATTTGCTGAGCTTCCAAAGGAGAAAGCGCCGTTGGCATTGCTATTATTTGAGGATCCAAAAACACTTGGGTTGGAACCAGATGGCTGCTTTCCAAACATGCTAGGATTGTAAGTTATTGATTCTTGAGGTTATGGGGAAATAGTTATGGTAAAAGAAAAACAAAATAGAATGTTTTCAGTGGATCAAAGCTGGCACGTTTTCGATGGTCTGAAGTTCGTATTACTGCGAATGGCCTGAAGTCCGTATGTCTTTGTATGGTCTGACGCTTCAATGTCTGTGGATAGTCTGATGGTCTAATGTCTTCGATAGTCAGATGCTTGTATGTTCTTTGATAGGTTATCAATTGAATGACTTTTTAACAATCAATCACGCACTGATTTATCTAATCGTGCTTTTACCTATAAACAGTATGCCACAATGAATAAATGTGTGTGGAAAGGGCTTCGAGGATAATAATGACTAAATTTGTATGTCACTAATTATTGAAGCTTTAAAATATTATTTACTATTTTTTGAATAACAAATATCTATCGTGGAAATTTGAAAATCCTGCTAATTCTGGTAATTGGATCTTAATATTCCGTTAAAGTCTTATTAAATGTTAGAAACAGATTCTTAGTTGGAGCCTTTAATTTGCTTGGTTAAGATGATCCAGGCTTTTTGCTAAAGATATTTACAGACAGGTAATATCCGTATAAGAAAATGAGAGAAAAAAAAAAATAAATAAATAAAAAATTTTTATGATTTTTCCACACAGAGGAGTTTTGTAGAGGATAGCACTAAACGCACTCAGATAAATATAAAACAACTCAATATGAAGGGTGTTGTATCATTTGCAACATAGTACTATAAGCAATTACGGTATAAATCATATATTGTAGCGTAGCGATGTTTGGTTTGGCCTCATATTTGTTAGGTTTGTTTAAGTTTAATAGGTTGCCAATGCCGTGATGTATTTGTTTTCCTCTTTTGAGAACACTAATTCATGTCCAAATTAGAGGAAAGGTTGATGGTGTTAAGGTTTTTTGATGTACTTATTTGTTAGTGTAGAATTTATCATTGTTAAAAGGTTTATGTTAAGGTTTTCTGAGTTTAGATTTAATATGGTTAAGAGATTGAGTGTAAAGGGTTCATAATGTCAGGGTTGACTGTTCTTTGATTTTGAAAATAACCTGTTACATAAACGATAGACTTTTGGGTTCTCTCTTCTCATCTCGATGAGCCAACAAAACTACGGTGAAGATATATTTGAATAGTAGAAAGCACGTTCAGAGAATACAACCAAACGAAACAAAAAAAAAGAACCACAAATTGCGGGGATTTTGAATGTAGAGATACACTGACACTCTTCGTTCATTCCGGAGGTCCAGAAGAGTTCTTAATGTATACCGGAGACGTTGATCTCACCATCAACGATCGCGTAAACTAAACCATGGGTAAATATCATAAAAAAGAGCGACGAATGCAAAAATGGGACGCTTACCAATGCCCACGCAACAAGGGCCGCTAGAACAGCGGGTCCAAGCACTTGAGTCCTGACTTAACAGGCTGGCTCGACATCCCAGATCGACATCTGAAGATTTTATATAACAGGTATTGCTCGCACTGTCTATTATGATGGTTTCCTTTGGACAAAGGTTAATGAGGAGAAAAAGAGGAAAAGAAAAAGTTTTCATAAAGATGTGAAAGAAAAAGCAGGATGAGGAAACATCGCGCTTTATATAGTGCTGAGGAAACACTCGACGACTTTGTAAAAGAAGAATTTTCGTTGTTGGGTGCTGTAAGAAATTAAAAACATTCTTACATCAAAACATTATTACATCTTTAAACCTTTTTTCTAATACACTATTACACTGTAACACTAAAATACTTTAACACTAGTACACTGTTACACTATTACAACCAAAAGTTATTACATTGTTAAAACAGGACAATTTACCCCTTGACATCTTGTAATCTTTACACTGCTTAACCCATGCATATGAGTCCCCCATGTTTGAACCTTCTCCGGTGAAGATTTTTTTTTCACGCGCAACGTAAGATCTGGCTTGTTTTTGTCAGCTAGAGCTGATTTTTACAGCTGAGTTTCAAAGCTAGTTTTCTTGGCTGGTATTTTGCAGACAAGTGCGGCTGACTCTCGGCAAAAATCCTTCAGCAAAAAAAACATTTGTAGAACGTTCTGGCAACTAGATAAACGTTGCATAAAATTGAGCAAACCTTTGAAAAACATTCATCGGCACACTGAAAAAATTGACTGCAAAGAACTATTGAAAAAGTTTTTACTTGATATCTATAAGCATTTAAAAAAGGCTGCTAATAGAAAAAGACATTCAGAAATTTTTAAAGAAAAAGACACTCAGAAATTTTTAAAGAAAAAGGACATTCATGAAGCTGTACGAACAATGAGTTTTATGAATCTGTAAACAAAAAAACGAATACGTTCTTAGAAAAAAAAAGGTTTAAGAAAGTTCTTAGAAGAAAAAGTAATTACAGACAGCTGCCAAAAGAAAATAAATAAAAGCTGCTACAAACTGCTAGAAAAGACATGTAAAGAAATGAAAATTGTTGGAAATCCGGGTAAGCAGGATCACGAACAGGCAAAAAATAGTGTCAGATTTAGTTACTAGTCAGTGTTAAAGCGAGAAATCAGAAGTAAATAATACAATCAGTATGTGGGCTCTCAACCTTATGGTATCACTATTATTTCTTCCATGTTTTTCTCGCCTATTTAACATCATCTCATCAGTATGTGCCACTATGTGCTATTATGTGTACCGAATTTTTTCTTCTTTAGTACCCTTTATACTTCGTTAATTCTCTTATGTGGGCTTCATGTATTATTACAAATATTCTGCTATTGTTTGTCCTACTATTTCTTAAAATCACTTAAGATTATTACTAATTGACAACCGTAGATTTTATATTTATTAAGGTATTAGTTTTATATTTATTTACTGTATTATTTTGTATTATAATAATATATTATTTTGTATTATAATAGTATATCATATTGTTATATTTTATATTATATTGTTATATTATATATTATATGGTTATATTATATCATATTATGTTATATTATACTATATTATATTATATCATATTATATCATATTACACTATACTATCCGAGACTGTTTTTTGTTCTGCACGCTTTGGATTTTCAGTGCTACTTCTTTCTCTCTGTCTGATCTTGTCAGCCAGCACAATAAAAAAAATTTGCTGCGCAAAGAAAGCACACAAAAGCACCCAAAGAAAAAAAAATTACCACTGTTAATAGTAGTATTCGGTTATTGGATAATATACCAGTAATACTCTGTTTCTTAGCCAATCAACCAACCCTAGCGTTCAAGCAATAGCCATTATAGCATCCAGCATTCCGCATACAGCCCTCAGATTCCTAAATCTAGCATAAAGCAGGCAAAAACACGCCGGGAATCACATCTATAGCAGCATACTATCAAACCCTAGCTGCGTATTAAACATCCGGGCCAGCAATCGTCCACTGCAAACCACAATACTCCAGAGCAAGCCTTCCAACCCATCGTCCACTTTGGTCCGTGTCTTTCTGGCTCTCATTGCTTTGTTTTCCAGCCCTTATAGTCCAGCTGTGCAAGCTCTTCCATGAGATAGAGATCTGGCCGCAATCTAGTGTCTAGCAAAAAGTCCCACATCCCCATTGATTACCTATCACAAATCATCAGCCATCATTTCGGCGCCGCAGCCTGTCTCGTCTAGCCCTAGCTCGTTTTCAGAACCCCTATTTTGTCAAGCTTTGTCATTCATCTAGCATTGCCTTTCTTGTAGCACAAAAAAACTCCTGTTTGTCCAGCATCCTTACAAACTCCTGCTTTTTTATTTTCCATGGCTTCCTTACTGAAAGCTTCTTCATCAGGCTCCTTGAACAACATGGCACCGGAGCCTGTTGCCAGCAATTCCCCACCTTCTGACAATATCATCAAATCCCAGAATCAATCTGTTACCCAGCCTCTACGGCCTACCCAGCCTATTCCTAAAAAGTCAGCGCTAATCAAAACTGATCGTCCAAGACCGCATGCCTGTCTGATATGCACCAGAGCCTTTGCACGTCTTGAGCATCTCAGAAGACACGAGAGATCTCATACAAACGAAAAGCCCTTCCAATGCGCTGCTTGTGGCAGATGTTTTGCTAGAAGAGATTTGGTTCTAAGGCATCAGCAAAAGCTTCATGCTGGTTTGATTAATAACACCCCTCCTCCTTCCCATATATCGCAAAACTCAAGCAATGGTGGCGATGCAAATACTCAAAATAACGCATCTGACGGTGCAACCAGAAAAGGTAAAATTTACAACTCAAACATCATAGAACACAAGCATAATACCGATAAAATTAAACCATTACCGGGTCAAGACTCCCTTCCTCCAGCAATCCCAAAACAGAAGAAAAGAGCATATAATTCACAAAAGAGTAAGGTGAAATCTGGATCTGAAGGCACCAGCTCTAAGCCAGCCATCAAGAAAGCAAGAAATACTAGTACCTCTCCAAATAATGAATCCAATAGTAAGGCATCTTCATCCGTATTTTTTGATAAGCCTAAAGGTAATGAATCTTCTACTCTGCTTTCATCTGCAACTTTAGGTGCCCCATCTCAATCAAATTCCCCTGACACAAAGATAGCATCATCTGCTTCTTTGGTTGCGGGAACAAAAATGACCGCCTCAGATTCTCTTTACAGTGATGAAGCTGTGCATTCCGATAGCTTGGGTAACAATCATGAAGCTGCCAAAGCAAGCGTTGTCAAGGACGAATGCAGTGCCACCACACCTCCTGAATCTCAAAGCCAGCAGCAAAATAATAATAACCGTGCTCATCACCACAGGCATGCCTCTTTTTCTGCAGCCAGTGCTATCTCCTATACTTTGCCAACAGAGGCAAAAGTTATACACGACCAAGAATCCATCCCTGCAGCACCTCATCAAGTCGAGTTTTCAACTCCGCAGCTTGCAGCAGAAGTCCCGATCATTTTCCCATTCCTGTTCGATCCTTTGGATGAAGATTATAATGGTCAACACAACGATCCAAAGAATTTTGAACCTATTGCCTGGAATGCAGCGTACACAAACCAAGCCAATAATAATAACATGCAATTGTTTAACGGTAATAGTAATGATGCCTTGCATGACTCGTTATCGACTACACCTCAAGATTTGTTTGCTAATAACAATAATAATCACTTGGGTGCTAATCATAGTAATTCTAACTCTCCTTCTCCATTCATGTCATTATTTGGAAACTTTAATAGTTCTTCCGTTGGAAATAATAGTGCAGCATATCACTCTAATACTTTACTTCCAAATAATTCTCAGCATCATTCTGCAAATGATAAAGGTTTTGCAGCGGCAATAAATGCTAATTTTCAAAACAATAATAGTTATTTTGGCAATCATCAGGGAATGGGTTCTAATGGCTTTAATTCAATGCCTTCTGGTTCTTTGACCCCATTTGGAGGTGTCTTCTCTTTTCATGATTACTTGCATGTTGGTGGTGTAGGTGGTGCAGCAGGCTTTGACGAATATGATGGTGATGATGCTATTCAAGTTCCCCTACCTAATTCGCTGCAGAATCATGCATCATCAATATCGTCAGCCACTACTTTGAAAAAGTCTGAAAGTAAAAGCTCAACATCCTCTGTTCCAATTTTGCAAAGCCAAAATAGCAATAGCAACAGTATAAACTTCTACAATGTAAAGAACAGGGGTGAACATTCACATCAACAGCCTGCGCTAGATGATTGGTTAAGTGAATTCATAAAAACACCTCCGTCAGATATGAATATTGATATTAATCATGTGGGCTTTGATCATCATCACCATAATGATAGTTATCATCCGCAACTTCAACAGCCACAACATCGACAACAGCATGTACAGGCGCATCCACAAGGGTCATTTAGTCATTCAACCCCAGCGTTATATTCCCCCCAAAATCATGCATCTCTAACATCAGCAGGTGATATCATGTCATTGTTCACTGATAGACAACTCGATTTATTTCAGCAAGAACTGCTTCATCAACAGCTCGAGAACTCGACAAATAATCATTTTATACATAACCATAAACAGCAAGAGCAGGGACTTACTGGTGCTAATCATTCTATTCAAAAAAATAATGGTAACGCTTTGGTTAACATGGCGGCTTTTAGTATGACTCCCAGCAATTCCACAAATTCATCAAACTCGCCTACATCTACTGCCTCTTCTGCATCCAATAATAATCACAATACTAATAAATTGAGCAAACTATATAGCGCATTTGATCTTCATAATACCAGCAGTAATAATAGTAATACCAGCAGCAATTTTTCACCGGGTATTGTTCTTGGTAATGGTGTTTCTAGTTCAAGTCGCAAAATTACTCCTACAGGTATTCTTACGTCATCACTGGGTGGTAGTGGTAGCAGAAGCAATGCTGTAAATATCGATTTTGATCTTTTCAATAAAGATATTAGACATCATATTCTTTCTAAAAATGGTCTCCAAGAATCACAATTCCCAAGTATTGGTGAGTTGAACAGTTATATTTATCTCTATTGGAAAGAGTTTGATACATATTTTCCTTTTATCCATTTACCTTCTTTAGAATCGAATATTAATAACATTCCTTTGTTGTTGGCTATTGCTGCTATTGGAGCTTTATATTCATTTCATTCATCCAATTCGCTTTTGCTTTTCAACGTTTCTAAGAAGTATATCCATCATTTTCTTGAGCTTTCAAAGCAGCAGCAAAAGGCATCTAAAAATAATAATTCTACAAAATATGAAGAATTCAATGATGAGATTCCTCTTTGGTTAATACAATGTCTCACATTGAACATGTTTTTGGGTATATTCAATAATGATGAATCTTTGAACGAATCTGTAGCTAGGCAGCTAAATTCATTGATTTATTTATTGAAGAAATGTAACCTCCATCTTCCTTTGGAGAATTTCTTATCACCACCATCAATCTTTGAGAAAAATGATTCCAATGATGTGAAGGGCAAAAGTGGTAAGAATACCACTCCAGCCACTTTGAAAAATAATTTTGATTATTTTGTTCTTGCTCAATCTAGAATCAGAACTGTACATACTATTCTTTTGATTTCTATTTTGTTTGATTCCTTAATTGGAGTTCCAATCATTCTTAAAGCTCAAGACATTAAATGTGGATCACCTTGTGAAAATGAATCTCTTTGGAACGCGACAAGCTACACTCACTGGTTCCTGATATTGATGGAAAATCATATTATTATTGATTCCAAATTTGTATTGGTTCAGCTTAGTAATGGTGAAAATTTTAAAGATTTAGTAAATGCTTTAGAGAACCATAATTATATGGATTTGATTTCAAAGAAGGTTGGTCTTAGAACTTTGCTAAGTTTATTGATGTATATTCAGGAAACTATTTACGAACAAAGAATTGCAACAAGAGAAGAAGAAATGTTGAATTTGGCGGAAGAAAATAAATTCAAAAACAAACAGAAGAATTCAACAGAGAATGATAATGATGAAAAGAATGTAATGAAGGACACTTCCTTTGTGAAATCTACTAGAGCCGTTACTTCACAGGCCGAGGAGCTTAGAATAGCAATGAGATGGAGAATGCATAACAGATCAGTTCTTGAATCTCTAATTAAATATTGGGAACTTTTGTTCATCAAAAATAATGGAGTTTTGATTCCTAATAGTTCAAATCTTGAATTAATTAATAGATCACCAATCCTTAAATTAATTCTTCCATTATTATCATTTGCAAAAATTCGTCTTTGTTTAAGTATGACTCCTATTTTACAGCGAGTGTGGGCTAAAGATTGGGTTGGAATGAATGAGCAATTACAATTAATTGAGCATGATTCAGAGGCATTAAAAGAATCTTCAAGATATGCTCTTAATATTATTGAGCTATGGATTGATTTGATATCAGTTCATAATGATGCCGAGAAAACTTCAAGAAAGACTCCAATTTTCTTTTTGACATGTACTTTTACGGCTATACTTTTTCTTTCCGAATACCTTTATGCCATTGAAACTTTGGCGAACGATGTTAGCAATGAAATTTCCATAACATCTTCTCATGACTCGGATCTCAATAATAAAAATCTTCAGCGGAAAAGAAATGTTTTAACTGCTGCCGATACAGCTTTATTTATCAGAGTTTCTAATATTTTGAAAAAGGTTTCTGTTACTTTAGCCCCAGATAATGACAAGCCTCAAACCCGTACGTATGCTGAATTTTTGAAAATTCAAGCTAAGGGCGCCTTGAATTTTGATTCCGCGGCAATTAATGACTTTCAAAATAGTTCAGCTGGAGATCATGATAGTTTTGAAAAATTATTCAATTTCATTAGGCATTCAAGACTATCCTCTAAGTGTTTGTATTTGGGAATTAGAATTTTAGCAGATGCACCAATTTGGCCTGCTGCAGTTTTATTTGCTGAGGCTTTGCAAGCTAGAGCTGTCTCAATATCGAACAATACTGTTGTCAATAACAATACTAAAAACACACCGAGCTCAATAGACTAGATTCTAATAATCAAACACTAAATTGATATTTTGATCACTAATAATATACTAATGAAGAAATTACAATAATGATTTATAAATATATATGATTCATGATGCTAATGATTTTTTTTTTTATTTTTTCTAAATCTTATCATTTTTTTTTTGGCAGATTTAAAAATCTATTATTCGAAACCTTTTTTTCATTTCATCATTTTCTACATCAGTAAATGATTGTTAGTTAAAAAAAACTATGTATTTTTAAAGTATGTGATATATGCTATTTATTATAATATAAGTGTGTATTTGGTTATTTATAAGTTAATAAGAACGCAAAACTAATCGACAACATTTAAATCGTCAATGTTTTCCAATGTCGAGTTTACTGAAGATTCACTACCTTCGAGGTTAGTGTATTTGGAAACCAACATTTTTAAAATTGGATAATTTTTTAAGTATTCGTTGTCATGTTTTTCATTTTCGAGGAAACTGTGAATACTCATTATCAAACTCTTGTTATTAATAATATGGTGGTGATTACTGTTACTCAACATACTTCCCATAAGATTATATGAAATGTCACTATTATCGGCGGTAGGTTGATTGACAATGCTTGAAGATTCCTTAACTTTGTTATTTTTTTCCTTCAAAATCATTTCACATATGCTTTCAATAACAGACGAGGCATCCATCGATTCGTCATTCATAAATCTCTCATTAGATCTCAATTCTGGGGAAATAGTTTCAGAATGATTCAAAAGTTCAATGTCAAGTTTTAAATCTTGGTGACCTTTATTTTGATTTGTAGACTCAACATTTTGAGAAATAGGAACCTCATCGTGTAAAGAGTGATGAGCATCCTCAGTATCATCATTACTGCTGAAAATGGTGCTGTTCTTACTCTGAATTTCAGAGGATGAAGAATGAATATTATTTTCTTTATCATTATCATTCTCGAGGCCATTCGATAATAAATCACTTTCAGTCAAGTCAGTATTGATTTCGGTAACAGAAATACAGCTATCCATTGACTGAAAGTTGGACAAATCTTTTTCAACATACTCCGTAGGATCTGCAATAACGACCGAGCCACGAGCAGCAGCTGCAGCTATTGCTGAAATATCTTCATCCGCATTGTCATCATGAATAACAATAGGTTTTTTACCAAGATTGACAACAATTTCTTCACAATCTTCCTCCTCAATGATATCAGAAATATTATCATGAAACTCCAAGGATGGCTCGTTGGAAGTGTGTCTTGTTTTATCACTGTCTGGCTCTATTTTTTTTATCGTGGCCCTCTTATTTTTTCTTGAAGATCTAGCAGATATGTCATCTTCAGTCACTTCATGAGCAAACTCATTTGACTTGTTGTTTGATAAAAAAGTGAAAGATTCAACATTAACGCGAGAATTTCCAGTTTCGGAAGCGCTGTCACCTTTTGCCATTACTGAAGGAATTGTATTTAATGTGTCTATGGTTTCCATACTTTTAGCCTTGTGGACTGGTTCAGAAGATATAGTGTCATATTTATTTTTATTAACCTTTGCTACTGTCTTTAAGTTTGTGGACACATCTGCATCAAAACTGTTATTGTTTCTTAATTTTTTTTCAATATTCAAATCGACCCCTTTATTTTCATTATTCAAAATAAAAGGAGAAATATTATCCTCCACATTATGATATTTTTCTAAAGAATAATTTGAATGAATATTGTTCGAAAAAACTCTAGAAATTTTATTTCCAATTGACTGCTTAGTAGTTTTTTCGTGAACCTTGTTTGACAAAGTACGTTTAATTGATGGATGGTGCGAAGAGTGTCTTCTATCATTTACTTTTTTCTTGATTGGAGATGGAATATGTTCAATCATCTCAGCAGTACCGTAACTAGAAGCATTTTTTGAAGAAGTGGATAAAATACTCTTTGAAGGTGAATCTTGGGTTTCTGATTGGGAATCATCACTAGATACATCATGGTTTTTAAGAGTAGATGAGCTAGGTTCCGTAATTTTCTTAGCGTTTGAAACTTTATTTGTTGAAAATGATGTATACGAAGAGTCAGCTCTAGAAGTATCACTAGTCAGATTAGAGGTAGGAGCATGAGAGTTCACAGATGTATTTTTCTTGAAAAATTTAGATAATTTTCTAGTAGGCAAGAAAGAATTATGATGAGAGTCTTTTAATGATTTCATAGATGTAGATTTCTTCATTTTATTGTCTTCATCTTCTTGCTTTTTTTCATTGTCAAGTTCGTCAGGAGCAATTAGTGCAAGAGTAGAAGACTTTTTTCTAAGTGGATGAGGGAATTTGTTTATATTATCATAATTATGAGATTCTAAGAAATTTTTAACAGTTTGCAAATGTTCGTTGATTTCATGACTAACGATTCCGTCATCAAATTGTTTAATAATTGCAAGTGAATTATTTGTATTAGCATCCAAGGAGATTTGATTATTTTTACAATTGTCCTTCTGTAAATGTTCAACATCTTTAACCAATTGATTGACAAATAAAAGTAAACTGAAATTGAGCTCTTTTGAATAATTTAATTCAGTATTTAAGTCTCCAAATTTATTTAAAATTGATGCATTATCTGTACCTGTTAATGCAAGCGAGTCACGATATTTAGATAATCTGTGAGTAAGCGCCAGAATACTTTGATTATCATCCACTTCCAGCTGCTCATCTAACTCCATCTCCAATGTTTTTAATTTTTGGTAATCTATGTTGATTATTGCACTTCCATATTGATTTCCGTCATCATCGTTATAATCATAATCGACATCATCAACAGAGATATCGAAGTTATTGCTATCAGATACTCCGGAATCGTTAAAAGTTTGGCTTTTATCAGTATCGGAAAGCATGGCGTTATGAGATGAAGTCATCTTTGTATAAACATTATTCAATTCAGCAAGCTTTTGTGAAGCTTCTTTGATGTCGGATTTCAAATCATGAATGAGAACGCTACTGTTTGGTTCCATTGGATCACAATCATCTTTTTCAATATCCTGATCGTTCTGGATTTCCAAAGATTCATCAATGAAAGAAGAAGATATACTATGACGATCACTCTCCTTTTCATTCGAGAAAGAGATTTCAGATTTTGTGTCATCGGTATTAGCAACGAAAGAATCATTGAAACTAGCTTCATTCGGTATCATTGAAGATGTTGAGTGAATAAGAGAATTTTGTAAATTTTCCATGAACCCAAGAAACGAATTTTTGATTTCAGATTCGTCTTGTTCTAGCTGATCTTTTTGCTCTGAATCCTCAAGCTCACTTTTAGTATGATTATGGATAGAGGTTTCGGAGTTATCTTCCAATTGCGATTTAAGATTATTGATTGTATCCTCATATTTTGATTTCTCAGCTAGCCACAGAGTATACTCCTTTTCAAAAAGATCATGTTCTGAGGATACATTTTTTTGATAACTGTTCAACATTTTTTGCATTACAGCCAATTTTTTGGATTGATCTACTAATAATTTCTCTTTATTCAATAGACTAGACTCCAAAACATCACGATCACTTGAAAGCAGATTGGACTTCAGAAGTTCCGCATCGTACAATTTCTGGAGAGCTTCCCATTTGGTATTCTGATTGGCAGCAGAAGCGGAATCTGAGTTAGAATTGTTCGAATTGTGAATGATTTTCTTTTTAAAGTTTTTAATCATTATGTACTGAGTAGTAAAGTTCTTGATATTTGGTTTTGCAAAATATGGCGGCTACTGTTATATTTAAACAATTATGGAAAACAGATAGAAAAGGGAATATTAATGTGTAATTAAAAGTAAGGAAAACACAAATAGTTATGAGAAAAAGGGGAACTATAAAATGAATAAGCCAAAGAGAATTTATCTAAGACCGAAGCAAAGAGTGTTGAGTGAAAGAAGCGGAAATCAGAATGGTTTAATACCAGTTTCTATAGACATAAAAAATAAAGTAAATGAATATTAAGCTGAAATTTTCAACTACTAAAATAAAAAAGAAATTAACAGAAAAAGGAACAATAAGTAAGATGTGTATGAAACCAAAAATGCAGTTAAAAGAATAGTTGGCATATTCAAAATACTGTTTAGAGTATCATTACTCTGAGCGGTTATACATTAAAATAAAAATTGCAAAGATTGGTTTTAGTATGGTTGACAGATGCAAGCAGAACAACCACTGCTCAAAAGTATGCATCTTACCATGATACTTTTTAAGAAATCTACTTCAATGAATTTTATGTGGAGAAAGAGTTCCTCTAGCCCCATCAATGTTCTGTTTCTTCTCTTAATAGCCAATATACGCTTAATTTCAAAGAATAGCTACTGTATGCATCCGTCTCGGATTCAAAGCCTGCAAACCTAGGCATGAATAAGTTATTGCTCTTTGTAATATGAGAATGAATGAATACACAAATTTGTCATCCATGTTGGCTAAATATGTTGGTACAGATTATGCTGTTTTATTTACAATTGTTCTCTTGATGAATAATTTTTTCTTAAGAAAAAAATTGTGTCAGAAGATATTTCTGTATTTGCATATTGACCTTCTGCATGCCACCTAGCATTAACCGCTCAGTGCTCATCTATTTTTAAAAATTATTCACTTTTGCTTTACTTCGCAGGATTTTTATCTGCACAATAGGATTAAGCTTTTGAACCTGCGGATATAATGGAACGCTGAGCTAAAACTGAAAACCGAAGAAATAACAGTATAAGCCAATGCAGTTACAGAAGCCGAAAACTGTAGCTAAAATAGAGCAGGTACAGATGACAGCGATACTGGTAGAGCAGGAGGAATGCCGGCCAGGACATCATAGTAAAAGTAGTGGAGCGTCTGCTCTGAGGATTAACTTATTTATTGTTAGGAATATTAATAAACGGTAAATAGAGCGTAAACCCTCACTGTTGTTCTTGACTTGTTCCGGGAAATGATCGTAAAATTTAGTAGTACTCTCTTCAAAGGCAGTAGGAACAAAGAAAGTTCTCTATACAATGCTCCAGCTTCCTGAGGAACCCATAGAAAGAAGTTTTTGAAATAAGTGGACGTATTAGTAGCTGTTAACACTTTTGTAGCAACGATTCAAGCATTGGCTGTAGTAATCTAATATGTGGTTGCTTTGGTGAAACAACCAGCCGGCAATTCAGTCAAAAAACAAAGGGTTTACATACTTATTTCAATAACTGAAAAACCAACTGTATTCAATGATGGGAAAACAGCAGCAGTTCAATGTGCTATAGGTCTATGATTCAGGGAATGAGTTAACATTCTTAAAATTTGCATTGAAAAAAAATACAATAAAGTTATAAATTCAAACCAAAAAAATCACCCATAAATATACATGTATTCAAAGTTTTTTTTATCAATAACTACAGCTTAGTAATTAATTTATAAATCTACTCAAATTTTGACACAGCTTTGAATGAAAAGATAAATAATTTCTTGTTTATTCAAGGATTAGTAAGGTGTCAATACTTAAATTTAGTTTTTGTTCATGAAAACACATGAAATATAGAAAAAACTGAATATATTTATAATTATTTCTGTGAGATACTCGATTTTCCTATATAGTTGTAGTAAATAACATAGCAGCAAGTGGATTTGGATTTATAGTAGAAACAAAATGATCTACCAAAAGTAAACTTGTTATCAGCTCTAAAATCTAATTTTTTGTTTAAAAACAACTTATTTTCATGTTAATGAATCACTAGTTTTTTTAACAATTAATCACTTTTATATTCAAAACAAAAAAATAGACATTATTTGATTGACTGTTGCATATCTATATGATAATTGTCTTGATTAACTACTATAAACTTGGAATTAAAGTGGATAATGAATTACAAGTTTACATACTGAATATACTCAAAGATTGAATTCTATCACTCTCCGGTCACCTCCATGAATAGCAAGAAGGCCAAAATGATCCTGAAAATACTATAATGTTTTTAGTTAAAAATTCACTTCATAATCCTGCTTAACAAAATATTTGAGAGCAAAATTTTTTAGTTTGTTATTAGCGAAAGTAGACTTTAATTTTTGTTTCTACATGACTCAAGTACTCATAAAAATACTGTTTATTTCCTAAAATTACATAGATAGATAAATATTTAGTGATAATTATCCCACCAAAGTCTTTTCGGAATATCGTTTTGTATTTTTCTCACTTGCTGTATCAGAGTATATCTTTATAAAATCATTATAAAAATTATTTTCGTTTGGACCCCTAGTGGCAGCACTGAAGTTCCGAGTATTGCTTCTCAAAGTACCGTTATTAGCTTCATTATAGTTGGGTTGATTGTAATTTATAGCACCATTATAATAATTGTCATTTCTTTCATGATAAATCATTCTCTCAGGATCATTTCTCCATTTACTACCATTGTTGTCGTGTTTATAGAAGTCACCTACATAATTATTCGTTTCGTCAGTTCTACTGGTTCCAGCCCTCGTGTTTCTTAAAATTGTATCTCTTATTTCTTTTTCGTCAAATCCTTTTCTAAAATCTAATCTTGAAATGTAGAAAACAACAGCGAATTGAATCAAGTTTATAAACCATACCATAGAACAAATTGAAATCAATGCAGTTTCTGCCTTTCTCAAGCTGCATAAATTGGCTCCCCCGGAAGTGCTGTTGTCTAAATAGTAATATGTGTCTCTTTTATCAAAATTATTAACCATGGAACTACTGCTAGCAACAGTTTTCATCACCGAGATACATGGTATAGGCAATAGTTCTGCAACAGCTACCCACATTGTAGCTATACTCAAGATTGTTGCTAAAAAGCAATAAAATATTCCATTATTTCTGTCAAATGTCATAACTCTGAATAAAAACATTAGTGAAACAATTAGCAAAATAACACTTATAACTAATAAAAAAATCCATACTCCTTTTTTTACTTGACTGTCATTATTTAGTGAGTTTCCACACATTGCAATTATAGCTATGGCTAAACTGATTTCAAATATATGCATTAGTGAATTAACGGTGAATGCATCCTTTTCAATTCCTAGACTATCCTGTAAAAAGAAAGGTGTGGTAAATAATGGCTTTTGCAAAACCTGTGAGTATAATTTACCCTCTAAAAGTTTTTGAGAATTTATAGAGTTCACAACAGAATGAGAATCAAAAACGAAAGGTGAAGGCTCAACTATATTGTGTTTTTGCCTTTCAAGAAAGATGACATCATTGCGGTCTAATACGTTTGCTTGTTTCAAGTTTAGATCTTCGTTAAGATTATTCGTATCAAGCCTATTACTTGATTGATGATTAAACCCAGTTTCCTGCTGCTGAATATTTTGCTGAAAAGGTAATTTAGGTTCATTTGTTCCTGTGAAATCGTAAGCATCTATATCCCTTAATGCTGGGCTATCAATTTTAATAGGTGGGACAGGATTATCATGTAATCCCTGAATATTTATAGGTATATCTGGTACTGTCGCCATATTTTCGTTATTGTATCTTTTAGGCTTCCCACTTCTGTTACGATTGAGGGTCTTTGAACGTCTGGATGGATCTGTTTCTGGTTGAGCTACACTGCGTGGAATGTCTGCCATTTTAGTATTGACATTTGGATGAATGGGCAAGTTGATATCGCTTCCATTATATAACGTTGGTGTATTGTAAAAGTCTCTGACAGGAAAATCATTCATTGGGCCGGGAGAAGTCACTGAATAATGGTTGTTATTACTCTGATTGCTAGCATTAACATGAGCAGCATTGCCTTTCTTATTATAATATGGAATAGATTGTTTAAATACTTCCGGATCCAACATTTCCGATCGTTGCTGCTTGTTACGAGCATAATTTGATTGCTCGTGACCATTATTCATGTGCCCACTAGTTGTCGGTTTGAAAGTATTGAATATTGCTTCGTCCATGGTGATGGAATTGTCTGTAATTAATTTTTAGGCTTGTGGTGAGATGAAATTTTCAAATTTCTGAGATTATTGATGTTGAACAAGATGTCGTAGAAATAATAGAAAAGAAAGAGAATAGTTCTAGAAATATTCAAACTTCAATTGTTTTAGTTTTTTGATCCTTTTGAATTAAAACGAAAATCAAAGTAGCATTTCAGAATTCGGTTTGTTTTCTTTCAAAAATATTTTGTAAATGAATCAAAATAGAAAAAATAAAAAAATTCGGGCCCAATTATTTCACATGGAACATGCTTTTTATTCCTATGTTTTGTTTGTTATTTCAGAAGTAAGATATCGTGTGAAGTGCATCTGAGTATATATGTAACAACTTAAAAACAAAACATCGCAGCTATTTTCAATTTGGTAGAATATTTTTCTATCAATACCATAAATCTGTCTTGTAATATGGATGGAAAACACCGGAAAGTTCTCGATAGTCTTCAGTTTGTTTACATGAATTGTTTATATGTTTACGGTATCATGTAATGTCATGTTGAATTTGGTAGCTTAAACGGGGTCTATCTTGGTCTATCTGTATGCAATATTTTCACGCACATCGATACAAAGATAAAAGAAGCACGTGAAGCACATGATCAATGTATTTTATTCATGAAAATTTTTGACAATATGTCTAGCCCTTTTATCTGTTAAATGTGTGCCAATATGAATATAGTTACCAATACTAATGCTATATAATTGAATGAAGCAAAATATGGGGTTTTGTAGTAAAAGCCAAAAAGAGATTGTTGATTTTTGATAGGGGGGGGGGCAAAGTTTTATTGGTTTTTAATAGATTAAAAGTTTTGATTTGGTGCTGATAATTGTGCAGCCTAAATGTTGGGCTTTTTACTCACCTATATCTAGTCACAATCTAATAATCCTAGTAAAGGAGTAAAGAGCTTATTTATTTGCTTTAAGTTGAATAAATAGAAATTCTTCATAATTCGAGGAATATAATACATTAAGAATATTCAATTTTCTAAATATATGTGATGTATGGGTGTAAAAATATAAAGGATTAATGTCTAGGTTTTGTGAGGTTTTGAACACCGAAATGTCTTTTTTTTTTTTCAAGTTTTCAATTTTTCAATAAAATTTTTTTTTTTTTCGGTTTCTGTATGGGTGAAATTTTTTATGGTTAACTTTCTCTGATAAAAATTTTCTACTAGACAAAATATGAGAATATTGACAATATATTTGAAATGTATTAAGAAAGTCTCGAGAGGTGATCGAGGACAATATTATCATCAATTAATTACACGAATTTAATTTAATCATAAATTTAAGTGAAGCGACTGCTAGTAGTAACTACCAAAAAAAAATGTTTAGATTCAGAGGTATTGTTAGTGCTAGCTGCTCGTCTTTTGTCAGAAACAATATGGCAGCAGGCAGCAATAGCGCAAGACAATTTCACAACATCAGTGGTTTATTAGCCAAGCAGGCACCACCTTCTAAGAAACCACAAAAAACAAAGCCTTCCAAGCTTACAAAGCCATCGACCATTGCTGGCTTTGGAGGTGCTAAGCTCAAAAAGAAAGGTACAAAAGGTGCCAAAAAGGATTTTTTTGAATATATCAACGATAAATCAATCAAACAGAAATCACCAAGAATTTTGAATGTCCCTGAATTTAACGAAGTTTTAAAGAATAATAAAAATATCAATGCGGATTCCAATGGTAGTGAATCTGTTACAGAAAGTATGTTATTTAAATACAACGACGACTTGTTACAACGCTTGCATTACTTTGGTGCTTTCCAAAAGAGTCAGTTCAATGAATTAACTTATGATTATGTCTCCGTCTTGAGAAACGAAACATTGCAAATCGCGAATGAATTGAAATCAAATAAGGCAGGCAGCAAGAATTTCATCATCACTGGGGATGCGGGTGTCGGCAAATCTACGGTTTTGTCTCAAGTTCAATCATTTTTAATCAACCAAAACCTTCAAAAAACTGATCAAAACATAATTTTAAATTGGAAAAATCCAAAGAAAATAATTGATGGTTCTTTTGAAATTTCTTATAACGAGAAGTCTCAATTATATGAACAACCTATTTTGACCAAAAAGTTTTTGATAAAAAATGCAGCAGCCAACAAGTCTTTATTATCAAAAATTCCAATAAAAAACACTTATTCTTATATGGGAAATGTCAGTAACGCATCTGCGAAGGATTTCAAATCTTTATATGATTTGATCAAGTTAGGTTGCTCAAACAAAAACAAGAAGTCAATCTATCCACAAGTTTTTAATGATTTTTTGAGTGAACTAACCGCTGTTAAGGATCAATACAATATTTATTTTACTGTCGATAATTTTAATTGTTTAACAGAGAAATCCGCATCTAGTTATAAGTCCACAAATTTTAAAGATATTCCAATTGATAAATTGCAAATTTCTAACTTTATCTTGAATTCTTCTAGCAATTCTCTATTTAAGGGCGTAATTTACTCCACAACTGATGTTTGCCAAATGTCATCGACTTTAAAAGTTGCTTTAAACCTTGCAACTTCAGATCCATTTGATAAAGCATTTGATGAATCTGTATCAGCTTTATTAAAGAATAAATTGAAGGTAGTGGAACTTGAAAACTTCACAAAATCAGAAACCAGACAATTGGTTGACTGGTTTCTTGAGAATGGTTTGATCATATCTAATGATCAAAGAGATGCTGTTGACCAATTGGTAGGGGAAAAATTTTTTCTATCTGGAGGTGGTAACCCAAGAGAGTTGTTCAAGTCATGCAACCTTTTATATTAAATAAGCTAACCTTAAAGTCGCAAATTTATAATTGGCTATCGTAGTTCAAACTTACTTTTTATTCCTCTACTTTTTATGTATATAGTTTATTTTCTCGATTTTTTTTTCGATTTTTTCTCACAAAAATATAAATAGAATAAAAACTGATACAAATCAAGGTTGCACTTTATTTGATTTGCTTTTGAAATAGATTCTACAATTTTTGCCAGCAGAAGACATTCTTTGTATATTATAGTTCCCTATTAAAATAAAAATTAAAAACCAGAAAATTTATCTAAATCATCAAGTGAATAATGTATCTTCATCTCTTAAGTATTCACCTACATCCGCTTGTCTAAAAGCCACAATACCATTAGGTGGTAAGCCTTTGACCTCTAAACTGCTTTTGGCGCTAATTCCAAAACCCAAAGGAATATCATTCATCGAATAAATAATACAACCAGCATGTTCTGGCACATCATCACTTATTTTTCCCACATGTGCTTTCAATACATGATTACCATATAAGAATGGCATTTCACCGTTCTGCTTAATCCATATTTTGTACTTGGCAAGCTTACTCAAATGATCTAATGCGGTTATATGAAGTCTAAATTTCCCAGTTTTCGTAAATTTTCCGAAACAAGTACCAAGCGACATTAAGTTAGATCTCTGTATAGATGTAGCAAAATTTGCAATTTTCTCAGAAACATAATACACCCTATCCTTTTGTAATCTGAAAACATGAGGATTCTCTTTATTATCTACCAAAAAAACTATATTTCTACCTATATAATTGGCAAGCTTTTCAAATACTACTTTAGTCTCCTCTTCAGTAAGTTGTCTCATTTTATTGTTTTGTTTCTATAGATATTGAATTTAAATTGAATATTAATGATTTTCCACAATAAGTTGGTACTATAAGTTGTTTGAAGAGACTTGTTCTTAGTTTTGATGTTTGTTCAACATATTTTTTTTTTTTTCAAGTTCTTGTGAAAAATTTAAGCTCATCGGCCTGTACACTTTTTTTGTTATCATACTTTCTATTTGTAGAAAAAAAAAATTGAAATAATTTCTATATTTGAGATGAGATGAGAACATACCTTGATGCTAGAAACAAATATTTATTTTCCTATTGTTTCTTATAAATAGTCAGTAGTCAATTATTTAACCTGAAGATAATAATAAAATAAAAAATTATTATTCAATACTAATCCCTCGGGAAAATTTAACTATTGAATGTTTTTTTTTTGACCTACAATATTTTCTAATATATCTTTGAGAAGAATTTATAATAACAAATAAAAAGAAAACAAAAATGGTTGCAACTGATTTTGTATCCAAAATTGAGGCCCAGCAAAAAAAAATAAAGTCAGCTGAAGAAAAATTACAAAAATTGAATGAAGAGTTAAAAGAATTGAAGAAACAACAAATAGACCAGGAAAAAGAGTCTAAAAAGAAGGAAAAGGAGAACAAGAACAAAGATAAGAAGAAGGAGAAAAATTCTGAATCAAGTGTCATAGAATCAAAAACTGAGGATAATTCAAGCTCAGACAGTGACTCAGACAGCGACTCAGACAGCGACTCAGACAGTGATTCAGACTCAGATAGTTCGAATTCATCCAGTGATTCAGACTCAGACAGTTCAGATTCAGACAGTTCGAGTTCCGATTCAGACAGCTCAGATTCAAGTAAAGCTTCCAATTCAAAATCAGGTAATGATTCAGATTCAGAAAGTGACTCCGACAGTGATTCTGACTCCGACAGTGATTCTGATTCCGATAGTGATTCTGACTCCGATAGTGATTCTGACTCCAACAGTGATTCCGATTCGGACAATAATTCTGACTCGGACAGTAATTCAGATGATGATTCTAGCTCATCAGATTCTGATTCAGATTCAGACTCTGATTCTGATTCCGATAATGAGTCGAGTGATGATGAAACGAAGCTGAAAAATAAAGGCGGTGCTAAGTCTGATAGTGACGATGAAACACTGACAAGTTCCGACTCAGACTCGAGTGATAATAGTAGTGATAGTGATTCCAGTGACTCGGGTAACAAAAATATTTCTACCAAGAGAAAATCAGAAGATGAACAAGATCTGCAAAACAAAAAATTCAAGAACCAAACAGAAAATGCTACTCAGTCTGATGTTTTAGACAAAAATCATATTCCTGCTCATATTGAAGAACTCAAACCTGGTCAAAGAAAACATTTCTCAAGAATTGATCGCAGCAAAGTATCCTTTGAAGATTCCACTTTAACAGATAACACTTATAAAGGGGCTGCTGGTACGTGGGGAGAAAAGGCTAATGAAAAGTTGGGTAGAGTTAGAGGGAAAGATTTCACTAAAAATAAAAATAAAATGAAGAGAGGTAGCTACAGAGGTGGATCAATTACGATGGCTAGTGGTAGTTACAAATTCACTGATTAAACTCCTAAAGCTGTGAGTAGCATTTTCTATCCACAATTTTGTTTTGCAAAGCTCCCATAAACAAAATATTAAATATTCAGTTACATCAAATGTGAAGCCAAAAGTTTTCAGAATATTTTTTGATAAATATAAAATAAAATGAATTAATTATGTAATAAAGCTAAGAAAAAATTTCAAGTATTATCTATCAAAAAAAAAAAAGAATTAAAAAAAAATATTTTTTTAAACGACTTTTGACATGTAGAATCTTTAAAAACAATTCAAAAATAACTGGAAGTTTTTTCATGATTTTAATTTGCTTCATCGCTTTAGTAGGTTGCTCTATCATCTATCCAACTCCAAATATCTTTTTGGATGCCAGCTTTAATTGTAGCTTTTGTATAAATATTTGAAGAGATTGGTATCAAGATATAGTTATCAAATATTGGATCCGCAGAAGAAGAGTGTCTATTTATGAACTTCTTCATTAACCAGAAAAAAATAATAATTCCAATTAATATTGCTGCCTTAATTTCTACTGATACAAAAGGGATAGGCAAAAGATCGATGATTTTCTTGATGAGTACCGATGCAATTTCGAAAATTCCAATATTCTCGAGATTCAAATTGTTCTCGACATTAGATGAATCATTTGATGCGGATTCTTTTTTTGAGCTAGATTTGGATCTACCATTTCTCGAAGATTTCCTTCCTGCTTTTTTGCTAGAGCTTTTTTTGCTCGATTTTTTATTTTTCGAAAGGTTATTAGCGATTTCCTCGTTGATGGTATCAACTAGGGCCTGTGTTGATTCTTTTTGTCCTTTGATAGAACCGTTTTCGACAGCACTTTTAATCCAACTTTTGCCAGACCATTCAACCCATGTAATCACTTGCATCAAAGTTCCGTTATTTTCAGCCCAAGATAGATAAAATCTTGTGTATACCAAAAATGAATTCCCAGAAGGTACATCTGGTGAGTGTGTTACCTGTAGTACTTGAATATTACCGTCATTTTCTAGATCAACTTTTTCAATTGTTTCTGTTATGTTACATTTTGTTTGTTTTGGACCCACTGGTCCCCCTAAAGGCTTAATATATGTGTATTTTCTTTCTTTCAAGTCATTTTCTGTATTTTTCTTAAACCCAGAAATATCGCTAATATCAAAATTTTTCAGTCTTGATAACAATTTATTAACAAATTCGCCACTGGACTCACCAAACAATAACATGTATATAGTACCGGGAGGCACTGAAAAAGTTTCGGTTCGAATCTCAACTTCGTTGTTCTTTTTGACCCAGGGTGATTTAGTTGGTGCATGTTTTAAAGGACCAAACACAGGTAGCAGGCCTAATCCATTATTATCTGTTTCTTCTGCTGTATTCAAGGCGCTAGAGGAATTACCACCAGAAGAGCCTTTTGAGCCCTCTCCATCCTGCAAGTTTTTATTTCCTCGCTCTTCTTTAGCATCAGTATTGCTGACGGAATCGTCATCCGACCCATCTGTCATATTCTCCAAATCACTTATTTGATCCATTTCACTATCAGAAATACCACTATCTGCAGCAGCATCAAAGTCACTGTTTTGGATTGATGAATCATCGGATTCATCATCATCAATATCATCCGACTCGATGTCAGAAATATCTGCTGAATCTTCATCAGAATCAGAATCAAAATCACTTTCAGAGTCCGGCTTAATGGAGATTCTACTTTTTGCAGCATCTGTCCAAACCTTATTAATAACTTCAAATGATGTGTCTCTTGAGATAAAACTGGTAAAGAAATACTTTGCTTGCAAAGTACGGATCTGCAATGCATTGGGAATAAACCCAGCTGTAAATTTTTTTTCTATTTGAACAATTTCCTCTAGTGGAATTGCAAGGTTTGTTACATAACTTAAGATGTTAGAATGAAATGAAATATGATTTTCTGAAATCCAAATCCTTCCTTGAAGCAAAATCTCTTTCAGAAGGGCGCAAGCAAAATCCGTGAACAACTTTTCATCTTCAGGAATATTTTTAAACGTTGAATGGAATTCCTTCTGTTTCTTATCTGAAGCATATTCCAATTTAAGCTTTTTATTGCGACGATCACGACGATTGCTGCTACGGCGGCGATGAAGCTTGCCAACATTTGTCGAATTATCATTTCCCGGTGCAGAAGAATTATTAGCTCCTTTGAAAATCTTTTTTTTGCCGGAACGAGTGGTCAATCTTGATGATCTGATTCTCTTGATGGAAGGTTTATGTGAAGTTCCTTCAACGTTATTCTCATTCACTTCAGATTCTTTAATATTTTCATTTTGAGAATTATCAACAGTAACATTCTTTGGCTCACTATTATCATTTAAAGGTTCAACATCAACGACATTTGTAACCTTTGTTGGAAATGTCAGCATGTCATTCGATGACATTAAGTTTTCATCATGCTCTAATTTTGGAGTTAAAAATGGAGCTACATTATTATTTGTAGATATTTGAGAATAAGATTGAGATTTCGAAGCTTCTAATGATGGTGGAGATAATCCGTTTTCTGTATATGAATTGGATCTATTTCTAACAGTAGTTGAATTGTTATTTCCATTAGTTCCAGAGATTAGCGGAAGATATAGACTGTTTCTGGAAAATGACAAACTTTTACCTCGAGTGTTATTTGAGTTCGGCAAGATATCATTACCTTTTGGAAGTAATGTAGATAAAGATGCATCCACACATTTAGCAGGGAATGCAGATGTAATTAACTTACTAGTCGAGTTGCTTTTCGAAATTTTCGAGGATGAAAGTAGCGGCAACGACGTATTGCCACTAGCTACACCTTGCTGTATTGTGGATAATTTACTATAGCCGCCACCTAGATGTGGTTTAATTTGGGAAGCACCAGCATTTGACGGAGAAGCCGGCGTAGAAATACTTTGTTTATTATTTTGGAATTTATAATTTATTGGGGATGATTGTAGGGAGTTGTTATTACTTACTGAAGTGGCTAAAAACTTTGGAGTTTTTGTAATTGGCGCTGGAGGGGATAATTGCGTTGGCGATGACTGGAGTACAATTTCGTTAGGAGGGGTTTGTGTTTTATTTTGAGGGTAAAATGAAGAAGTGTCTTTGGCTGATAAATTTTGATTAGAATTTTTCAAATTCTGTAGTTTATTCACAAAGGTTTTTCTGTTTTCTTCAGAGCTAAGTTCGGTCAAGCTGGGCTTGTTTATATCGATGTGCTGACTATTATCATTTTGCAAATAGCTATTACTCATGTATCTTGAATTTCTCCTTGGATTGATACCATCTGAATTCATTTGACCATTCACAGGCACGAGCATTTGTATATTGTTTGACGGGTGTTCCTGGGGCATCCCTATTATTTTACTATTAGCATGTTCTTCATTGAGCCCGTAATTTGTTATAATCTTGCTAGGGGAAACCCCAATGTTAACACCATCGGCATAACTTGAATTCATTGTGGCATCACTTTTAGTATCAAAATTGCCTTTAGATTTGCCTGTAATAGCTTTATCTTTTGACTCCAAAAAATCACTGAGTGACAAATTTCCCTGTCCCAATGTATCAATAACATTAGATTCTTTTTTTTTATCATCAAGATTTATGGAATTGACGTTATCTTTAAGAACGGGTGTAAAATGAAGGCCTTTGACAGCATTATTAGTGGATACTAGATTACCATTCTCGTTATTTATTTCACCATCAGTATTATTTGATACAAGATGATCCATTGATTCACCACCCAAAGACTTATCATTATGGTGAAATGTATCGACTCGGTTTTCCACAGATTGAATAGAGTTGTTCACTTGACCTTTAACTGTAGAGCCAATGGAGGAAATTTGATTCCCAACAATACTTAGAAAACCAGATAAAAATCCTTTATCTTCACTTTTATTAGTGATGGCTGCATTATTTTCGTTATCATCACTGTTGCTTATTTGTTGGGGCGATTCTGCTGAGCTTGCTGGATGCAAAAGACTTGATCTTTTTGAGGGTGTTTCGGGAACAAATATGTCGCCATTATCATTGACAACGCCCGATCGTCCTCCAAAAGATGCTCCGTGACTAATGACTCTTTGAATATCTGCTGTATAATTGTCATCTGAACAATACCCATCATCTTCAGGGTCATCGTCAGAAGAAAAGTCTTCATCAGAGGAATCTAAAATGCTTTTATGAACAACACTCTTCGTTTTGTCGGATTGTGAACCGTTATCTAATTTAGATGAAAAATAATCCATCGATTTCCTTTTTAGTTTCAGTTTTCTGCTATTCAATTTCTTAGATCTCACAGGGCTAATTGCTGGAACATTTGCCAAAGGAGATCGTATCCCTGCCAGTGACGAATCCATATTTTAACTAATTTGCTATATATTCTTTTCTTTCTTTCTTTGCTTTATTTCTCATGCATATATATTACAGAATTTTGAATCTAAATTTCTAAGTTTTTTAACCAATTTCTCATAATTTTATTATTTTAAACGTCTACTTTACAATTCAATTACTAATCCTTAATTAGTAAAACTTGTTATTTCGGATGGTTTCATTGTATTACATACTTGTAACTTGTGGTTTTTTCTTTGTAGATCTGTTATATTTTTATAGGTGACTTTTTTTTTCCTAGAAGTAAGCAAGCGTGGCCCAATAATTTCAATATATAAAAACATATGACAGTCACAGAGACAATAAAAGATTATGCAAAGTTGCAAATAAAAAGAGTTTTCAACTTTTCGACAAATATGAAAAACAATCAATTAAGCAACTTATATCAAAAAAAATAGCTCTAGAGTTAAATTTGAATGAGAAGCTGGGTAAACGGTCATTATTATTTTGTAAAAGTTATAGGAACATCAAAAAAGAAGAGAAATATGAATAAATTTAGGCAAACAAAAGTGCAAATAGATAACGCTTTATTTTAAAAAGTATGTTCACTAACGCGATCACATAGGCCAATAATATTTCCATGAAGTACCAGCTCTAATTAGCTGTACTTTTTTTTATTAATTTTTTTATGAAACGAATTTCACTTGCAGGAATAGAATCATCAAAATAAATTGGCTGATGTTCACACGAAAATCTAAGCTTGTAGTATATCAGCCTTTTGAAACCTAAGAAAGCTAAAGTTGAATCACAGTAACGATGTAAGCTATTCTGGAACGCCTTCTGATACCACTTTTTGCCATTTGTAATTGCCCAGAAAGCATGATTTTTCAAAATTAGACTTATCCCAAAGTGTCTCTATATAATCTAAAAATGAGTCTAACTTGCACCAACCGTCTAATCTTTCTTCGCAATATTCAGGAATATTTAAATGGAGATCCAAAGTATGATCATTTAACATCATGTGAATGTATTTTTGAGGTTTTTTTTGTTTTGAATCTTTCTTACTTATGATTTCGTCATTCATTACTTCTCTGTAAAATTCAGAACCACATTCAATTATTTCAAAAACTGTTTGAGATGCAAATGGAACAACCCTCGATAAATCAAATGGTTGCTCTAAACCATCTCCTGTAAAATTGCTTTTGAATTGCTGTAATCCCAAGGCAGCAAAGATATTTGTTATAACCGAATCATGGGTAAAATCAAAATACAAACTTCCGTTGAGTGGAAATGGAATACTTGAATTTTGTAATGCCTGGTGGTATTTGAATCCACTATTTGTATTATTGTGTAATCTGGATTTAAATTCTTCAACCCAAGATATACCCAAGGCTCTAGCAGTAGGTGCTCCAAAAAAATTTTGATTATACCAAATCCAGGAGTTTAAATATTCATAATCTTCCCACTCTTTTTGCGTGAATAATTCACAAAACGGAGAATATCCAAGGGTAACAGATTCGTAGGAACAAAGTTCCTGAAGACTAAATAATACCGTTGAATTAAACTTCAAAGTTGAACTCTCTAATGTTTTATGAGAGTCACTAAAATCATTAAATCTTTTAATAGCATCTTTCAAATATTCTTCCCTGAACCTAAGTATTTCATTAGGCAAATTTTTGAAATCATAATTTTGCGAAGCTGGACAATTTTTATATGAGGCTAAAGAATTATTGAAACCTTCATGTTCAATAATTAGTTGTAAATCTGCAAAGTTCTTCCAGTCAACACCAAAAAACCCAAGTAGAAAATATTCAGAGCTCATTGTCATTCTTTCTTGTGTGGTTGATCTAGCAAATACTTTCTCGTTTTCATTCACATTATCAAAGTATAATTTTCCATACCGAAAAAACATCAGCACACCCTTATCAAATAATTGCTGATTTCCCAAGCTGGTAAGAATATTAACTCCTTGATCAAATTTCCATTCAGTCAAAATTTCAGAAAGCAACTTCGAATATTTAATGAGTTCTTCTTTATTATCGATTAAGAATTCAGCAGCGAGACTTGGATTATGTGTATTATATCTTGTGCCATGTCTTGACAATAAATGAGCCTGTCTTATTTCACATTTAACATTATGGTTGGGTAAGCCTAATTCTGGAATTCCAAAATCACGATCTATCGGCGAATAATAAGGAGAAATAGTACCAAACAATTCGAAAATGTTACGATCCTTCAGTGCTTTGTGATCTTTTGGTTGGCTTATCGAGGTTTCAATTGGCTGTGGGAGGTTATATATGTGCGAGGATGTGGGAACAACTGTTTGAATTTTATTTGTTTGTGCTAAAAATGGAGCCCCACCAGTTGATGTAAAACCAAGATATTCCCCAGAAGAAACTGCAGCATTCCCTGAAAAACTATCAACAGACAAATACTTTTCAATTCTTTCTTCGGCAGTCTTTGTTCGTACTTTAATAGAATTTGAGGATATCTGGTAGATGGTTCTTGATAGGAGACACGTTGAAACTACAAGAATAAATATCATAAATAAATTTATCACCGAGATAAGTACCATTACACCATTTCTGTTTGATTCATTTCGAGGATCCTTCACCAAAAATTGTAAGAACGACATTGCTGAGTATAATTCTATCACAAGGAACTTTTTTATCTATCTAATTCATAAGTCTTGAAGTATTATTGTTCATTCTTGTGTATGAATGTCAATAAGCTAATCTTGTATTCAACAGCCCATTTTATTTTAGGTTAGAAGATAAAATGACATAGCTGAAACTCTCCAATTGCTTATTAAATTAGGTATAGACGTCTCCGCGCTTCATATCTTATTTTGGTACAAAAATAAAAATAAAAAAGTGAAATAAAAAAAATCACTTAGAAATGACTTATCCTGTAACTATATTTAATTTTACTTTTCTTTTATTAGTTTCCTTGATATTTGATCAGTCAACATATATTAATTAATGTACATTAACTTCTTATAATTTATTTTTCGGAAATTGTTAATCATGGTCAGAGCTATAGTTGCACCATCTATTCTTGCTTCTGATTTTGCAAAATTGGGTTGCGAATGCAAACTGATGTATGATAATCATGCTGATTGGCTTCATATTGATGTTATGGATGGCCATTTTGTACCAAACATTTCTCTCGGTATGCCAATTATTAAATCTTTACGTAATGCTATCCCTAAGGAAGTTGATTCTAAGACCGGTGAAAATAGATACTTTTTCGACTGCCATATGATGGTTAGTGAACCTGAAAAATGGGTGGAACCAATTGCTAAATCTGGTGGTGATCAGTTTACATTTCATTATGAGTCCACCAAAAACCCTAAAGAGTTGATTCAATTAATCAAGAAAAATGGCTTGAAACCTGCATGTGCTATTAAACCAGGAACTTCTGTTGACGTATTGTATGATATTGGGGAAGACTTGCATATGGCGTTGATCATGACTGTTGAACCAGGTTTTGGTGGACAAAAATTCATGCAAACCATGATGCCTAAAATTGAAAGCTTAAGAGAGAAGTTTCCACAATTGAACATTCAAGTTGATGGCGGTTTAGGCAGAGAAACTGTTGTTCCAGCTGCTGAAGCAGGTGCTAATGTGATTGTCGCTGGCACCTCCTGTTTTACTGCACCTTCTCCTTCTGAATTAATAGAATATTTTAAAGACGAAGTTAACAAAAACTTAAAATTGAGAGGAATATACAACTGATAGCTTTATGTATATTTCATTTCTGCTGAAACAGAGCTTGTGTATCTGAATATCCGAATGTATTTAAATACCATTGCTGGCACTTTTCGAGAAAACAAAATTTAACTCGAAGTTATGAGTTTACGCAAAGGGGACAAAAATATGAGAGAAGAGATTTCAATTTACAAAATTGAAAAGTTTTCAAGCATAGCAAAAGCTTCTTCAATTTGTAATTTTGATATGTCTGAATAATACAGAAAATTTTGAAAATTTTGATTTCCATCAAACTCGCCAAATAATGTGATTTCAAGGTTAAATTCACGATGATCGAAAATTCATGAAATAAACTTATTATAAGATTGAGAATTGACATATTGTAATCTTTAATTTATGGTTTTTTCGAAATACAAAATTGTAGGTTGATTGCAACATATATATGTACGTAATAAATGAATAGGATGAAAAAATGTTGTATCACGTGATAATAGCGTGACAGTAATTCTAATTTCGAACACAAGATCAATTTTATTTGATATTGAATATGAAATAAAAGTGGTCTACAAAAAGTAATGACAAAACAACGGATTGCAAAAACATAAAAATCTAGAGCAAACAAATATTAATAAGATAATTTCCATTTCCTAATCATAAATATATCTAACCTTTCTACTAATTATGAAAAAATTCAATAAAAACCTGCATGGCCTAAAGTTGTACCCTCACCTGTAGCGTCCACGGCAATTCCAACACTTGTAGAATCCTCCAAGACAGACCACAAGGCATCTCTAACAAACTGGGATTGGTCCTTAAGAGATGGTTGCGATCTTTTATTGGAGGCCTCTACCAAAGGGCTTGATCCGAAATTTTCTTGTTGCTGCTTTTGTTCCTCTATTTGCTGAAGAATCTTGCTTTCGATACCGTTATTCTTCAAATGGTTAAGATTTCTCTGTATTTTTTTCAACTTCTTGTTGGAAAGAGTTTCTGTGGTCAAATTCTTTTTCTTGTTGGTCAAATGGGATGTCTTGTCAATTTTGGTTGACTTGAATAACTCGGCAGATGATGGCTTTCTTTGAAAAGTTTGTGTATTCTTGAACTTGGCTGCTCTGATTTGCGTCTTTTTGTGAGCCTTCATTTGATTGGTTGGCTTGTTAAATCCATTTTTCGACGGCATCTTGTACAAATTTCGTTTATCTCCTGTTTCTTGTTATATATGTTATAAAGAACTTATTCTATCTCAAGCTATTATGGTTTTTATTGTATCTCAGTTACTGTTACGCAATTTTCGATAACTTGGAAACAGTATATTATAGCTGGCTTTTTGGAGATAAATTGATTGCTGTTGTTGTAAAGTATTGCAGTTTGATTGAATAAATTTTGTGATACTTATCTAAAGATTTAAGAAAAAACTTCAATTTTTTCTAATTTAATTATAAATCGATGTAGAACATTGATATTTTTTTGAGATGACCTGATTGTCGGGTTTTGAATGTATGGGTTTTATCATGTTTGGGCAGTTTAGATATTTAGTTTTTAATGTATTAGTGTAAAATATTTTAGGTTTAAAAGGTATTGGATGTTTTAATGTTTAAGTGTTTTAATTATGTATTAGTTATATTCGAAAATAGTTTTCGAATGTTCTAGTTAGCTCATGTTCGGCTTTGAAGCATCGCACAAAACCTTTCTGAAATTATCTGATATAACAAAACAACGTAAAAAAGAAAAGAAAAAAATCCTTCATTTGAAATTTTACAATCAGAGCTTAAATTTAAAAATCGTACTACAACCAAATGCAATACTACGCTTCGTTAGAGGCAGTAGTAAAGAGAATCAGAAGAACAAAGTGGTAATTTTTGTTTGAATTAAAAACTGGTCCATAAAAAGAAAGAAACATAGTTTTAAGAAGTTATATTATAGGCGTATCAGTCATCAAGAGTGAAAGAAAAAGCATTGTTGCAAACTATATTGGTCGCCATAAGAGTACATCAGCGCAAAAGAAACAACGAATTGAAGATCCGCAAACAATATTAGGAAACAACGAATTGAAGATCCACAAACAATATTAGGAGACACAAAGTAGTCCAGGTCGTATTTGTTCAAGTTTTGTTTTTAAATCACTAGTTATCATCCATAATATTCAGCTATGGAAGACAAATCACAGGATATCAACAACAGTTTGTACCTTGAACAATACTCGTTCATCACGACTGCTGCCATTGTTGGATCAGTGAACAAGAAGGTGTTTGTTTCACTTAGAGATAATAGAACACTTTTTGGAGTGTTGCGTACGTTTGACCAGTTCGCCAACTTGGTCCTTCAGGACACAGTAGAACGTGTTTATTTACCAGACAGTAAACAATACGCAGAAAAGCCACTTGGTGTTTACTTAATCAGAGGTGAAAATGTCATCATGTTTGGCGAAATGAATCTTGACACAGAGGATGATCATTTGAGCGGCTTGCAGAAAGTCGACTTCAAAGAAGGTAAACTTGAATTCCAGCAGGAGTTGGCCGCCAAGGAAGAGTTAACATTGCAAAAAATTAAAACTTTTAGAGAAAACGGTTTGACTTATCGTTAAATATATGCTAGTTTTATTGTTACGTTGTTATTTTTTTGTTAAATATATCATTTTCCTATCATACGCTACTTTATTTAGTTCATTTTTCAGTCATACAAGTTCTTGAAAAGCCAATGGGAACCCAATGGTTTAGGCTCTGTGATGGGAAAACTTGAAGCTTCTCATTATCTAACTCCTTTTGTTTTGGAGGTCTTATTTGTAACTGGTTCCTCTTTAGACTATTTTGTACACAAGTTAAGTTTGGATCATTGATCCAACTTAAGCAGTAATTTTGGAAGAATATGTAGGCACTTTAAGCTTCAACCTCATTATCAAATAACAAGTCACGTGCTTGTCACGCTTTTGCACCGGATATACCGTATGGTCAACACCCTAAAATCATGGCACTAATACATTTTTTCTCAGCAAATTAAAATTTTTACAAATTTTGAACAACACACAAAAAAACAGAAAAATTTATCAGGAGAATCACTACTATATACAGTTAGCTTTAATAATAGATTCATACAGAATCTGCCAACCTGAATAGTTGTTCGCGAGAAAGAATCTTAACTTCATCAATAGATACATATATAAATAATCCAACAAATTGTAACAGTTTTGGGTAATTGCTTATCTATTGAAAAGATTTGAAGATCCAATCATACAATTCCAGTTCACAATTAGAAAATTAGTTATTTGACAGAGATTATTATCCCCGACATTTGGCAAGGTCATTTTAACACATTAGAATTTACCAATCTGTTGAAATATTCCCTCTTTCTGGTTTTTGTTTAATATTTATAAATTTTTATTTTTTGGGCCTTCTACTTCGTTTTTTTCCCAAATATTATACTCATTTTGACTGAAAACCTAATATAATAAAATACAGCAATATGGAAGATACTCCTATTGTTCTTGATCAGGGTACAGGTTTTGTAAAAATCGGATACTCCGGCCAAAATTTCCCAGATTACACATATCCTTCTATTGTGGGCCGTCCAATTCTTAGAGCAGAAGAACGTGCTAGCAATGCAGCTACTTCCAACATCGAACTCAAAGATATAATGTGCGGTTCTGAAGCCAGCGAACTAAGATCACAACTTCAAATCTCATACCCTATGGAGAATGGTATAATCAAAAATTGGGTGGACATGCAGTATCTCTGGGACTACTCCTTCTATGATAAATTAAGAGTCAATACAGCAGGCCGTAAGATTCTACTTACCGAGCCACCAATGAATCCATTGAAAAATAGAGAATTAATGTGTGAAATTATGTTTGACAGATATCAATTTGGTGGTGTGTATGTTGCCATTCAAGCTGTTCTTGCTCTTTATGGTCAAGGTTTATCTTCGGGTGTAGTTGTCGATTCAGGTGATGGTGTAACACATATTGTTCCAGTTTATGATTCTACAGTGCTCACTCATCAAGTTAAACGTCTTGACATTGCAGGTCGTGATGTCACCAAAAATTTAATTAATTTACTTCTCAGAAAGGGTTATGCATTCAATAGAACTGCCGATTTTGAAACAGTTCGTAAAATCAAAGAAAAGCTTTGCTACGTGTCATATGATTTAGATTTTGATACTAAACTTTCTACAGAAACAACTTGTCTTGTCTCGAAATATGAGCTACCAGATGGAAGAGTAATCAAAATTGGGTCTGAGAGATTTGAAGCTCCAGAAGTATTATTTCAACCTGAATTGATGGACATTGAGCAACAAGGTATGGGTGAAGCTCTTTTCAACACTATTCAATCTGTGGATTTGGATATCCGTTCTACACTTTTCAAATCCATTGTTTTATCTGGTGGTTCCTCCATGTATCCAGGACTTCCATCTCGTTTAGAAAAAGAGTTGAAGCAATTATGGTATAGCAGAGTCCTTAAAGGTGATGCCACCAGATTAGATAACTTTAAAGTCAAAATTGAAGACCCACCAAGAAGAAAGAATTTAGTTTTCAATGGTGGTTCCATTTTAGCTAATATTATGGCCGAAAAAGATCATATGTGGTTGCTGAAACAGGAATGGGAAGAACATGGTGCTAGAATATTAACAACTAAGTTTGGTCAAAGATCTTGAAGTATTTTCATGAATGTATCTATCGAAAAATCTTGTTTTTTTTTTATCACATATAGCTTTTATTTCTCTCAGCTCAAATAAACCAAAATCAAAGTTAAAATGAATAAGGACAAAAGTAAAACTCTGAAAAACAATAAGAATTTTTTAAATATGTAAAAGAAAATATACAATACAAAATAAAAGATAGACAAAACAATTAGGACACCTCCTATCAATGCTCAGTGAAAAATGAAACACAGAACTACTCTGCGATACAGGTATGATTCTATAAAATATTCATTTCATCATTTTTTTAAATAGTTTGTTATATCATCGATGATCATTTCACATAAATGCACAATGATTTACAAAAGAACAGTAAATGCCTCTTTATAAAAAGATATCATATCCACCTTCAATATATATTCATTCAAAAAAAAAAAAAAAAATCTAAACTATCTATAAATTATAAAATATCTATATATATTCAATTGATAAAAAATATCATAATATACCGAATAAATTTAAAGGCATCTCAACACACTTGTTTGTGTGTTTTTTTTTTACATTTTAATTGCCTAATAATTCAAATGATCTAATTTTTGCCAAATATCATCACACAAGCCATGTATTTCATCATTACTGACCATGCCATTTTCTGCCCCATGTTTAATGGCAGAACCAATCAAATCACGTAACAATTCCTTAGTTATAACTTTCGGATTTAAAAATTGATTTTTGTCGAGTAATTGGTGAGTAGTTGCTCTTTTCTTCGGATCTCTCACTAAACAACTTTTCAACAAATGAACTAAACTTCTTGGAACTTTAAACTTGTGATTAATATTCCATTCAGGAAATTTGATCTCGAATTCAGGATTCATTATTGCTAGCAACCGTTGATTTCCTTGAATATGTCCATAAGGAGGTTTCCCGTACACCATTTGATATATAATACACCCACAAGACCAAACATCGGATGGTTTGCCAACTTTCCACGAATTATCATTATTTGGTAAATTAATCAAAGCTTCCGGAGCCATATAATTTGGAGTACCAATTTGTGAATCTCTGTAGATATTAACTGTATGATCTGGAACCGCATTTGAGATGCCAAAATCAATCAATTTTAATACACCTTTTACAAACAAAAAGTTTGCTGGTTTTAAATCAGAGTGAACTATATCATTCTCATGCACCTCACTTACACATCTAAGGATTTCTTTGCTATAAAATCTGATGGTTTCCACATCTTCTTGTTCAAAAAAGCCGCCTACCCTATTACTGTTACTCAAAACATGAGCCAAATCGATATCTCCGCACTCCATCACAAGAGATAGCAATTGTTTTTCATTCATAGAATAATCAATCAATTTTACCACACGTCGAGAGTTCCTAAGCTTTAGAAGTAAGTTAATTTCTCCTTTAAAACCATTTATGCTAGATTCATCAAATTCTTCTAAATTTACTTCTTTTATTGCATAAATTTTATTATTTGAGATCTTCTTAACTTTGTAAACTTTCGAAGAGCCACCTTTCCCTATTAATTCTAATTTTTCATATTCAATATTATTAACAGTTATTATTTTACCATCGTTCATCCTATTGTTGTCATTATCATTGTACGACTCAAAATTTTTGAATCTCTTAACTAACCTCAGGCCATTAATATCATTCATTTCATCATCAGCTTTGAGTACATCCCTTTTATCTTTAAAACTTAATCGTTCCTGCTTAGATCTTATATCCCTTAGTTTTTCGTACATAATGTCTTCCTTAGCTTTAACTTCATTACTCTTAGAACTACTCCCGTCTATACCTGAATACCTGTTTTGTTTCCTATATGCATTTAAGACTTTAGGAGGAGGTACATTATCAGCAGTAGAAATCGCAGGAGGAGAATTTGAACCATCTCTAGCATTCTCTTTATCATTTGGAAATCCAATTTTCCCATTGGAATTGTTGGTTGGATACTGTTTCAAATTCCAATCACTCGGAATGTTATTATTGTTAGTATTATTAGCAAGAGTAGTTGTGGCTGTACTGACACTATTCAGATTTGTTTGATATTGATTGTTGTTATCCTTTAGTAGCTGCTGCTCATCACTTTTTCTACTTGGACCTGATATTCGTCTTGGCTGTCCTAGCGGAATAGAGGGGATTCTTGAGGAGATTCCGTGTCTTCTGTATATGCTGGAGCTAGAATTATTCATTTTTGAGGAAGAGTTAAAAACCTCGATGTTTTTTGTCGCTACCTCATTGTTGGAATTAAAATCGGTAATGTTTTGTTGTTTGCCTCTTGATGCGATACTCAGATTTCTATTATTATTGTCAACGGGCGATGTTTTTAGGTTATTGATCTCATCGCTAATCATTGTATTTGAAACTATTGAACTGTTTTTACTAGGATTTGTAACGACAAATTGGTCAATTATTGGAGACGGTGTTAAAAGTGCATGTTGCTGGTTTTTCCCAGCTGAGTTGTCCAACATAACTGGGCCATTTTCTTGGTTATTGGATATGCTTCTATTATTTGCATATAGATCCATGTTACCACTTGCTCTTTTGAAAGACGTTATGGCGTCTTCATATCTGGACTCAGAATGACTTTTATACGGGTCATGATCCTCATTTTCTTCATTGTGTGGATCTACCATATCGTCATCCTTGGGCACATCCATGGGCTTTTCATTATCCACAACTATATCATCATACCCATCCAAAATGTTATTGTTGAGCAACGCCATAGAATAGCTGGAAAGCTTCGGCGGTTCAAAGAACAGATCTTCCTCAGAGTCGTATAGCGGATCATTCATTTATCTAGCGAGATGGGTAACCAACGGTCTCTTTTGTGGTTTATAAGATATCCGAGACTAAAAACAATTAAAACTTCAAAAATTCAGATAAAGGTCTTCAACAGACAGAAATAGGGAAAGAAAAAAAAAAACAAAAGAGTGAATATGATAGGTGGTGGACAACAAAAAAGCTCCAAGGGAAAATATAGGGCTGTACTTTTTATGCCTGGAACAGCTGGCTAATCAGAACCACCGCTTCCCGGATCTATATTACAGTAATTTGATTGCTGAATCACAGAATTGAGGCTGTCAATCGTTCCTAACTTTTATCAGTTAACTAACGGGATTCAATACGTGGGCTGTTAGACACTTCTGAGCACTTCTGGGTTAACCTATTCCTGGCTTTGATTGTAGTCTTCTTTCTTGTTTACAAATTTTGTTTACGTGAATACTGTCGCAGAGATAAACCCAACGCCGATCACGTGATGCGTCAAACCAGGATCTCAATCAGAGACAACCCATAACACACATAGTCCGAGCTGCAAATGCTGCTTCTCCAGCCAAAATATCTTAGTTTATCGTTCTTGTCCACAGCCTTCAAGTAATACTCGGCGCTCTTCTCGCGCGTTTGTTCGCCGGAACCAGTATTCTAAGGATGTGCTACTCATTATTAGCATTTTTTTTGCGCAAAAACAAGCAACTTCCTTCTAAATTCGCTAATATAGCAATGCCTTCTTTCTTGAGTTTCTTTTCTAAAAAAAAAGATATTTCATATTTTAGCGAAACAAAAGGGGCAAGATGTGCAAAATGCCAGTGTTTGGTCTGGCGATCCCTATTATTTGATATCCATAATTTTATGTGTTGAAATCCCTGTATATATATATATATATATACATATAGTGTAAGGCTGATGCTGAGCTCATAGATAGAGCTGAGCGATAGATGTAATAAAAATTATAATTTGCGTTATGTAGCGATGGGCAGTTATATGGAGGGCTTCTCTGCACTCTAGGGTTACGCTACCCTTTATAGTTGTACAGCCCTGTTCCGCGGTTACGTTACTCTGAGTTGGGGTTATAGTGCCCTTATTTTCTGGTTATGTGCGCTTGTGTTTTGTTTTTTTTCTCTCCGGTTTTTTCTTTGATCTTTTTCTTTTCTCCAAAATTTTTTTTTCAAACTACAGAATGACTAAAAAAATTTTAAAATTAAATTTGTTAGAGTAAACTAAGTGAAAGAAGCGTTTTTTTAGGCAATTTCTTACTGTGAAATTTTCCAAAAGAAATAAACTGAGCCAAAAATTAAAAAAAAAAAAAAATCAAGACGGAAAATTGTAATCTTATAATCAGCTACAATCACTACTGTTTCCTGCTCGTTCCCTGCTTACTCCCAGGAGCAATTATACAATTTGTAATTTTTGATTGTTGAGCACTTTCAACAAAAAATACAGCAAAAATGGCCAGTAATAGCACAGAACAACAGCAAGGGTTCTCATTTCCAAAAGAAGAAGCAAAAATTAATGCTTTTTGGGATGAAATTAGCGCATTTGAAACATCTAATAAGTTGAACGAGGGTAACCCGCAATGGGCATTCTACGACGGACCACCATTTGCCACTGGTACACCCCACTATGGGCACATCTTGGCCTCGACTATCAAAGATGTGGTTCCAAGATATCATTCCATGAACGGTAATTATGTTGAAAGAAGATTCGGCTGGGATACTCACGGTGTTCCAGTAGAACACATCATTGACAAAAAATTCAACATCAAGGGAAAGGCTGACGTTATGAAGATGGGACTCGCTAACTACAACAAGGAATGTAGAGCCATTGTCATGAGACACGCAAGTGAGTGGAGAACCATCATTGGCAAATTGGGCAGATGGATCGATTTTGATAACGATTACAAAACCTTGTATCCTTCTTTTATGGAATCTGTCTGGTGGGTATTCTCTCAATTGTTTGAAAAGAACTTGGTTTACAGAGGTGTGAGAGTCATGCCTTACTCCACAGGTTTGACCACTCCTTTGTCTGCCATGGAGGCTCAACAAAACTATCAAGACGTTCTTGATCCTGCTGTCACTATCGGCTTCCAATTGGCAAATGACCCAAGCACCTATTTGGTCGCTTGGACAACCACTCCTTGGACCTTGCCAAGTAATTTGGCCGTAGCTGTCAATCCAACTTTCGAGTACGTCAAAATATATGATGAGAAAAAGGAAAAATATTTCATCTTGTTGGAATCTCTTCTAACAACTTTATACAAGAAACCAGCCAAGGAAAAACTCAAAGTTGTAGAAAAAATCCAAGGTAAGGATCTAGTAGGTTTGAAGTACAAGCCTTTATTCGAAAATTTTTACGAAAAATATAAAGAAACAGCCTTCAGGGTTATTGCTGCAGATTATGTTAGTGCCGATTCTGGTACTGGTATTGTCCACCAAGCTCCTGCTAATGGTGAAGAGGATTTCAATTGTTGTACTGCTGCTGGTGTTATTAGCGAATCAAATCCTCCACCGTGTCCTCTTGATGATATTGGTCAATTCACTAACGAAGTCCCACAGTATGAAGGTATGTATGTCAAAGACGCTGATAAAAAAATTATCAAGGATTTGACTGCTTCTGGCAACTTATTGGTTAATGCTCAAATCAGACATAGTTATCCATTCTGTTGGAGATCTGACACTCCATTACTTCAAAGAACTATTCCTGCATGGTTCATTAAGGTTAAGGAATTTGTTCCTGATATGTTGGCCAATGTCGAAAAAACTAACTGGGTTCCATTAACCGTCAAAAACAGATTCTTAAATTGGATTGGTAATGCAAGAGATTGGAATTTTTCCAGAAGTAGATATTGGGGTACCCCAATTCCAATTTGGGTTTCTGATGATTATAAAGAAGTCGTCTGTATCTCTTCTGTTGAAGAATTAAAGAAATTATCTGGTAGAGATGATATTACCGATTTACATAGAGATAATATTGATGACATTACTATACCATCCCAAAAAGGTAATGGGGTTTTGCACAGAATTGAAGAAGTCTTTGACTGTTGGTTTGAATCCGGTTCTATGCCATATGCTTCCAAGCATTACCCATTTGAAAACAAAGACAAATTCAAGGATGCTTTCCCAGCTGATTTCATTGCTGAAGGTTTAGATCAAACTAGAGGTTGGTTTTACACCTTAACTGTCTTGGGTACCCAACTTTTCCAAACAGCACCATATAAGAATGTAATTGTTAATGGTATTGTGTTAGCTTCTGATGGTAAGAAAATGTCAAAAAGATTGCAAAACTATCCAGATCCAGCTTTAATTTTGGATAAGTATGGTGCAGATGCTTTAAGAATGTATTTAATTACTTCTCCTGTCCTTAAAGGTGAATCTTTAAGATTCAGCGAAGATGGTGTTAAAGAAGTGGTCTCCAAAGTTCTTTTACCTTGGTTGAATTCCTTCAACTTCTTGAAGGGTCAAGTTGCTCTTTTGAAAAAGGAGCATAATATTGAGTTCCAATACGATATGAATTTCTCTCCTGATAACGTTATGGATAAATGGATTTTAGCATCTTTACAATCGTTAATTGAATTTATCCATATTGAAATGAATGACTATAGATTGTATACTGTTATTCCTAAATTATTGAAGTTGATTGATGATTTGACCAACTACTACATTAGATTTAATAGAAAAAGATTGAAGTCGGAAACTGGTGTTGAAGATGGTTTGAAAGCATTGAATACCTTGTCTTACACATTATTAACATTATGTATTTCTATGGCTCCTTTTGCTCCATTTTTGTCTGATAACATTTACCAGCAATTAAAGCCATTTTTTTCGGAAGAATATTTATCTAAGATGTCTAAAGATACCAGATCTGTTCATTTCTTGAGATATCCAATTGCTGATAAATCTAAATTCAACAAAAAGATTGAAGTAGCAGTTACCAGAATGCAAAAGGTTATTGAATTAGGCAGAGGTATTCGTGAAAAGAAGAGTATTTCCTTGAAGACACCATTAAAAGCTTTGGTTATCATACATGCTGATCAAGAATACTTGAATGATATTGAATCATTGGAAAACTATATCAAGGAAGAGTTGAATGTTAGAGACATTATTTTAACTTCTGATGAAAAGAAATATGGTGTTGAGTACTCTGCTGTCGCTGACTGGCCAACTTTAGGTAAGAAATTAAAGAAGGACGTTAAAATTGTCAAAAACGCTTTACCTGGTCTTTCTTCTGAAGAAGTCCAAAGCTATTTAGAAACAGGGTCTATTAAGATTGGCAATATTGAGTTAGTAGCCGGTGATTTAAATATTATCAGAGGTTTGCCTGAGAACAAAACTGCAGAAGGACAAGAATCCAGATCTGATAAAGATGTTTTAATTATTTTGGATACCAAGATTTATAATGATTTGAAGAATGAAGGTTTGGCCAGAGAGGTTGTTAACAGAATTCAAAGATTAAGAAAGAAGGGTGGATTGCAAGCCACAGATGATGTGATTGTTGAATACAAAATGACAAAGGATCCAATTGGTTTGGAATCTATCATCCAAGAGTATTCATCCATGATTCAGAAAACATGCAGAGGTTCTGTCACCACTTTTTCTGAATGTGATACTGGTAAAATTATAACTGAAGATGACAGTGAAATTCAACAAGCTACTTTTAAACTAAGATTACTTAAATTATAAGCTTTGATAGAAATGTCATGATTATCGATGCGCAATTTTATTCAAAATAGTACACTCTATAATCAACGCTATTTATCTTTTTTGTTTTATTTATATAAACTCAATTTAATTTAATAATAGTTACTCTTTAAAGTTAGAAGAATAAACAACAAGTATTTTTTTTAAATTGTTTTCGAGAAGATAAGTAAAACTGCATATGCTACGATCACATGGTTGAAAAAATCAGATGCACGTCGTTAACAAATGAAAAAATAAAAGTAATGACAAAATGGAACTGATGAGAAATAGATATTGAAATAAGCGAAATCTTACTTTAAATCCAAATAACAGATTCAGTAACATTCAAGATAAAAGAAAGAAGCAAGTCACAAACATGTTATTGCCTGATCCAAAATTAGTAGAAGTTTCAATTCGTCATATCATTCCTGACGAACAGGAAATCAATGATGTTATAGTAAGGAAAACTAGCCAATATTACAACAATTCCATCAAGGTAATGGGGAAACTAGCACCGGTTGAAGAACAAGAGAGACTTCATATTTGTGCATATATTGCTGTTGAAAATTTAAAATCAAGATTATCCATTAAAAGTAAAATTCTGTTGAGTCAGATAGCGTTGCCTTCGAAAAAATTACAAAGAATAATGGATGAAATAGCTAAAGCTATAAAGAAACCAAACAATTTTAGTAAGATAAAACAAAATGGAGCCGGAACAAACGATAATGACACTATAATATCTGAAAATGTATTAGAGAATAACTTTAGTAAGTCTCGGAACACTAGTTCATCAACACCTACTAATTCTACCCCTGTGAAAGTGAAAAGAATTGTGCTTTCTGTTAATGGAAAAAGACCAAGTCTGGCGAATAAAAATGATATGGAGAAGCATAAAAACAAAAACGAAGAATTCATTACAGGTAGTAATAATGATAGTTTTTCGGAAGTGGTAAATGAGAGTGATATAACCGATAGCAGTGACGAAGATGAAGAAACAGAATATAAGCAAATTTTGAGTTTAGCTTCCAAATTCAACTCTACACCATTAGATTTAAAAAAGGATCAAAATAATGAATTATCAAGCAGCTTTTCCAATTCTCCAAGAAAAAGATCAGGTAAAAGTTTAATTGATAAATTAGTAGCAGCCAGTAGTACCGAAAATTCTATGATCAGTAACAATAGTACTTTTATCAACAGAACAAATACGCCAAAGAAGCGAAAAAGATTATCTACAAGTACTTTAAAAAGTGATACCATGTCTGCATCCCCGACTTCTTCACAAATTTTATCATCTCCTGATATTGCATCTGATTCATCATCGATTGATCAAAGTCATACTAAATCTTTTCTGTCTCCATTTCGAACGAACAATAAGCCTAATAGTAAGCGTAATAGTGCAAAAAAGCAACAAAATTCTATTTTTAATAGCGGAGGTAGGGGAGTTTGTTTATCACCACCAAATGGAGAATCTTTGGAAAGCGGCTATGAAAGTGATGAAACATCTATGGGGAACAGAATTAAAAGAACAAAGCATCGTCATTCACCATTGAAATCATCACCATTGAAATCAGAGCAAAGGCGCTACATTATGTCTGATGAACAAGAAAACAAAATTAAGGAGAAGTTTCCCACAACTAAAGAGATTGTGGAGGTTTGTAATATTTTAAAGATTCCAAAAGAATCTATGATACAAATAATTTTAGAGTATCAAAATTTCGAGAAGCGAATCAAAGAGAAATGGGGTCTAATCTGTGGCTTGATTATTGCCGTTTATACTTACATTTTTCGAAAGTTTTTGATGCAAAGCAAATTTAGTAATCCCAATAATAGTTATAACAAACCAAATTTGAAACAAAAATTATACAACGAAATTTGGAAATGGCAAAGGGGAAATCTCACTCAGAAAGATATTCAAGCTTGGCATAGTTTTGCAGTTGAGATGATAGGTGCTGATAAATTGGAAGAGTTTTATTACTTAAATAATAGTAATGAGAAGAGTATCAATAACGAAGAAAACGCAGAACAATTGTTGAGTGAATTAGATGATCACTTGTTCAGTTCTGGAAGAATGATTGATCCGAAATTCGACTACCTGAATAATTATTATTCATTCAGATATTTGAAATGGGCAGATTTTATTAATAAGAAAATACATAGAATGGAATAACAAGAATTCTTTTGTGAGAGGAAAGGATTTTTTTTTATATATTTATGACAATCAAATTATATATATACATAATCTTGAAAATTGAATGAGCCAGTCCATAAACTAATAGTACAATAAAGGGGCTTAATCCCAAAACCATTTCATAGATTAAAGGATTGGATTTGTGACCAGTAGAGTTTCTTTTTTCCATGTTAAGATTGGAAGCGAAGAAAAATGTTAGAAGTGAAATATAGATATAAATATAAGTATAAGAATTAATTAAAACAGTAATGAGAATTGAAAAATTGGCAACTCGATGATTAGACCTATTAAAATGGGCTTTAATAATGCTATAAAATTGTTGTAATGCAAAATGCTGCTAGATCGGATCTCGTAATAAGTAAATGCAAGGATATCGTTAGTAAAAAAAAATCAAATTCAAAATTTTAGGAGATAATTTGGTAGTATTTGTCATCAACCATCATGAATCATTTAACCTCTAAAAGAGTTAATAAATGTTTGCTGTATTCATCATTTTGAATATTCATAAGGATTGAATGTATCAAGAGCATAAGGATTATCAGGAATTGTAAATGTTTCCTCCGTTGAGCTTAACAAGTTACCCATTGATGGCAAAGGATTTTCATTCATGTCTATGTTCTTGAAGTCATCGACTGGTTCTAAAGCATACACAGAACTAGTTCTATTAAGCTTCAATTTGTCTTTTCCTTCAATATTTTTATTATTTTTAGCATGGTAATTATTGTAAATGTAGACAGACGGTGCATTAGATCTGCAAACATCAAATTTTTCTGGTTTAGAGGTTGAAGCCAATTCTGTTTCATTCCTTGAATTTATAGGACTATCTAAATTACTTAATTTCGAAGTAATCGAAGAATTTCTGGAAACAGAAACAGGAGAATCAACATAACTTTTTTCGTTCATGTTATCGTTATTGTTCTCATTATTTTTGTTCTGAGATGTATTATATGGATTATTAGTATATCCTGCCGTATTGCTATTTTGGCTCAATTTATTGTTAAAATTATAAATGGCGTCCTGCTGTCTTTTGTAAAAAGGATTTGAGACTTTAGAAGGTGTCTGTGGAACTTTACAGTCTTGATTTTGGTTTGGAGAGTATGAAACATCATCTGAATCAAGTATTCTCTGTTTTTGTGTTGTCGAAATTTGAAAATCTAAACGCATTGGAGATCTTTGGGAACTAGTTCTTTTATTAACCTCTCTCATAGCACTTTGACTGTATGAATTTAAAGATTTTGGATTTGGTTGTAGATGCTCCGATGGTTGAGTAAATTTATTGGAGTTAACATTAACGTTGAGGTTTTTCAATCTTGAACTGGCTTGAGATGGTGATAATCTGGTGGTTAATTTTCTTAAAGGTCTTGGCTTGGAATAATATTGCTTTGCGATTTCATCGTTATATTCATTGCAGAGGTTATCTATATGAGTTAGCTCTGACAAATTTGATCCTCTCTTATTTCTGGGTAAACCCAAATCCAATATGATTTCCTCTTTTAAATTATCGATCTCGAAATCTAATTTTTTACTTGGAAAATTACAATTCAAAGGCTGTTGGGACTTTTGATAATTGCTGTTTTTTTCAATTGATGAATGCGACGAATTTGCCGATTGATAAAAGCTGGAATCCTTTGTATTGTTACTCTGAATTTGGCTTTGCTCGTTGTATGAGAATTCTGAATTTGGTGTAGTTAAAGAAGACTCGCTTTGGGGAACATTCAAATTGTTTTTGTTTTTATCATAGGAGATTATATTTTGCTTGATATTTGAAGCAGCATCGTTTTCAAATTTTGAAATAAGTTTGTTATTCGTGTTATGGTGGTTGAGGATTTTAGGTGCTGGTTGTAGTTGTATTTTTTGGTTAATATGAGTATTATCAAAATCATTAGGCTGCTTTTGGCTTCCTGTGTTATTCCTACTTTTGTCTAATTGAAATGTGTCATTGATTGGACTCACTATTTGTCCCGAATTGTTTTGATTTTGTTTCTTTTCATTTCTCCAGCCATTCAACAACTCAATTATATCATTATTGTTTTGAAGATCTGTCAAATTATCGTCGCTATGCTGTTTGGAATGATTATTATTGTGACTATAGGTGTTGTTATGATTGTTGTTATTGTTAGGATGTAGCTTTTTTGTTGAATTTTTTCTAACCCAATCCCAAGCTGCCATTTATGCTAAAAGGAAAGAAGAATATTATTTTTTAATTTCCAATTATTTCTGGTTTCTTGTATCTTGATCAAAGATTATATTAGTATAGTAACTAGAATACTATATGATTTGCTTCAATTGAGTTTTGCTAGTTTTATTGATTTCCATTGACAAAAAAAATTCATAAAAATGGTACTTGTGAGGAATGGAAAAAAATGACAAGCTCCAAATATAGTGAAATTACACAAGTAAGATTGAGAGGAAATGATAAAATATTTATAATCGCCATACAATAATGCATTCAAATTTGGAAAAAATTATCATGCAATGAAGTAATATAAAGAAGTAATAAGAGGCTATTTTATAAAATAGCGCTCAAAATCAAAGGCAACTACTGTTTGGGGCTGATTAGTTATTTATAGCTTCATTAAAAGACATCAACTATACCAGAACTCAGGAACTGTAAATCTACTATGCATGCTGAAATTCATGTATGCATGCATGCATAATTATTTTTGGCAACGGCATGCATATGTTCAGGCTGAAGAATGTGAGTTCCAGTCGCGAGAATAAAAAAAAAAAAAGAACCCAAAAATCTAAAATTGCATAATATACAAATTTGAAAAAAAAACATGAGGAAAATAAAGGGTTTGAACCGTTATTTGTTGGATTCTTCCTCTAACAAAATAGAAATCTGTTCACAATTTGTAACTGGTGACGCTTTAACTCAATGCCATGTTCAACAAGAAAAATTGAAAAAGGGTCAACAGAACTAATACTTTGCCTGCTCTCCCATTTAATGATGACATCACAATGATAGTCATTAGCACGAAAACCAGAACCCCACTGCAACTACTTGTACATACTTAATTCAGGAGATGCAAGGTCACTATCACATTGTTGAAGTAAAATAAATTCGTTTTTTCGTAGAGCAGCATACATTAGTTTTCAAGTACATTCAAAAAAAATAATTAAAAGTTTTGGGTATGTAGCTGAGCTTAAGAAGTTCTTGAAAATAAAGTAATTGAGTATCTAACAAGTAGCGTTCTTATATTTTGAGTCGATTCAATTTTAAATAAATTTAAATCTATTTCCTATTGTTCCTGGTCTCAGATTGCGCATCAAATTTTATCACTGAAAAGTAAGCAGTAGATTGTGCATTCTAGCTTCAAGGTTATATATATGGGATATCAAGTGTTAGCTATCTCAAATAAGGATGAGTTTTTGTTCAGTCCAATCGCTTTTATCAAAAAAAAACAAAAATACCAAAAGATTGGTAACTAATTACTAGAGATATAAGTTCATTTAACGAAGACATGAGCAAAATATAATTACTTTGAGAGGTGAATGAAGAAATTTTCTTAGTAATCATTTTTTTGTTGATCCAAGTAATTACTATTCAATCACTTTCTATCCATGTTCATGAAATATTCTAGCTCTTGTTGTTGAATTTTTTCATATTCTTCTAGTTCATTTTCATATTTTTTATCACAGTCTTGGTTGTAGCAGTCAAGATGTTCCTGATATATTTCTAATGCCTCTTTTTGTAACTGTTTCATTTGGGACTCATAGTCTATCTGGTTCACCATCATTTCAAGATTTCCTCTTTTCTGGTTGATTAGCTCCTGTCTTCTTTGACTATTTAGCTGTTTCATTCTTTCCAAGTTCCTTACTCTATTGAGATTGCCATGATTTTTATTTTCAGTATCGTTTTCATATTTTCCTGTAAAATAACTGTATTTTTGCTTCTGTAGGGTTTTTCTTCTTTCTGGTATTAGTGAATCTGATATCTTGGTAGACGGACTTTTTCGACTATTAACTAAAGTGATATCATTCATTCTGGTCATATATCTGCTCCTAATATTATAATTGGCTACCTTCTATCCACTAATATTATGTTTTACTAATACGATTGTCTAAATATAGCACTATTAATTAAAGTATTTTGTTTCTAAATAATAGCTTCTTTACACGCAAAATATTAACTCGCAGTGCTCATATGCACAAAAATATTGGATACATCACAATCTGAATTAAACTTATTCATACACAGGATATGTCATTTTTACAAATAATGCCTTTTTTATAACATTAAATTTGTATTCGTATATATATTAGGGTTTGGCTGAATAAAACAAATTGTATTATTTTGCTCTTGTTGCAATTTATTTTTCTTACTGTAGTCATGCGTTTATTTCTCAAAAGTTTATTGTCAGGATATAATCTATAATTAAAAAATCACTTTAAAAACCTTAGTTTAAAAAATGTTGAAATATTTATCGAATCCAGTGAATTCGTTTATTCTTAGGCTTAAGCTTTTTCAAACTCCAGTTAACCATCTTTCTTTAATTTTTTTGTTTTTTACTCTTTTATCATTGCTTCTTCGTTCGCTTTCTATCAGTAGCCTTAACAAAAGTTATCTTAATAATGTTAATAATATTGATAATACAATTGAATTGATAACAGGAATGTTCATGAACCAAAATGACACCATTTCTGAGATTAAAGATAGTTATCAAAATAAAACTTTACTGGAACCATACCCTATAATTAATAAAAGTACTTGTTATTTTAATTCTGACAATGTCGTAACTGAGAATAGAACATTTTCACCTCCGGCAATAAATTTTACAAAATTTGAAAACCAAATACTGTCTTTCCTAATGAAAATTCTAGACTTGACACAATTGTCGGTATCCTCAACAAACACGACCCTTCAAGCAAATTTTTCCAGTCAGACTTCTGTTATTGATTCCAAAATTGAACAACTACTACGAACTTCCTTAACTATTAATAACAATAATGGTGAAAACATAAAAGAATATACCGTTAATTTTACTGATCTAGTCAGTGAAAATTTATACGGTATACAAGGAGTTTATGCTAATGAAATGACAACTCTCGAATCAAAAATTGATAATTTCACAAAATTATTTTTCCAAGACTATTTAGATAATCTAACGTATTCTCTTAATCAGTTTGAAAATGAAAACAATTATAAGAGTAATAGCAGTAACAGAACATCAAAAAATAAAATTGAAATTAACATATTGCCTAAGAACTATACTTTTGCATTTTTCAATAATTCTAAAAACTACAGTAACATTAAATACAATATGGATTTTGCGAGAGATTTTACAATTTTAAAATTGATCAAGTTACACGAAGCTCAGTTTGATCAACTTGGCAAACTTACTAGACAAAACTTAATAATTTTTTTTACATTGGCTATGTTGTTTATTGGTTTCAATCTTTGCAAATCTTGCATCTCGCATGCTTTACAAAAAAGATATCATTCTTATAATGGAGATGATTTTAGTATCGCAAGCTTTTGCAGTCAACGTTATGAGGGTGAACACTTGGACAATGCACTACAGATCATGCCGATAATACGTGAAAAATATGATGTAAAAAGCTCTTACAATAATGAGCAGAAAATAAAAAATGGGAGAGATCTGTATTCTAAAAAGGTTAATGTTGAAAATGATGAATGTCAGAATCAAGAAAGCACGCAACGAAATTTGTGGATAGATCGCTGGTTTATCTTATGGTTGATAAATAAATACTACTATGTTGTTTCTGAATTATTATTGTACAATATCTTTGTGATGTTGTTACGTGGTTTAATTGTTCAATATTTAACCATACACTATAATTCTAATCATGACTGCAAGCTTGTCCTAAATAACTTTTTGCAGAAGATAAGCACTGAATTAAACATCAAATTAAAACCTATGACCTCCAACGACTATGTGTATTTAGACAAAGTTTCCTTCTATTTCAACATTACTCAGATGACTCTCCTGTTTCTTTTATTAATATACTTATTGCTTGGATATATGCTCCATGTTATAATGAAATAGTTAGTATGACAAAACCTTCTAACTTTACGCGCTCTATACAATAACTACAGAATTAATATTCATCAACCAGTAGTAACAAAAAGAAAAAGAAAGAAAAAAAAAAAAAAAAAAAAAAAAAAAAAAAAAACTTCAACGAAGGTTGAAGCTATTGATTAACAATAAAATAGTTATTGTATCTACGATATTTATATTAGTTACATCACTCATATATCAATTATCTCTTCAATAAGCATATCAATACAGCATTTATTCATTTTCACTAAAATTGAATACATTCATATTTTTTGTATTTTTTAAGTTGAACAAATCAGCCGCACATTTATTTTGCAATATACATTCAAATGTTCAATTTGAATACAGCCAAAATACGATATTAATAAGTTAATATTTGTATCACCATTATTATTGAAATATTAAGAATAACATTTTAAGAAATTCAGAACCACAAGATTGAATAATTTATGCATTATGGCTCATAGAAAGTTACAACAAGAAGTCGATAAAGTTTTCAAGAAAATCTCAGAAGGGCTTGAATCTTTTGAGATTTACTATGAAAGACACGAACTAAGCAATAACCAGACTCAAAGAGATAAGTTAGAAAATGATATGAAAAAAGAAATCAAGAAATTGCAACGACTTAGAGAACAAATTAAAGTTTGGCAGTCTACAAACGATGTGAAGGACAAGGATAAGTTATTGAAATTTAGAAAGTTGGTGGAAACAGAGATGGAAAAGTATAAACAAGTTGAGAAATTTTCAAAACAAAAAGCATATTCCAAAGAAGTATTGAATCAACCCGAAAAATTGTCTCCGCAAGATGAGTTTAGATTATCGATAATTCTGTATATTCAGTCGGTGCTTGAAAAAATGCAAATTCTGCAAGAATCAATAGAAGCTGATATTTCAAAGCTTGGTTCCGGGTCAATTGTAAACAGCTCTTCTTCAAGTTCAAAGAAACGTAAGAACCATCATAACAGTAATTTGTCGCTTAAAGATCAAGAAAAAAAGCAAGAATTGCTTGATTCAATGCAAAGAATAGAATTCCATCAGAAACATCTAGAATTAATTCTTCGTCAATTAGAAAATAATGATTTAACCTTATCCACGGATCAATTCGACAGCTTGAAGGATGATCTAGAATACTTTTTGGAAATGAATTTGGAACCAGATTTCATGTTTGATGATTCGATTTATGAATATTTGAATTTAGACACAGATGCTGATGCTGAGAATAATGATAGTGATACAGCATCAATATCAGCTTCCAACAACAACAATATAGTACTGTCGATTTCCTCTCAAAAGCAAAATAGTTCTTCGAAAGAGAATAGTACTCCTCCTACTAAGAGCCCCAAAAAATCATCAGCAGCAAATGAAATGGCTTCAAACAAATCACAAAAAGGGTCAGAAAACAATAAGTCTAGAAAAGAAACTGATGAAAAACTCAAAGTGCAAGAAATTACGGAGAAATCAAAAATGCAGGAAGATAATATCGAAAAAACGTTGAAAATGCCTGTGGGAAATGAGAAATTTTTAAAACAAGAATATGCAAAAAGTCAATTGCTAGAACAACAACAATATAGTTTGCCTCAATCATTTGAACAACAACAAGATAATATTCAACATCAAGTATCAGAAAAACAACAGCAAAAAAGCTGGGCATCGTTTACAGCTAATTTGCATAACCATAAAAGTTCACCACCGAATTCTGCTCCTGTGTCTGGTGTCAATATTAATAATGGTCATATGGAACATAATAATGACCGCTATAGAGTCAAAAATAATAATAATTATAGTGGTGGTACAATGATTGATCATGAAAGTGAGTTATTCAAACTTAATCAAGTAGCCAAGATCACCACTGGATCAGTACCTGATACTGCTGTTTCTCATTCTTCTTTTTTTAGCAATGATATTAACGAACAAGACTTTTTGTCGAATTTGAATAATAAGTTCGATTTTTCCAAAATTGGTTATTTGGCAAGATTTGATAAACCTGTTACCTCTTCTCCTACATATACTAATGAGGGTAATGAAAAGAACACTTTGAGCAAACCAGAGATTAAACTATTGCAGGATTCTTCAATGATTTCTCTTCCTTGTGGTATTCAAATGTTCATTGATTCTTACGTTCAGTCAAATAATTCACCAACAGCTGTATTTGATTACAAGAATGCCAATGATATGCTTTTGGACTCGCGCTTTTTTTCAGTACTTAGCTTATCATCTTCAATACCCATTCAGAATTCAGAATTTCAAAAGCTAAATAACTTGTGGGAAAGTGTAAGATTATCTGCTCATAATGAAATTCAGTTTCTTAGATTGGACCCTCTTACGCTTTTTTTTGGTTTCTATTTTGGTTTATCACAAGCAGAGAGACGTTTGGCTATGAGCTTGTTGTATTTAAAAAATTGGAAATTAAATGGTGATCAGGTAACTTGGTTCTTGAAAATTGAGAACGACAAAAACAGTGAAAATGGTAATGACTTCGGAATATCGAATTTTGAAATTTTTAATGCCCTTTCTTGGACAGCATCTATTGTTTATAACTATAATTTAGATTCAGAGTCAATAATTATGATATGATCAAAAGCCGCTCCAAAAGCTTTATTTTTTTGCTTAGTTTTTATTTTTATTGAAAATAAACCATCATAAACAACAGTCTAGTTTTTTTTTCTAAATGGCTTCGATATGTTTCTTATCAGTTATTCTTTATTACTTCTGTTGACTATCGGATTACCTTTTTTTTTTTTTTTTTTTTTTTTTGCTTCTTAATACAATGATAATTCGTCTATTAAAAATGATATAAATGTTTCTATATACCTGCAAACATTTTTGTTTTCATTTTCCTGAATTGAAATCTTTTGTTTTCGTAATTTTGTTAGTAAGATTTCTACAGATGCTTTCTCAAATATCAAATTTGTCACAATTTTCTTGAAAAACTTAAATTCACAAGCTTCATCTGCGTCTTCATTGATAATGCGTTCTCTAAGCAATCCATTTGAACCTTTACCGATTTCACTAATGATAAAATCAATTTTAAATCTATCAATTATTAGATTTTGTAACTTTTTAAAAAATTCATTTTCTTTATTTTCAATACTATATATATGATTAATTGATCTCGTTTCAGTAGCATCTACTTCTTGCCTTGCTTCGAAATTGATTTTTGTCTCTTTCGCGCGGATCCAGTACCTTTTTCTAACATTATCACCAATTCTGTATCTTCCACGCCAATTCACTTTAGAATGAAAGCTGATACCCGTATATAACCATCCTTGATCATCGATATCATCATTTAACATTAAAATATGCCACTTATCCCAACTCCAGTTCCAATTTGATCCATTAACTATAGGTATCAAATTCATATTGTATGTTATAGATCCAGTTGACGTACCACTATGAGATATATTGACTTTTTCGTTATAGATATTCGTGAAAGGTGGGGGATCAAAACTTGAAATCAATAAGTTTTTATTAAACAAAGGGTAACCAAATAAAATCAATCCTCTTTCGTTTTCAATTATTAAATCATAAGAAAATTGTTTTTTTGTTGCTTCTGTGGATTTGTTCATCTCCTGCTGACGTAATTGACCCATTAACTTATTCATTTTATTCAATTCATTATCTGACAACATCATTTTTTTTGTTTTCCCCCAATTCCAAAACGTCCACCAAGACAGACGTCTTGCGAGCTTATTTTTTTTCAATCCCGTTTGATCTTCATCGGATTGAGAAAACCTTCTTCGATATTCATCAACATGACTTTCATATTCATATTCATTCCCCTGGTGGTCCTCTGAACTTTCTGAAACCATACTTGCGGTTGATTGAAAAGAGCTCCAATCGTCTGTAAACCCATTTAATTTGTTTTTTATTTCGTACTTGTTCTTACCATTTTTTCCACTTCCAGGTATGTAACTTAGTAATAAAGAGGCCCCTGCTATAGCAATATTGCCTGACATATTTTCTGTGGAAAAGGTTCTCCTCAGAGTCTTTGAAGGTGCAGATTCCATCAAATTTAAGCAATTTTCTGGGCTGTTCACATCATTTACTGGTAAATCATCTTGTGTGCACGCATGTTCTACGGCTGAGTAATATAGTGACCTTGGATTGGAGTTATCGAGAGTTGCCGTAGATAGGCTTTTGTAATTGCTATGATTTTCGTCATTCTCATGCTCATTCTCACTTTCACTAGTATTATGATTAAGGCTATTATCTGATGTCTTGTTCCAAGTATTAGGCGCTGCCAACATCGAATATGATACTTGAATGCTGGACAAAATATACCTAATATTATGAATACTCAATTTTGATTCAACAGCGGTTGATCTTCAGTTTCTCTGGGATGTTACTATTATTACTGAATTTTCCTATCTTTGATTTTAGATACTTTTTGTTTTTCTGGATATTCTAATATTAAATTCTTTGGAATAGTGGGGCTGATAAAACATGATTTCGTGTGTAAAAAATTGTTTATCGGTAGGTGCTCAAGGTATTATTTCTTTTACTGATGACAATAGATAATAAAAGGAAATCAGCCAAAAAAAAAAAGAAAAGCAGAACAAAAAAAAATAAAAAGTCGGAGATTCTAGAAACAAAAAAAAAAAAAAAAAAAAAAAAAAAAAAAAAAAAAAAAAAAAAAAAAAAAAAAAAATATTTAAAAAAAAAAAAATTAAAAAAATTTTTTTTTTTTTTATTTTTTTTTTATAAAAAAAAAAAAAAAAAAAAAAAAAAAAAAA